>JAUMJL010000848.1:0-278978 GCA_033558185.1 Dromococcyx pavoninus
GCCCGCCCCGCTCCGACGCCGCGCGCCATTGGTGCCCTCGGCTGTCACTCGTCGGACAGCACCGCCCATTGGCCGCGGCCCGCGCGTCACGCACCCGCAGCGCTGCCATGGAGACCGCGGCGGCCCCTCCCGCCGGGCCTCCCGCCGGGCCCGTCACCCCGCCCGCCCCGCGCCGGTGCGAACCGGGGCTGCGGGGCCCTGCGACCCCTCGGAGGAGCTCGCGTCGGTCTCCGTGCCCACGGGCCGTGACCGGGCCCCACCACCGCCTCAGGCGGCGCAGCCTCCGCGCATGGATGGCAGCAAACCCCGAGCGGCGGCCCCGCCCCGCCCGCCGGAAGCGTCCCTGCGGACGCCGGAAGGGGCGGGGTGCTGGCGGTGCGGCCGCGTGCGGCGGGCGGAAGTGGCGGGCGCCGCGCGTAGGGACTTCCGGCGGATCGGGAGGCGGCGGCGGGAACGGCAGCAGCGGCAGCAGCGGCGTGTGAGGCGCGAGGAACCGCAAAGAACCGCAAAGAACCGCAACCATGGTGAGAGCCTGTGAGAGCCCGTGAGAGCCCCTCTGAGCCCCTCTGTCTCCTGTGCCCCGTGCCCCGTGCCCCCTGCCCCCCCTCCCGCTCCCCGCTCGCTGTAACGGTGGCCTCTCTTGCAGACGGTGGGGAAGAGCAGCAAGATGCTGCAGCACATCGACTACCGCATGCGGTGCATCCTGCAGGACGGTCGTGTATTCATCGGCACCTTCAAGGCCTTCGACAAGCACATGAACCTCATCCTCTGCGACTGCGACGAGTTCCGCAAGATCAAGTAGAGCGGGGCCTGGGCGGGGGGTCCCGTATGTGTGTCTGTCGGCCCTGTCCCGGGGAAAGGGAGTCCCGGGAAGGCAGTGTGTGTGTCCAGCAGCCTACGCAAGGGGTCAAGGCTTGAGGGGTACTTTGTTCACTGCTTTCCTAACAACCAAAATCTGCCTCTCTGTGGCACCCAAATCACTGTAACATTTAAGCATCATGGGCAAAAAATCATGGCGATAACACACATGTTGTGCTTAGATTTCTACATGTATTCACTTTGAAGCATGTAGAATGTGGGGCATATGGTGGGTTCTCTGGAGTAGCCTATTGCGGATTCAAGGAGCAGCATTGATTTTCTCATTCTTTGTTTTGCAATGTTTTCTTTCTCACTAGACCTAAAAATTCAAAACAGCCAGAGCGGGAAGAGAAACGGGTTCTTGGTCTTGTGTTGCTGCGAGGAGAAAACCTGGTGTCCATGACAGTTGAAGGACCACCTCCAAAAGACGTAAGGAGAATGCACGCAGAGCTGAGGAGAAAGGGAAGGGACGTCTGGTGGATTTGCTTCCTTGTGGGGGAATTCTATGACAGTGTTGTCCTAGGTTGCCACATGCTGTTGTGGCTCAGTCCAGCGACTTTCCCTGCAAGAAGTTCTGATTCTTATGGGCTTGGGTGTTAGTTACAAAGGAGGGCTGTGGGCATCCCAAGGATCTGAGGATGCTTGTTTTGATAAATCTTCCTTTCAGACTGGAATTGCCCGGGTACCTCTTGCTGGAGCTGCTGGAGGCCCTGGAGTTGGGAGAGCAGCAGGGAGAGGAGTACCAGCTGGTGCACCCATGCCACAGGCTCCAGCAGGATTGGCTGGCCCTGTGAGAGGAGTGGGAGGACCATCCCAGCAGGTGAGATGCTGTGACCCATTAAAAGACTTTTCTGCATGCTTTAAGTCTTGGTACCAATGTGATGCAAATAAGTGGTGGAGTGGAAGAACAACAATCTTAGTTTCTGTCACCTGGCAGTTTGAGCTTGGTCTAAGATCTCCCTAGGGAAATCTGTCTTATGATGGAAGAAGAGGCTTGAAAAGTGCAGCTTCTTGCATAGAATTCAAGAGGCATCCATTGTGTTTGTAGCATTATTTAATACATTGAGAGGAGACTGGCCTAATTTTCTGGAGCATGATTTAAATCATGCTTATTATTTTTTAGCTATTAATGTAAGGCAGATTCTGTGCTCCCCCTGCCATCCTGTTTGCAGGTGATGACACCCCAAGGGCGCGGAACGGTGGCAGCTGCTGCTGCGGCCGCCACTGCCAGCATAGCCGGAGCCCCGACTCAGTACACGCCAGGCCGTGGGGGTCCTCCCCCACCAATGAGTAGAGGAGCTCCTCCTCCAGGTAAGAATTGCTCCATGGAGTGGGGCAGCAAGGAACTCATGCCATGTAGCAAAACTGGTGATAAACCGGAATTTATCAGTCTGATGAAGATCTAGTATTATGGAGGGGTATTCTGATAGCCAACTAGTGCCTTGAATATTCAGCTGGATTTACATGGTTATTCCTTCTCTGGCTTAAGGAATGATGGGACCTCCTCCAGGCATGAGACCACCTATGGGTCCACCCATGGGAATGCCACCTGGCCGAGGTGCTCCTATGGGAATGCCCCCACCAGGCATGAGACCACCCCCACCAGGAATGAGAGGTGAGCAGAGGTAGTCTTCGATGCCTGGAAGCTGTTAAGAGGCTGTAACATCAATAGAGCATGTGAGGGGAAACGCATTTCAGTGCCTCCTCAACTGTGCTCATTGCCAATAAATGCCTTGGTGTCAAAATAGGGGTCTCAAGGCTGCTTTGAGCATGGGGAAGACATCTGGCTGCTGCTTTCCTCTTCAATTTTCAGCTCTTCCCTTTGTTCCCAGGACCCCCTCCACCAGGCATGCGTCCACCAAGGCCATAAGACACCCTTGTAGTGTACCTTCAAACTGTGAGAAGATGGATTAAGGGAATGTACCGAGCAGTACCACCTGTCACAGCTTTGCTATGTATATTTTATATTTACTGCTTGTAAAGTTTGCCCCTTTATAATAAAGTTGGAAACCCTAGTTCTTGGAGCCACTTTTGCACTGTTCCAGGAGCATAGCTTTTGCCTTTCAGCTGCTGCACTTTGGTCCCCTAAAAGAGCATATTTGAAGCAACACAATCGCTATTCACAGCTCAGAATTCATAGCTGGTCTGGGCTGCTTCAGTCCTTTGGGTCTGTATCAAAGAAATTTAGGAAGGCTGATGAAAATGAAGTCATTGGGATGATCGAGATCATAAAAATTCAGAGAGTTTAACAGTTAAGTATGAGTTACTGATCAAAATTCTCCCTGCTTGATCACAGTGGAAGGACAGTGGTGCCTGTATGAGGAAGAGTGGTCTTGATGCTGCACATCAGCCTGCAGTAAAGCTGCTAGGTTGTTATAGGGAAGGTGCATTAGAAAAGCCAGGATGAGAAAACCCATCATTAATCGCATACAATAATGTGAACCTGCCCTTTTTCTGGCTATGGTCTTCCCTTCTTGCCTCAGCTTACATCTCGTTTCTTTTCAGTCAGAAGGAAGCTCCCCTCCTCCCCAGTAATCATTTCCTCAGCAGCCTCTGGGACATGTGCTCTCATTCCTGTGACTTGTCTCTAACGTCATCTTTGTGACGCACAGCCAGAGAAACTTCTCCATGTTTTAGAAAGAGGCTCCCATAGGAAAGCGGTTCAGCCACATCGATTTGAGATCACAGAAGTATATGAACAAAGCAGTAAGTGTTCTCCACATTTTGCCTTAAAGACAACTTGACTTAGGTGAACTAAAAGTCTGACAGAAAGAAGTAATGTATTCCAGCTCTCAGATATCCTATAAAACAGATCAAATGTTTTAGGAAAAAAAAAAGCAAGTAACCCTTTATTGCATAGGCTGCTGAAGAAGTTTTCACACAAGGTATTAATGAGCATTCCAGAATTTGAAGAAAAACTACGCAGTTTTACTTAAGTTGTCTCCTCACAGTATGAAGAAATCCAGGCCCTGGAGAGAGCGCCTGTAACTGCCACTAAGAACTCTAATAGTTCTTACTTTCTCTTGTACCTGAAAGAAAACATATTTGAAATTACATTCCACCAGCCCAGCTCCCAGCAATAGATAAGCAACAACACTGAGCTGCTTCTGGGAAATGCTCTCCCCAGTAGAAGCCTAGAAATGTACTATTAATGACACCATGCTTGACCACCCCAGCACCAGACCTGCAGTAGCAGGGTCATGTACAGCAGAACCAACAAACCATTTAGTGAGGGTCTTTTATCAACCACAACGGGAAAGAGAAAGCAGGAAAAAAAAGTCTTGAATAAGAAAGTAAAGGGAGCTGTACCTGGACTTGGATTTGAAGTTTCCTCCTTTCCTGTGCTGGGCCATACCCAAGCGTTTTCGATCTTCAAACGATGGGCTTTTTAAGAGAGAGGACAGGGGGAGGTAAGACAAAAAACACAGTCCACTGAAGAATCTCTTCTCTACTCTGCCCCCATTTTCACCCAGTATCAGTCAAATTATCCCTGAGAAAGTCTAGAGATCCAAAAAAAAGCCAGGTGCTTAAGTCTGGACTAATGTACTACTGCAAAGACCTTACCCGGCACGGTACTGCTTCAGAGCCTTCCTACTCGTGTTGGTAAGCTCTTCATCAAACACAGACAGTTTTTTCTTCCGCTTGGGGCCTTCAGGGAGACAACAGTTAGAACACTGTCTGTTAAGATCGGGCCACAGCATCATCTTGTTTACCAGAGCCCAGTAGCCTTGACCACAACTAGCCCAACCATCAAGAAAAGCAATGGCTCCTCTGCAAGGAGGCCAGCAGTGGTGGCCATTCCTTCCAAGACCAGTGCTTCCCTCTGTACAGATCAGTTCAGTTAACCTGTTAGTAACAAAGTCACTGACATAAGGTAAAACAAACTTCTCCACCTGCTGGTGGTTCTGCTGCTGCTGGTTCCTCTTCTGGCAAGGCTCTGGCTCGCTTGGCTCGGCGATTCCTTTTTGCCAGACGCTCAGCGTACATTTGCGACTTCAAAATTTCAAACTGTGACCTCTCCTCTGGCTGAAAGGTGTTAAAATGCAAGTTCACAGTGCTGTAAGGTTCTGCTAAGGGAAAACCAGTGTAGTCTACCCAGGGTCCCACTTATCCATAAACATACTGTCATTTGGACTTTTTTCTGACTGTCCTGCATAAATTTCTTCCTCTTCTTTTTGCCTCGTAATGCTAGGTCAAACTCCTGCAGGGCTTTAGACACTAGGGAGAGAAAGCAAAACACAGAATAAAGGACCTCTTAAAGTACAAAGCAGAGTCCAGTTGCAGCTATGGAATATACCTTAGCAGCAGTGTCATGACTCACATTTTTCTTTCTTCCTCTCCTCACGGGTCTGGAACCAGCTCCGCTCCAAACGCTCACCAACAGCTTCTTTTTTCCCTGTCTCCAGCTGCTTCTTTGCCTTATTGATCTGAGATAACATACAAGCAAGAAGTGAGCTCATGGTGGCTAAAAGACATGTATCACTTCCCCTTCTAAAGCAGGCAAGTTAAGTACATTAGGGTAACCTCCTTGTGCACTGTATCTACTTCAGATCCTAAAAAAAACTAAGGTGAAAAAAAATACTAGAACAAACCCTTACCTGGGCCTCTGACTGCTGCATCTCACGTTCCTCACGCTCCAAGCACAGAACTGCATACACATCTTTCTCTAGATTCTCAATCTTCTCTCGAAATTTTAGTATGACATCTGAAAATTATACAGCATGAACATTAGAAGCAGCTTATGTAGAGTCCATCCTGTTTTTCAGCACCTCTTTTATTGTCCTTCTATATCACAATACCACCTACCTACTGCTTTCCTGCTTTTTACCTCAGTGAAGTGTGTACCTTGGGGGAGAATCCTGGCTTTCACTGGTGTTTTGGCATTCTTCACAATATCCTTCAGCATCTTGCGCTCTTCCTCACCTACAAGTGAAACTGAACGACCAGCCCTGCCTGCTCTTGCTGTGCGACCCACTCGATGAACATAGTGTTTGGTGGTGTTGGGCATGGTAAAATTGATTACCTGTAACAGAAACAGCGTTAGTAGGGAAAAAAAAGACTCATTAAACAGCTCAGCAGAGCCAATACTCACTGTTTTAACACCTTCAATATCAAGTCCGCGTGCAGCCACATCCGTAGCTACAAGAATATCAATCTGCTCATCCTTAAAGCGCCTAAGTAGAGATAGCAAATGCATTAGCAATGAATACAGCAATCCACTTCTGCCCTAAAACTTCCAACTCCTGTCTTCTATTTTACCTACTAAGCCTAATACCTGAGTGCTTCCAGCCGCTGTGCCTGAGAGAGATTCCCGTGAAGCTCCCCAACCCGCAGACCCATCAGCCCAAGCAGGATGTGCATACGGTGAGCTTGCTTCTTAGTCTGGGTGAAAAGCATCACATGATCCGGGAAGGTTCGTGTCAGTAGAGCTGAAAGAAAGTCCTCTCAGGAGTCCGCTTCACAGTCACCAATGGATTCCAGCTTTTCTTTGCCCATCACTAACCTGACACAATGGCCTCACGGTCCCCCTCTCGGTTTGGTCTGATCCGGATAAATTCCTGACGCAGGAAAGGGGCCACATCTGTGTTGCTGTTCACAAATATTCGGACAGGATTTTTCAAGGAAACAGATGCCAAATCTTTCACCTACCCAAACAGAGTAAGAAAAAGAAGTGTCCACATAATCTCTGGTAAAATACCAGAAAATTCTACTCATAGAATCATGGAATAGTTTTGGGTTGGAAGGGACCTTAAAGCCCACCCGGGTCTACCACCCTGCCATGGGCAGGAACACCTCCCACTGGATCAGGGGGCTCCAAGCGCCATCTAACCTGGCCTTGAAGACCTCCAGGGATGGGGCAGCCACAACTGCTCTGGGCAACCTGGGCCAGGGCCTCACCACCCTCACAAGAAAATATTTCTTCCTAAGTTCTCATCTCAATCTCCCCTCTTACAGCTGAAAATCGTTCCCCCTCGTCTTATCCCTGCACTCCCTGGTAAGGAGCCCCTCTCCAGCTTTCCTATAGCCCCTTTCAGTACTGGAAGGCTGCTGTGAGGTCTCCCCAGTGCCTTCTTTTCTCCAGGCTGGACAACTCCAACTCTCTCAGCCTAAGCAGCCTTCTGCTTCTCAGCAACCTGTCTTACCTCCTCTGTCATTGTGGCAGAGAAAAGCATTGTCTGACGGTGGTTGGAACACAACCTGATTATTTCCTTCATCTGTTCCTCAAAGTATTCATCCAGCATCCTACACAGGAGAAAAACAGCAAGGGAAGGCAGCTTCATCTTGTTCTAGCTAAGAATTGTAAGTTAAGTCACAGCAACAAAGGCTGCCCTATAGCCTGGGAACAGGAACGAGAAAACTGCCTTCTCATTTCTCATTGTTGTCGTGCTTAGCCTACCTGTCCGCTTCATCCAAAATCAGCACCTCAACACTGCTCAGGTGGAAGGAAGGGCAGTTGTGGAGGTGATCAATCAGTCTCCCAGGAGTGGCGATAAGAACGTCTGGCCCAGAGCGCAGAGCTGCTTCCTGAGTCTTCACATCTAGGCCACCTGAAAGACAGTGACCACGGACTGCTGACTCCCCGAGCAGGCTGCAGCAGAGCACACAGATGCAAATTGCCCGAGGAAGGGAAGCAACTCAGATTAATACCACAGTCACAGTATGAAGTGACCCCTCCTTTTCTTTCCAGAAACCAACAAACAAAAAGCATGGTACAGTATAGGAAAGTGAACCCTGCAATAACTGTACAACCTCCAGTTCCACAACACAGAATTCTCCATTCTGCGCAGAGGTGTACAGCAAGCTGTACAGTTCACACAAGCAACTTCACACTCACCTACAGCAAGGCAAGTTGTGACACTGCTGAACTGCGCCAGCTGTTTGGTGACAGAGTGCACCTGAATACCCAGTTCCCGTGTTGGCACTAGAACCAATACCCGTGTTATCGGAGCCTGACGAGGTTTGTAAATCAGGCGCTCAAGGACAGGCAAGATGAAGGCAGCTGTTTTACCTAAAGAATAAAATTGAGAAGAATTACCAAGAATGACCATTTATTGCAAGCAGCTAATTCTCCATGCTTCCTGTGCCCCGCTCAACCCCCTACCTGTCCCAGTGGCAGCACAGGCACAAATATCCTTCCCTAGAAGGCCCACCGGAATACAAGCCTTCTGAATTGGGGTTGGTTGCTTGAAGCCAAGAGCTGTGATTGCCTACAAATGAGATGCAGCAATTGAACTCTGTCTCTGTTGAGGCCACATCCGGAGTGCTGTGTCCAGTGCGGGCTCCTTAGTACAAAACCTGGACATGCTGGAGACTCCAGCAAATGGCCAGAGATGATGAAGGGACTGGAGCATCTCACAGCTGAGGAAAGGCTGACAGATCCGTGACCATTCAGCCTGGAAAAGAGGAGGCTTGGGGTGAACTCGTCCATGTACCTAATTCCCGGAAGGAAGGGTGGAAAGAGGACGGAGCCAGGCTCTTATAAGAGGTGCCCAGGGTCAGGACCAGAGGCAATCAGCACAGATTGAAAACACAGGAGGCTCCCTACGAACACCAGGAAACCCTTATTCACTGTGAGGGTGACTGAGCACTGGCACAGGTTGCCCAGAGAGGCTGCAGAGTCGTCATCCTTGCAGATATTCAAAAGCCACCTGGACACAGTCCTGGGCGGCCCTGCTTGAGCAGGGGTTAGAAAAGTGAGCTCCAGAGGTCTCTTCTAAACTCAACCCATCTGCAGTTCTGTGCCAAATCTAACTTAAGATAGCACTGACATTGCAAATCAAAGAATGATTTTCATTATTTGGGAAATAACAGCTCCTAAAGGATGATTATACTAGCTCCCACATAATTTCCTTCTCAGAAGGTCTGCAAAGAGGAATTTGAC
Organism: Dromococcyx pavoninus; assembly: GCA_033558185.1. Classification (NCBI taxonomy): domain Eukaryota; kingdom Metazoa; phylum Chordata; class Aves; order Cuculiformes; family Neomorphidae; genus Dromococcyx; species Dromococcyx pavoninus. The sequence goes on from JAUMJL010000848.1 coordinate 8,741, forward strand.
ATTTCTGATTACTGGAGAGGAGACTGTACAACATTCTTCAGAGTAACATATGCAATTACTAATCTAGCTAAATACCTTTAGCAAAGGTCGCGAGAGATTCATGTCTTGGAATGACAAGTTGTCATCATACTGAGAAGCATCTTCAAAAAAGCTTTCTGCTTCCTAGAAACAGCAACAACAAAACTGGAACAACATGGGCAGCAACGCAACAGGTTATCAAAGGGCTCTGAGCTGGTTTTGAGCTATGGTTTGCTAACCAAACTCAAATTTCTCCAGAAGAAATGCTGGGGAATGACTTAGTATCATTCTGTCCAACACTTACTGTTTCTCCCTTTTTTGCTCTCCTCCGCTCCTTCACTTTGACTGTATCTGCAAAGAGAAATGTGACAGGAACTAACAATCACAGCTAAACACACAACAGGATATGGTGACTACCTTAATCTCACACTTCTTGAGGGATAAGCCTCAGGAATAAGTACAGGCATGTGATGGAGTAAAATGCCAGGCAAATATCCTTCCTCACAGACGAGTTCAATTGAAGTGCTATGGCTACCATTCAAAATAAGCTTGACCAAAACCAGAAGGAATGTCACATAAGGAAGTGAAAAACAGTGGGAGGTTCTTGCCCACTCCAGCACAGCTTCACTGCAGACTTTTCTGCAGTGAGACAGGCTGTCGGATTCTCACTCCTGACAACACATTCTCGCTCTGTGTATAATACCTGCTTTGTTGAAGATGGTTTCATCATCCAATGAATACTGAGTCTCCACATCTTCTTCATCCCTACTGACATCCTCACACTCCCTCTTTTTGGCTTGACAATCCTCAGCCTCTGCAAATTCGTTCTTCACCTTGACTTGTTTGGCTTCTTTTTCCTAGAAAAGAGTTTTTTAAAAAGCTTTAAGAAGAAAGAATAAAGAAGAATCTTCCATCCTTGTGAGCTTTTGTTGTTACAAGCCCATTCCCAGCTTCCCGTTTGCCAGTGCGTGCGGTAACAAGAGGGAAGGGCACTCACCTGCAGCTTCCGCGCCTGCCGCACCTTCTCGATCTTCTCGTCCAGCGTCGTGGCCGCTCTCTGGGCAGGGAACGACAAGGGCGGGGCCGTGAGGGGCGGTGGGCGGCGCGGTCCCGCAGCTCCGCAGAGCGCCCGGTCTCACCTTGCCCCGGAGCTGCCGCAGCGCCGCCGCCCAGGTGCCCTCCCCGCCAGCCTCGGCCTCTCCGAACACGAAGGCGGCGCTGAAGTCCCCGCCCGCGCGGCCCCGCCGACCGGAGCCCGGTGCCCGGTGCGTCTCCTGCGGGAACATTGGTGAGCGGCGGCGACGGGACAGGATGGGATGGGATGGGATGGGATGGGATGGGATGGGATGGGATGGGATCCGACCCGACCAGGCCCGGCCCGGCACGGCCCCACCTGTTCATCCTCTGAGCCCCCGGAGCTGAAGTCCTCGGGCCCCTCATCGCCCTCCGCGATCGTGCCCACCAACCCCAGACTCCGCAGCGTGTCCATGCCCTCCTGCAACCGCGCCTGGCACGCGCCGCTTCGGGCCTGCGCAGCTCCGCCCCTGCGCAGCTCCGCCCCGGAACCGCCCCGCTCCACTCCGCCCGGGCCCGTCCCGCTCCACTCCGCGGAAAGGGAACCGAAAGCAGAGAGGAGAGGAGCGGCGGAGGAGGGCGGTGCCCGCGGGGGGGAGGGTCGCGCACACACACAGAGACGCTCCCTATCGGTACCGGGGAGGGTCAGGGCGCTTCTTGTTGGGGCCGAGAGCTGGCCCGGGGGCTCCCTATCGGTACCGGGGCAGGGGAGGTCCTGCCCGCCGGGGCCGGGAGCTGTCATCTCTCATGATCACAGCGTGACAAAGGCGCTGTGCCTCCCACTGCCCTGGCACACCAGGCTGTGCTCAGAGGGTCGGGGTTTAGCCGTGCTGTAATTCAGCAAAACTCAGCGACTCACTCCCGTTGGAAATCCTGTCCTGTTCAAGAAACTTCCCCTTTGGCCTTTCTTAATTCTGCTCTCTGTTCTGTGGAAAGGTATTTCATTTTTAGTGCCTTCCTGGCTTAACAGCTTAAGTGACCTTTGTCTGGGCATGGCACTGTTTTTAGCAGTTAGAAAAAGGGGCACAAAGGATATACCAGTTAGAAAGTCAGTGGAAAAATAACGGCAGTTTTCTAACTGGATGCCAAATGTCCAAAATGTGCTATCAGGCCAAAATGCTCCTGGATTTGTGTTGGGAGACAGGTTCATGTGCTTGATTTATAACTAAGGAGTGTCTTTCTTTTTTTATTTTTTTAAGGGCACGTGGATCCTTGGGATACTAGCTTTATACAAAGAGATGGAAACAGAACAAAGAATGTGTCAGCTCTGTTAGGGGAAAGCCCCCAAGCCAGTAATTATATTCTTCAACCTAGGCAAGAGAGGAGAGGATATGGAGGTTTGCTCAATCAAGCAAGAATAAACCAAGAATCCAAGATGGACAGGCCAATAGTGGAGCTATAGGACACTGGAACGAACAGGAGAATGAAAGAAGAAGAATAAGGTGTTAAGGTGGACAAGCACACGAGAGACCTAGAGGACCCTGGAACGAGCATGAAAATGAGAGTAGAGGAAGGAGGCATCGTGGTGGACAAACACATGAGAGGGCCAGAGGACCCTGGAACGAGCAAGAAAATGAAGGTGGGGAAAGGAGGTATCAAGGTGGACAAGCCCAGGAAACAGCCAGAGGGCTAAGGAAGAGGCAGGAAAATGAAGGCAGGAAAAGGAGGATGCAGCCACCGGAGAATACTCATTTCTACAAGAATCATATCGCATGTGGTGCCCAGCTCAGTGAGCAGTCTCAGCAAGTCAAAAGGATTGGCTATAAATTCCTAGAAAGTCTCCTTCAGAAAGACCCTTCAGAAGTTGCCATCACGCTTGCTTCCAGTTTGGGTTTGAAGGAACTTCTTTCCCAAACGGCTATGAAACCCAGTTTCCTTCAGCTCATTTGCCAGGTGCTTCAAAAAGCATGCAGGTCCTGAATGGATAGACAGTGTCCAACACATTCTTGGAGAGGTGAAGGAGTCCAACTTTCTCAAGATCTGTTTGCCACAGTATGTGTCTGACATGATAACGGAAACAGACCATGCTGTGCTTTATCAGTACCCTGTGCACATTGGCAACATCATTTCACTTCTTCAGGACCTGATCAGTATTTTCCCAGCTAGCTCTGTGCAGAAAATCTCCATTCTTTTGACGAACTTGCCAGCATCCATAAATGCCCCGAGAGCTTCTGGTGTGAACATCACAGAAGAAACAGAGAAAAATCTGAATCAAGTCTAGATACTCATGCAGCATCTGCAGAAGAAGAGACGTGAAGGCACACTGAGAGCTGATAACTACACTCTTATGCAGCCTCAGACTGATGGTCAAGAAGAAACCTACCATACAATGACCATTTATCTAACATATAATGAGGTACACCATGCTGAGAAACCCCTTCTACACCCCAATATTGTTTCTGGAAGGTATGAGCGCACCAGCATTTATCTTGACACCCATTTCCGGCTTCTGAGAGAAGACTTTGTAAGGCCCTTAAGGGAAGGTATCTTGGAGGTTTTGCAGATCTTTGAGGACAAAGGTTTGAGAAAGAAAAAATTTGATGATATCAGGATCTACTTTGACACACGGATAATTACCCCTCTCTGTTCTTTAACTGGTATTGTTTACAAGGTCCAGTTTGACAAAAAAAAATTGAAATTTGTACGATGGCAGAATTCGAAACGGTTGCTGTATGGATCCTTGATCTGCATGTCCAAAGACCATTTTGAAACATGCCTTTTTGCCAGTGTTTCTAATCGTGATACTGTGGATCTTGCCCATGGGATTGTGCAGCTATGTTTTAATGCACAGAGCCAGGCACTGCTGGCAGATGTTCAGCTCTCAGACTCCTTCCTCATGGTGGAGACAACTGCCTACTTCGAGGCCTATCGACATGTTTTAGAAGGGTTACAGGAAATCCAGGAAGAAGATATTCCATTCCAGAACTACATTGTGGAATGTGATGCACAGGTGAAGAAGCCAACATACCTGACAACCAATACTGTCTACAACTTTCCACCCTTGATGGAATATCCCCTGACAGATGAAGAGATGAACCCTGATGGTCTGAGAGGGCAAAGTGTCTGTGTTCTAGATCCCAGGCAGTCGCCTTCAATGGAAACTTTAAGGTTAGATGAATCTCAGATGCAGGCATTGAATCTTGCACTCATGAAGGAGCTGGCTGTTATCCAAGGACCTCCTGGGACTGGTGAGAAACATGTGCTTTAAGTCTGTTGTTTAAAGAGGTCCCCTTGATTCCCCCATTTAGGGAGACTGACTTCAGAGATGCTGCTGCACTGTTGGCTCTGTGTGTATTGAGGTGAAAAATATTTTGACCTTCTTTCATAACGTGGTACCTCTTGCTGTGCAACAGACTGATTGGTCTTCATAGCATGTTAGAATGTTGGGAGTGTTCAGCCTTGATCCTCTGTGTGAATAGAGCATTACAAGATTAACTGGTACCTGAACTCAACAAGCACCACTGCTTGTATTCCACTAGTATATGGAGGTTGCATGTGCAGCCAAATGTTGTATCAGAGTGGGCTGGGGGACACAGTGGCAGAGAAAACCCTGGGTCCGGATCCAGTGTATTAACCAAAAGAGAAGATTGTTGCAGCCTTGCTCAACTACAGGAAATAGTGTCATGCTATTTCACGTTTTGTAAACTACTTACCTCTGGGGTCAGCTCTCTTGGCACAGAGCAGATTTGTACCCTAGAAGGAAGTCTTGTGCCTGATTTTGACGATTCCTCTGTTTCAAGGCATTCTGCAGAGGGTGGATTACACTTTTCTCATTCTGAGCTTGTTTTGCAGGGAAGACATACGTGGGTTTGAAGATCGTTCAGGCTCTCTTGACTAACGAGGTTGTGTGGCAAAGCACTGGCCAGAAGTCTCCCGTCCTTGTAGTCTGCTACACTAACTGGATCAGTTCTTAGAAGGTAAGAGTACTCGACAAGCATGATGGAGGATCAGGCAGAAATTCTGGTATAACTTTTACTTTGTCCATCTTCTGGGAAGATGACCTGCCCTTTTGGATTTTCTGGTGGCTCTTGCCCCATTTATACACAGTAAGAAAACTTCACTCAAACAAATCCAGTGCAACATTTGCAGACAAAGGATGTTCTTCCTACCCTTTGCCCTACTGCAGAAAACAGAGCTCCCTTTTTAGTACTAATATTTCTCTTTCATTCACAGGAATATACACATTCCAAAAACGTGGGATGGCACGCATTGGGGGCAGAAGTAGCAGTGAGGTCCTGAAGCAATTCACCTTGAAGGAGCTGAGGAAGAACTGTGAATTCCGATACAACTTGCCAATGCATCTCCGCAGAGCCTATGTGAATGTATGTGCACACTTCACTGGAGATGATGGGACTGGGTTGGCTGTGCAATGGAGGAGACAACTAAACTTCCTCCACACTTGTTCTTTCACCTTGCCTTGTACTGAAGTCAGTCTTTTAATTCTTCTGTCCTCGTTCACCTTATCGGTTTCTTGTCCTGTTTCTGAACTTTATTTCTCTGAGTATGAGATGATGCCACCCTTCTCTTTGTTATGAGTAGATAACCATTGAGATGAAACAGGCTGAGCAGCCACTCCATGAAGTAGCAAAGCACTTGGAGTGTACAACACGTGGAGTTCTGCATGAGCGCCACTTGGAAGCATGCATTGCGCCCCAGCACTGGGACAGTCTAATGAATGGTCTGGTAAGAGAGGTCCCTTTCTTCTGCGGCAGGCAATCCCAGTGTATGCTTACTACCCTTTCTGCTAATGAGTCTGAGGTTCCCCAAGCACACTTCCTTTTAGCGTCCCTTGGCTACGAGGAAAGTAAGGGAGTGAATATCAAGCTGTGCCAAGTGACAGTAGTCCAGGCTGGGCAGGGCAGAGCAGGCAAAAATCAGTACAAAAAATGCAAGTGCCCAAATGAAAGCCTCTTAAACCAAAGGGGAGGAAGGATGCTGTTTCTGAGGATCTGAGGCTGCTCTGACTTTCTAGCTCTGGAGTTCTCTCAGGGGACTTGTCCTAGTTGCCTGCTGCTGCTAAGTGCTCCTTTGGCATCATCCTACGTCTCTGAAGTGCAATAGGTCTGGCTGATTTGACTTTCCTTATATTAGAATGATGAGTTCTGCTACAGTGCTTTGCGACACTCAATGATCCTGGAGTGGCTGGACCTTGATGTAACTGTCTTCACCCAGAATGCTGCTGAGAATCCAGGTAAAAACAAAACAAAACAAACCCCAAAAAATAAAAAAAAATCCCCCAAAACCAAAACACACCTGCCCCCTAAATCCCCCAGATGACCACTGCCATCCTCTACAGATGTGTTTGCTTAAGTTGTGCATGTGTGCCAGAAAAGAGACACTGCTACTTAACAGACACTGAAAGATGCATGGTACTGTAAGGCAGCAGAAAGATTAACCTTCATTTCCACATAGTGATCTGACAGCTGCATGCTGATTCTACTAGTATGGCTGTGGCTCACTGTGCGTGACTGGTGACTCTTACAGGTGGTCTGCAGGAGGGAGAGGAACAGTGGGAAGCTGAAGCAGAAGAGGAGCTTTTGGAGGCTGACCTGATTCAAGCTGACAGAGTGATTGAGGATGAAGAGGCAGTAAAGCCTGAGGGAAGGAAGGAGGAAGAACACAGAACAGTTCATGAACTAGCCAGCGTGCTGTTGGCTATGAAGCTGGAGGACCAGGAAGAAGGAACAGCCCAACTACAACAGAGCATTATCAAGTGGGAGGTAGCTGCATGCAGTAGTGTGCTCCGACTGTGCTTGACTGCATAAAGAATAACATGGGGATGCTACTACAGGAGAATCTTTGTGCTGTAAGTGCTTATTTGGAGCTTTTTTTCTGCAGGTAGCTACTGCCCAGAGGAAGAAAATCAAACAGAGGATGAAAGCTGAGCTCCATAAACTGAGTGCAATGACAGAGTTAGAGGCTAATGCTATTCAGGATCTGTGGCAACTTGACCTGAGCTCCCGATGGAGACTTTACAGGTGACAAAGCTATTTTGCAGATTCTGTCAGGCAGATGTTTTCTAGGACTGTTCCAGTTTACAAACTCTTTCTGTCAAGCCATGGTATTTCTGTCCACACCTGTCCAGCTCCTTATTTGAACATGCTAGTTCTTACTTTCCCTGTATTGCACAGGCAGTGCTGTTATCTCCACTGTGTCATTTGGGACTAAGTACAGATGCTAATAATCTGTTGTGCAGAAGACACAGAGGAAGTTTTGAACTGCATGAAGTCGGAACTTCTGGCTCACTGACCTGTTCCCCATACTATGTGTGATAATGGCATTTTCTTCTCAGGCTTTGGCTGCAGACCTATCAGGGGCTGATTCGCCAGAGGATTCTGAAGCATGAACAGCAGTACCAGGCAGCAGCAGAAAGACTGATGGAACTGAGGCTGCAGGAGGATCTCTGCATTCTCAAGGAAGCCGAAATTGTGGGGATGACAATTACAGGTGTCCAACAGTTAGGAAGCAAACCATTATTGCATTGCATCCAGCAATGGTTGAAGAACCTTGTTTCCAAAAGATTAATATCGTGCTGCTTGACAGCCTGGGTCAGGTTCTGCATATATCTGCAGTTTTCTTGATCTCTGACTCCCTTTGCCAATGTGGCAAATACATGAGTTGTCAAGTGCAGTTTCTGTGCACTCTTGCACTCCCCTCATTTCAAGCAGCGTTCTTCTAAAAGAAAAGCTCTACTTGTGCCCAAATAAAGAACAGCTAATATCTGCATTGCTATCTGGTGTAAAGGCCCTTGTAACATGATCCTTTGGAGAGACAATTTTAGGTTTATTTATGTATGTTGATCAACGTATTGAGTGAGTTATCAGACAGAATCTTCAGAAAGAGAGTCCTGTATTAAAACTACCTGGAAAAGCTTGTATGTAGTGGTTATGGTGAGGTGCTGGCTTTCATTATCTAGAATGTTCTTAGATTTGCTCTGAAACCAGCATTCTTATTACAACAACCTTACCAAATTATTTTCTCGAAGATATTCTGCTACTTCTCCCCTGTAATCGTTGCTGGTGGCAGCAGCAATGGGGTGGGGGAGGATGGGAATTGAGAGGTGCTCGCTCCTTGACTCTTACTGGAAAGTCATTCTTGTCTTGTATTCAGCCACAGTCCATACAGTGGAACAACAGAACATTGACAAGGAAATATGATGCTCTTTCCCCAAGCTTGATCAAGCTGCTTTGTGTTTCAGCACCGCATGCGTCCTGAAATTGCCCAGCTTCTCACTCCTTGTATATACCAGGAGCTCGAGAACCATCTCTCTGTCCTGATGTATAAGAACGTAAAAGTGAGTTTTCAGAAATCCAAGCAATTGGTTTTGTTCCTTGTTACTGGCAAAAATGACTTTTTGTAAAATACAGTGTTCAAGAATTTCAGATTCTTAGATCGAGTTCAGTTATCGAATCTCATACCTGAATCAAGGAAATTCATGATATAGAATTAGGAAAGCAATTTGTTGTTGTGGCATTAGTGATAGTGGAAATTGATGCTGAAAATTGATCCAGTAACTAATGTCTTTAAAAGAACAGTGAAAAATTGAAGAGAGACCCAAAGAATTGGAGGAGATTGAAAGCTAGAATCTTAAATGAGAAACTTAACTCCAACCAAATAGATGCCTTGATTACTGGAACCCTCCTGCCTTGGATTCTCTTTGGGCATTTTACCCACACACACCATCAACAAAGATCTATTCAGCTTAAAAGTCTAAAGTAATCACATACTGGCTAACATGCACAATAAACAGCTAGAATTTAGTAAGTTATAAGCATTAGTATGCTTGCCACATCATAAAACCCTGGAAAAGTCTTTGCTATGATCAGGTGGGTATCAGTCAGAAGTGTCAGCCTCTGCTTCTTCCTTAATGCTACTGAGTTTCTATCTTAACACTAACTCCCTGTTTTCTGATTTGTATTTTCCCACCCTAACTAGGATTTTGTATTTCTCTGTATCAGGGCTTTTAGTGCAGCTTTGAACTATTAACAATCATATCTGTCTGTAATTTTATCATTGTTATCTTGCATAGCCCTGTTCTACAGACTTGCTCACAGCTCTCTGTCACAACCGTTTCCCCAGAAGTGTGAGCCAAGGTTACGCTGCTGTGCTTTTATCAGAGCTAGGCCTTGGATCTCTGAAACACAAGTGATCAGATACCCTTGGAGAAAGGATTGGAGGTAGTTACAGAAAGAGGATTACAGTAACTTAGTCTACGTAAATCTCTCTTCATGAAAAGGCAATACTGAGTAGTCCCTAGTGGTCCTAGTTTTCGTGGTGGAAGAGCAATCCTCCTTGTTTGTTTATGGTTTTACTGCAGTTACAGAGAAGGCATGGTTTTTACTAGGTATTTTTAGGGAGGAGCTAAGCCCTTTGCACTAGTACCTTACTATGTTTTTCCCACGTTGCCAAACCAAAACATTGTTCGCACCATAAATGTGAAGCGGAACAATGATCGTAGATTCATGGAATGGTTTGAGTCAGAAGGGACCTCAAAGCCCATCCAGTTCCAACCCCCTGCCATAGGCAGGGACACCTCCCACTGGGTCAGGGGGCTGAAAGCCCCATCCAGCCTGGCCTTGAGCACCTCCAGGGATGGGGCAGCCACGGCTTCTCGGGGCAACCTGTGCCAGGGCCTCCCCACTCTCACGGGAAAATATTTCTGCCTATTATATCATCTAAATCTCCCCTCTTTCAGCTCAAACTGTTGCCTCTCGTCCTGTCCCTGTACTCCCTCCTCTAGAGCCCCTCCCCATCTTTCCTATAGTCCCTTTTAAGTACTAGAATGCTGCTATAAGGTCTCCCCCACTGCTTTGAGAAATGTCAGTAGTGCTTAATCCTTTCTTTCCTATGAAAAGCATAGTAAGAACAACTTTGAAAAGATAGGAAATAAAATAATCCACAGGAACTGATTTAACATTAGGATACTGAAATGGCATCAGTAACATGAAATGTGATTGATAAACTTAAATTCCTATCTGATGAATACGCTATGGAAATCAAAGAGGAAATTGCCTAAGTATGCAGTAACTGCAGACTGTAGCCCTCTCATTAACCTATCAGTGGATAATTGGGAACACGGAAACAGGCTGCAGTGACAGAAGCCAGAATTCTGTTTCTGACTTTATTTTCTCTTGTTGCAGGGGGTCTCATCTACCTCTTCTTTGTGGAACACGATTTTCCTGAGCAAGAGATCCAGGAAGGGAGAAGCCACCAGAACCCACATGAGGCCCAGTTTGTAGTGGAACTGTGCAAATACTTCTTGTGTCAGGAATATTTACCTTCTCAGATCACCATTCTCACTACCTACACTGGACAGCTCTTCTGCCTGCGTAAGCTCATGCCAGCCAAGACCTTTGCCGGTGTGAAGGTTCATGTAGTGGATAAGTACCAGGGGGAGGAGAACGATATTATTTTGCTGTCACTTGTGCAGAGCAACAAAGAGGAGAGAACTGGGTTCTTACAGATTCCTAATGGGATATGTGTAGCATTATCCAGAGCTAAGAAAGGGCTTTATTGTATTGGAACTATGAGAATGCTTGGCAGGGTTCCTCTCTGGAGCAAGATCATTCATACCCTTCGGGAGAAAGGTCACATTGGCCGATCATTGGTCCTTTGCTGTCAAAACCACCCTGAAACCAAGACACTGGTATCTACAGCAGCAGACTTCAGCAAAGTCCCAGAGGGAGGCTGTAATCGTCCCTGTGAATTTAGGCTGAGTTGTGGACATGTTTGCACAAGGGCATGTCACCCATATGATGCAGAGCACAAAGAGTACCAGTGCATGAAGCCTTGTCCAAATGTGCTCTGTGCAGATGGGCACTGCTGCCAGCGGTCATGTTATGAGCCCTGTGGACCATGCATGGTGATAGTAAAGAAAACTATTTCTGAGTGTGGCCACCTGCAGATGGTGCCATGCTGTACTCCAGACAGTGAGTTTCTTTGCCAAGAACCTTCTCAGAGAAAGCTGATCTGTGGGCACACATGCAACAAATTCTGTGGGCAGGAATGCACTAAGTTGTGTCCCGAACTGGTTACAGTCACACTGAAATGTGGCCACAAGCAGCAAGTTAAATGCTGGATTACTGAGCAGATGAAACATGAGGATTCTGTGGAATGTAACGCTGAATGTTCTGTGGTGCTGGAATGTGGTCATGTCTGCTCAGGTTCCTGCCACACCTGCTTTGGAGGGAGATTTCATAGGCCGTGCAACAGCCCATGCAAGCGCTTCTTGGTCTGCTCCCACAAGTGTCAGCAACCTCGCACTACAGAGTGCCCGCCCTGTCAGAGGGAGTGTCAGAACCGCTATATCCACAGTAAGTGTGGAAAGAAATGTGGAGAGTGCTGTTTTCCATGTGCCGAGCCATGCAAGTGGCGGTGCCAGCACTACCAGTGTACGAATCTTTGCTCTGAACCATGCAATAGGCCTCGTTGCAACATACCATGTGCTAAACTGCTGTGCTGTGGTCATCCTTGTTCTGGATTATGTGGAGAACCCTGCCCAAAGAAGTGCCTTGTTTGTGACCATGAGAAACTCATCCAGATCTTCTTTGGCTTCGAAGAAGACCCAGATGCTCGATTTGTACAGCTTGAAGACTGTGGCCATGTGTTTGAGTCCCAAGGCCTCGACCATTATATGCATCAAGATGATGATGTCATCAGGCTGAAGGTGTGCCCCATGTGTCAGACACCTATCAGAATGAATTTGAGACACGGCACCATTGTGAAAAGGCAGCTACATGAGATAGAAAAGGTGAAAGAGAAAATCCAAGGCCCAGCAGAGGAAATTGAGTCTAGCAGACAAAGGCTGCAGGCTGTGCTGGCAGGGAATGCTGTTCTACAGGAGAGTCTGCCACTCAAGTACTGCATGCTAGAAGAGAAACTAAAAGCTTCTTGTCTCTCCACAAAGAGTATCGGCCTAATTAAAAACCAGCTTAACTTCTACGAACGTATAGCGAACCTAACTAATTCTATGAGGAAAGTTGATGTAACTGAGTGGAAAGGGGTGAGAAAGCGGCTAGATGAAGTCCAGGAGTGGCTGGATAGGCCACGCCTCAGCTTTACAGGACAGGAGCTCTCTGACCTGCAATCTGAGCTCCAGAGGCTGAGCTGTTTGCTGAGCCTCTTGGCACGATGCAAAGATGCGAGTGGGATAATCACCCCGGCACTGGCAGCAGAGATTGCCCATGCCTGTGAGGTCCTGGAAGGGACAAAGAAGTTCACAGCGGAGGATGAGACAATGGTGAAGGCCGAGCTGGAGAAGCTCTGCGCGGCTTTGCCTGTGTCAGGGCTGGGGATCTCTGATGCGGAGCGGGTGCAGATTGTCCGTGCCATCGGCTGTCCCCATGGCCACTGGTTCAAGTGCAGGAACGGGCACGTCTACGTGATCGGGGAGTGCGGGGGCGCCATGGAGGGCGGCGAGTGCCCCGAGTGCCACGCGGTCATCGGGGGCGCAAACCACGCTCTGGACAGCAGCAACAGCCTGGCCCCGGAGATGGACGGTGCGACTCACGCCGCCTGGTCTGAGGCGGCCAACAATCTGCTCGACGTGGAGCAGCTCCGCCGGCGGCTATAGCGGCCCAACAGCCGCGTCGGCGGGCGCCGCACGGCTCCTATGCTCCCCTGTCGCTAATAAATTGCCATGAAGCGTTGCTGCCCTCCTCCGTCTGCTCGGGCGGGGCGGGGCGGGGCCACGCAGCCTGGGAGGGGCCGGGTGCACCATCACCCGGAAGCAGAAGTGACGCGCGTCCGAGGGGCAATGGCGGCGCGGGAGCCGCTGCGGGACCTGAGGGCCGCGCTGCGCGCCGTAGTAGCGCGGGTCCGAGGTGGGGGCCGGGGCCGCGCGGGGGCTGGGCCGCGCGGGGCCGCCTCTCCGCCGGCTGAGGTCCCTCTCTGCCGTTACAGAGGGCGAACCGGGCGAGAGCCGCGAGCTGTTCGAGCTGCCGCGCTTCTGGGACGCGCTAGGTACAAGCGGAAGGGGGTGGTCTCTACCGGGGCCGCGCGGTTGTCGGGATCTCGGAGCCGTTGGTCTCTTAACGCCTCACGGCGCACCCTAGGGAGGGCGTCGAGCCGGACACAAATGTGGCTGCGGGCATCACGACCACCTAAGTAAAAAAAAATAGGAATAAAGCACATGCAGGATGTGTGCGCATGCGCCACACACGCACGCACACGCTCGCTCCCCGAGGAGTTTTTCTGTAGTGGGATGTAGTTTACATCTTTGTATTGCTTGCGAAGAAGAAGCATTAATTGAGCAGTGGGGCAAAGTCGCATTGGATGTTGCTCACCCAGTTGCTCTGGTCTTTTGTCTTTTACCCGAGTTACTTTTTTTGCTCCCATTGAAATCCTTCTAGGTCAGACAGTCAAAGTGGTGTCGCAGGAAGCTACAAAGCTGAGCCTGGCGTTCTCAAGGCCTCCAGTGGCTTCTGCGGAGGTGAGTCAATTCCACAAGCTGTGAAGTTGCAGTACATGTGACCAGTTTCAGCTATCTGTTGGTTCACTTGACTAAAACAGAATAATTTGTTTTAGCGCTAATGAGAGATGTCAGTATGGGCTATCACTGTAGAGTGTATTAATCCAATTCAAGAATTACCCAGGGAGCTAATTTTTCTAAGTTAGGGAGACGTAACAAATAGAAGTATTCTTGCATGCTTCTTTTTTTAACATCTGCAGCTGGTTGCTGATAGAGACAAGGTGTTGGACGTTACAGACCTTGGATCTAACAAAGAATATGCACTATTTTTGCTGTTAATTGAGAGAAGGTTAACACGCCTGTATTTGGAGGAGAGAAAAAATACCTCCAGTTCAGAATAATGATCAAAGCTAATTCTTCCTCTTCGATGAATGACCACCACATCAGGATGTGTTTTGTTACCAAGTCACGTTGCGGCTTACAATGTTTAGATTTTGCTTGCCGTGTCTTCTGGTTGTGCTGCATTTGTTTCTTGAGAAGGATGGCCATTACTATGCTTCCCTTTACTCAGAGCAAACTGAACATAAATGGTTGCTTCCGAGACTTTTAAGTGCTGTGCAGCCATGCACTACTTCTGGTTAATCCTTTTGCCTGTGTGTTTTCAGGATTGCCAGAAGCTGAGTGAAGTTGTCCAAAATGCTGTTCTTGCTGTTGCTGCTGTGTACTACTGGCTCCCCAAGGGCCAAGGTGAGACAGTGACGGCAGAGCATTCACCACTACGTAGAACGGTGGTTCTTTCACCACTGTATAAAGAAATTCTATATTCCAAAGCCTAATATGTGATCTGACATCTGCAGTGAAGCAAGTTATGCTGAACAGATTGTCGCATTATCAGCTATTCCGTAGGCTTTCAGTGTGATTGTGAATGAACCACTTGTCTCTCTACTCCTGGAGGTTTCTGTTTGTGAAAGAACAATAATGTAGGAAGTTGTATAGTTGATTGATCTTTGTCAAAAGTCTTTCTGGAACTGGAAGACAACTCACTTCCTTCCAAATTCATGCAACTTCATTTATACAGTGTATCTGCACAAACTGAGCAGTCTGTGTGTTCATCTTTGGCAGTTTCTTTCTGTCAGTGCTGACTCTGTGGCAACTTTCTTACTCTTTCCCAATCTCAACCAGGTACTACCCTTCGGAAGATGGTACGAGATGCTACCACTGAAGTAGTGGAAGGAATGATTCAACTCACAGAAACAATTCTCAGTGCTCCATTGGAGAGGTAGTAATTTTCCAGAAGAAGGGAAGAAAAGTTCCAAGTACAGTTGTTAGGAAGCAGTGAGTGGAGGCCGCTTCGAGGTAGAAACAGTGTTATTACAACGTGGGAAGAGGCAGTGGTCTGAGCGGCAAGGGCCATGCCTCTAGTATCTGAGTAGGCCGAACAGTGCTGTTGAGGGTAGTGAGGTTCAGTTGGGAGTCCAGATCATTGGAGAAGCCCGTAATGATGAGGTCAAGCTGGAAAGTCAGACCAGCAAGTCAGGATCAGGGTCAGGTCCAGAGAATAACCAGCACGTCCATCAGGGCAAGGCAGGAAGGTCATATCAGTGGGTCAGGACCCAGGTCAGAATCAAGGGAGTATTAGACTGGGTGCAGACAGAACTGCTACACAGCTGTGATGTAGCACAAAAAGGACTCAGTGAAAGAATCTTGGGGTAAGAGCACTTCTAGCATAAGGAAGTGCTGGTGCTGGCTTGTAGCTTTCTTCACAATGCCTCCTATCAGCAAAGGAGCTAACTGAGTCCTTAGCCAACTAAACTCTGGGAGGGTGGAGTGCACTCGAGGCCCTGGCAGTACCCTCTTGACCCAGTGATTGGGTCCAGTATGGTTGCCCATAGGGAGAACAGATTTTCATCCTGTCTGTGGCAAGGGGAGATGCTGGGAGCAGGATTCCTGTGAAGGTGCTTGATAGTGTTTGCACTGTTATGAGAGGTTTTGCCTTTGGAGTGAACTGTCACACTAAATGGCTGTGCAGCCTTACAGGAGCTAGTTGTTGGACCACTACTTCCTCTCTTTATGGATTACATGTCAATGCCCTTAGGCAGAGGTCAGCAAACTTGTCATTTGTGTGGATTCTGAAAGACAAATAATATGGCTAAGCACACTGAGAGGCTTTTGTAAGAGTCTCCTGCTTCTTGTTCTAGTGGATAATTAAACTCAGTAGGAGCCACTACTTCTTGCTTTATGCAGATATGAGATAGTAGTGGCAAGCTGGCTGGTGATGTCTTTCCAGCAGTGCTTCTACTTGACTGCGTCACCTTTGGTGTAGAAAACAAAACCACAGTCTAGCAGTGAAGTTATTGAGTCTGACTTCAGGGGGTTTTGTTTTGTTTCAGCTTGTCTCAGGAACAGCTTATATCAACTGGTGGAGTGTGGGAGGCGTGTGAGCAAGTGTCCAGCCTGCCACGAGGTGAGTATTGTGTACACAGAACACCAGAACTAAGACATGTTGTCTTGGACTATCAGTAGCCCTTGCAAGGGACATACTAGCTAGTACAGTGAATGCTCATTCATTTTGCAAAACCCAGCTGTTTTTGAAACGTATAAACTTGGAAGACAAGCCAGATTTTTCGCATACCAGCAACGCAGCTCTGAGCACTGCAAAAACTTTCAATCGTATAATCTCAAAATCTAATTATCGCACACATAGATGAACGTTGTTGCAAGCTGATTTGAATAAGTGCAGTGCCACAGTTATTGCCCTTTTGCTTTTGCAGATAACCAAGCAGCAGTTGCATCAGCTCTAGGTGCATGTCTAGATGTGGTCAAGGATGCTCTGGAGGAGATGGAACATGTAAGAGAACTTCTAAGCCTTTGAGAAACCTGCAGCGATGGAACCAGGGACTTTTATACACAGGCTTTGATTTAAATTTGTTCTGAAATGAGCTAGATTATTGTATTATGCTTGGATCTTAATGAATTTTTAAACTTGGGCCTGGTGTATTTTATATAAGGCTTCTGTAAAACCATGTCCTGAATTGTGGAGGTGGAGCGGGGTGGGGCGGTGAGGCAGTTTAGGTTGATGTAAGAATAGCACTTTTCAGCAGGCTGTTGCTCTTGCTCTGTTTAATTGGAGTGGAGGATTAGTTTTTCTTAATCCAGTCCTGCTAGGATTAAAGAATCTGGCAGCTGAGGTGCTGGTTGGAGAGAAATTCTATCGTAATTTTTTTGTGGGTTTTCTAGATTGTTTTATCTTTCCTCTTGGGTGTTACTGAAATTGCTGCTAGGCTCTGGGTTTTCGGTGCATCTGTGTTCTTAGGCTGTGGTGGAAGGGCAAGACCCCTACAGCGACATCATGGAAGATGAAGAACTGGGCTTTCGGGGCAACAGAGATACGTATTGGTCAGAAGCTGACCGGAAGCTGCTTGGCTCCTGCATGGGATTAATGAAGGCTTCTAAAGCTTGCCTGAAGAAGGTCCTGGGTGTTGTGAAGGCTTATGGCAAAATTGATTCTCCAGAGCAGATCTCTCAGCTGGATGATCTTGCAGACATTGCTAATGAGATCAGTCCAAGGTAAGCAGATCTCTCCCCAGGCCATTTTT
The DNA here is from genome assembly GCA_033558185.1 of Dromococcyx pavoninus. Classification (NCBI taxonomy): domain Eukaryota; kingdom Metazoa; phylum Chordata; class Aves; order Cuculiformes; family Neomorphidae; genus Dromococcyx; species Dromococcyx pavoninus. Next base: position 25,838 of record JAUMJL010000848.1, read on the forward strand.
TGCTCCAGAGAAGTCCCTGTCTTTCTTGAGGTCTAGAGAACAGATTAGTAAAACCTTTATGATATTGAAGTTGTGAAAAGTGGTGGAAGCAGTTGTGAAGGGAAGACTGTTACAGTTTAGGGTAAGATGTTGAGTTGTGCAAGTTAGGAGAGGAACATATGTTGCAGCTTGAGGGTGGAGCTGTAGCTGTGTCACACTTTTAAGGTGAGAGTGGCATAGAGATGTCTGAGAAGGCAATGAGAAGCATCTCGTGAGTATGACTGACATCATCTCCTTGTCACACAGTGCTCTTCTGGCTTACATTCAGGGTGGGTGTAGGCTTTGACCAGGATCCCGGAGTTTTGGTATCAGGACTTTTCTTCCATTCCTCCCATCTTCTGTTCTAGTATTGATGAGCTGGCGCTGAGCATGTATCCACCTATGAACCAGCTGGGTGTGCGACTCAATGTAAGTACCTGCAGCCTGCATTCAGGTCTCCTCACTTAGTGTAGAGACAGGGAAGGGATCGAATGTGAGGGACTGTGACTGTTAGGGAGAGGTGAGTGTTGGTGGCTGTCTTGGTAACAAGTTCTTAGGGATGAGTAGTCCTCTTTGGTTCTTGGACACGTAGCTTCCTTCAGGTGGAAATGCATTCCTGATCTTTTTCATGGAAGAGTGTGGCCACTTGAGCTTTGGCTTTGGACTATAGTCCATATTGACGTCCAGTGACAGTGCTTCAGGAAAGAGAGATTTAAGTCTGGTGCTGCCCTGCATGTCTGCTTACTTCGGTGGGTAACGTAGACTTGCTCAAATAAATTTATCTAAATTGAAATTACAGATTAAAAATTCTCACAGTGGGTGTGGTTAAGCACTGGAAGAAGCTGCTCAGAGAAGCTGTGGAATCTCCGTCTTTGGCAATTCTCAAAACTGGACTGGGCAAGGCTCTGACCATCCTGACTGAACTTTGAGGTGGACCTTGCCTTGAGCAGGAGGTTGTACTAGACGACTTCCTGGAGTCTCTTACATTATAAATTAAGTACATATCATCTTGTTGGTTTTGGCTGTGATGGGGTTAATCTTTTCCCAACAGCTGCTCTTTTTTACATTTAGTATGAGAAGGATGTGGAAAATATGTTGGTGTTTGTAGTTTTTGAGAAATCAAGGACACTTTTAGTTTCCCATGTTTTGCTAGTGTACAGGTGCAGAGCCAGGACAGCTAACCCGAACTGGCCAATGGAATATTCCATACTGTATCATCATGCGAGGTATAGAAATGGGAGTTCATTTGGGGGTCAGGTGGCAGGTGATCTGGGTTTAGTGTTTGCTGCTCTGGATTCTGCTATTGCTGCGCTCACTGAAATTGTTTCTTGGCACGGGCTAATCATCAGGCATTGAGTGGTTGTATTTTAATATATTATTTTTATTTATATATATAAAAATTATTATTAGTCCATTGTTCCATTTATGCAGTCTTTATCTCAGCCCACGAATTCTATTTTACTTCCCAGGTCTCATCTCATTCATAAGTGAGTGGCTGTATGACACTTTGCTGCTGGCTGGGGCTAAACCATGACACTTCTCATATCTAAGATTTTTTATTCTTAATTCTGGTTACCTGCTTTTGGCTAGTGGCTTGATTTTCTGGGGTAAAAAAGAAAGTAATGCTTAATATCAAATTGTGTTACAGTCAGTCACTTATGTCAGTCACTTAGTATCAGTTAACAGTTTTTAACAGGCTTGTCGGTTTAAAGAAAAGAGCATTTTAACATATGCTTTCAAAAACAGTCTCTGTCTTTATTTTGACCTATCCTGCCAATGGTAGGTTGGGAGGCACTGGCAGCATGGCAATGATAGATAAGTTCCTCCTATGTCAGGATCTGTTGTGGTTCGACTCATTCTTGGCTGTGTTGGGCCTTCCTGTCCAGCTATCTATCTTTTCCAGTACTGCTGAGCCCCTTTTTTTCCATGTTTGGCTCACTTTGTTTCTCTTTTGTTTCTTTCTAGGCTGCTAAGTTGGCCTCTGTATTAAAGAAAGTCTTAGAGATTACAAAGTGAGTATGAGTTATGGTTTTGTAAGCGTGTTTGCTGCTGTGAAGAGTGATACTTTTCTGTCTCCTGTCAAAGATGACTCATTTCTAGACAGTAAATACTGGCATTTTGAAATGATTATGATGTCCAGTCTCAAAAGGATGGGAGTAAGAAAAGGATGATAAGGATGAAAGTGATTCCCACTGAAGGCAGAAGCATATCTGTTAAGGTTTGTGACTGGAGACGTGGATGTGGGTTCTTCATTGCTCAAAGCGCTCTGGGGCTATAGCAGTTCTGTTTTATGCTGTGATAATTCAGCACTTCACTGTACCCACGTGTTGTCTGGATGCATAAGTATAAGACACCAAGGAGGCTTTCCTAATGAATTTCCTCCGTTTTGCAGGACAAGCCATGTATGTCCACCATCAGAGGAAGGCTGGGTGCAGTTTCTAACTGATGCAGTAGATCACAACATGAACAAAATCAAGAACTTCACACAGGGTCAACTTTAGCTCTTCCATGTCTACATGTGTTGCTGCCACGGGCTCTGGCATATGCTTTTCCAGTGAATCTTGAGGTTCTCCAGCTACTGGGAGAATGATGAAAACAATGTATTTAGGAGAGATCTTTACTGCCACTTGGTAAAACTTTCCAGGAAGTTGCTCTTTGCCATTGCAGAAGGTGTCGTTTTGCTTGGATTCCTGGGACGGTGCGGTGCTGCATCTTAATGTTGTGAATGTGCCCCATTCTTCAGACATTGCAACCACTATAGGGTTCAAAGAAAAATAAAACATTGCTAGATTTTCATGAATGGCTTTATCTGTTTTCAGGTGGCAGAGCATAAATACAGAAGGAAAGGGCATTGCTTCTTTTGCAAGCAGCCCCATGAACTGTTAAAAAATATGCAGTACTGCTGTTAGTTCCTGTCTAATCTCTGAGAAGAGTGAATTTTCTTTTTTTCTGTGTCCTCAGAAAGCAGTAAAAAAATTATTTACTGCTTTACCAATGTCAAGGATCTGTAGGGGAAAAGAGTATCTCTAGAGAAACGCTATGTGTGTCATCACTTTAAAGTTTTAGGATTCCCTTTTTGCCACATGTGGGGAAAACCAGCTACGCAGTGGTGGGTTCAGCACATACACATGGTGAGAAATGCAGCATCTGCTTGGGTGTTTAACCCATCTTTGTCACTGTAAGTTTCAACTTCTAAAACTGGACAGTGGGTATAGTGGCAGATGGGAGAGAATGGAGTCTATGCAAATAAAGTCAGGCATGTTTTTAAATATAATTTTAATTAAAGTGTTAACATCTGTGCTTGTCTGCTGTCACGGCACTGATTATGACCCCTCTTTTGTAAACTGGACAGCAGGACCTGTTCTGTGTTGGGCATCAGGCAGTTGCAATGTTGATAGTTTGGTAGCTCTTCGGGTTCTGGAGTTGAAGGCAGGTAAGACGTGCAGTCAGTCTTCTGGGCCCTGCTTGGGTGGGGGTGAATGGGATTTGCAGCTCTTGAGTGCTTTTAGGTTGCACAGGGCCCAGCCTGAAAGGAGAGAAGGGATTATGCATGAAGCACACTGCTTTGTATGTCAAGTTCCCAGGGCCTAGGGGATGCATTTGCTAGATGGGAGAGTGGTGCCAAAAACAGGAAAGGGAGGAAAATGGAATTAGAAGGCAAGTAACGGTTGTCTAAACCACCACAATGGAATTGGGAAGGAGGTATGGCAGGGGGTTGAACTCCCTGTGGAGGCATCTGAGGTTGTTTTCTCCTAATGCAGCTTCTTGAGAAAAATGTTGGCTTTTTCCATGTAATGGAGAGCATGCTTTTTTCCTTTTAATGACACTTGTCTAAGTCAGATTTCCCTGGTTCTTCAGTAGTGAAGGGGAAGACTTCATAGCCAGGGACTGTCATTTTGCTGGCAGTGTGCAATGGGTGGAAAGGTGTCACAAATGTTACATTTTTACCGCACTTGTGGCTGGCTGAAAAACTATTGGTTTCTCAACAGCAAATAATTTCTAAATGTCACAGCTCATTTCAGTGGCCTATAACCGTTGTCTTATTTGAAGTATGTTTCTGTCCAAGTTCTGTGGTACTTCTCTTGTTACCCTTTTTGTTAGCCAGGGGCTTGCTTTCTGCTGTCCAGGCCTTTGGGGTTGTAGCTTTCACAAATGTCACTGGCATTGACTTATGTTTTACACATCTGTTGGAAGTTCTGCTATATGGCTTTTCTCCTTTTCACACTGTATTATCTGTAAATGAAGGATGGAATGCCAGGCCTTTCGTGCTGTAGCAGTCTCTTCCTGCCATGTCATTACCCGTTTATTTTTGGGAATAGGCTTTCCTGTGCAAGGTTTTCTCTGGCATGTATTGTCTGGTTTTCTGTTTACCATTCTTAAATCAATCAGTTTGTACTTACCTGTACTTCCTTTGCCTGTAAATGAGCCCTCGCCCTGCAACCACTATCACACATTTTTCCAGGGGCTCGGTGAGAGGGTTCCAGAGGCTGATCTTTGCTGTGCTTGGCTGATATTGTACCATCTTTTCTGGAAACTGTTGAAAGAAAGAAATGAGCTGAAGCCGAGAGAAGAAAGAGATTTTTCTATGATTAAAGGGACATAAAAGGTTTTTTGGTGCCAGAGGTCTCAGCATCTGAGCTGCCAGTTGCCAGAAGAGGCAAAGTCCAGCTTACTTTCTTCTCAACTACAACCTTCTGCTTTAGTTTCCTTCTGCAGCCTCTGATTTCCAGACTGGTGAGTTAGGAGTCATTGGGATTTCCTTATGCTCACGGATAGACAAGGTAGAACTAGGAGTACTGTATACAACGGTGTGGCACAATTCACCTTTTCCAAACTGATATCTCAGTGCTTTGAAAGAAGAGAGCATGAGGAGAAGCCACTCAATCCAGCAGAATATTTTGCTGCTTATTAGAATATTTTGCTGTTTATTAGTGAGAGCTGTTTTCTCACTACTGCAGTAGCAACGATAGTCAGATCTAACCTCAATAGTAAGAGGGGAATCACAAATGCTGATCTCTTCCTGTGCAAAGTATATGTAGGAGGAGTTCTCATCTCTCAGCGTGGCAGTCAGTCTAAGCACGTCATTCTCTCCCAACTCTTCTCTGTACCGTGAGTAAGGCACAAAAACGTGCAGGCTGTTTGCTGAAATACAGAGTGGTGAGATACAGTGACAGTGCAGATAAGTACAATCTGGTCTTGGCCTACATGGCACCTAGAAGTATGTAGGGCCCAACCTTATACTAAAAGCTGCAGCTTTTAAAAGCTGAACTGATCCCAACTAGGGCTGCAGATCAAAAATCTCTTAAGGTGATGTTGCTCAGGTATTCTTATTTCAACTGTCAGCTGTTCAGTTAGCCAGCTTTGTAGACATGGCCAAGCACATTTTTCCTGAAGTCAGAGGACTAGATATACTTCTCTAGCCACGCACCCAGTACATCCTTACCTTCATTGCTTTTGAGGGTAAAATGAAAGTCTTCCTTCCAAAGCTGAGCAACAGGCACACCATTGTAATGTAGACACTGGGCCGCGACTACCAGCTGAGTAGCCTTTTCTCCATCACTGTGATTAAACACTTCAATAGAAAGCGGAACATCTTCCCCCAGTAGCAGAGAACTCTTTGACTGGAGGTGGATGAAAAGGTTAATTGGCTCTTCAAGGGCAGCAGGAATTGAGCTTAATTGTGTTTCACTGCTGCTCCTGTTTGTCCAAACTTTCTTTGTCTTTCTATAGGCTTTGTCAAGTACTTCTTTTTCCCAAAGAGAACCTGTCACAAAAAAAAGGAGCACATATTTTAGTGTTTTTTCCTATTTACTGGTGTGAAGCGGTAAATGCAGAAGGATGGCATTGAATTATCCTCGCAGTACTGTAGATAACTGTATCTCAAAGCACAGAGGGAGATCCTGTTGTGATTCTGGCTGGAGCAGTTGGGGAGTTTCAGCTGACAGGACACTCATTGGATGCACCTGAAAGATTCTACTTGGAAAGATTTGTCATAGTTTTTAAAGCACCTTGGTGCTCACATCTGTCAAGAGTGAAAGAGTCAGTGGCCTCTTCAGCTGTGGGTGTGGCACAGCACAGTTCTCTTGTGATGATCTGCGGCTGAGGAGACAGCATGCCACAGGCTGAGGTGAGATGGGGGGGCTGGGTCAGGGAAACAGCGCTCTGTGACAAATTATGAAGGGGGAGGGACGGATTTAGGCAATATCTGGGAGCACAACAGTCCTTTTCTGAAAGCCGGAGTCTGAAATATATCTGTATATATGACAGGGATAATGGGGGGTGACTGTAGAGAATGTACAGATGGCAGCAATTGGCAAAGAAATTTTTCCATCCAGGAAAGTGCCTGGTGAAGAAAGGCTTGACCTTCTAGAAAGCTGGTTAGTGTAATTAAGTGGGATGAAATTTGGAGTGAGACCTGTGCTTACATTCTGTTTTCAGCAAGAGTAAGGTGGTGTGCCATTCAGGGAGGGGAAGTAGAGAGAAGTGGATGTCCCTAATGCTCTGCTCTCCTGTCCTTCACTCTTCACTTGTAAACCTGGCAGGGGGTGGCTTGACCACTGGCCTACCCTGTACCTTCAGGATACTTGTAGTTGTGTGTGATATCCTCACAGCGTTCACTGCCTACACTCTTGGTGCTGATGTTGTTTCCCATGTACTTTGTGCCACTGAGAGCTGGCTTGAACGTGTCATCTGCTTCTTGTATCCAGACTTGGCACTTGGCATTGATGGCAGCAAAGAAGTAGCAGACATCATAATTAACTTCTGTGTCCCCTTCTTTGATGGCTTGAACAGGGGCTGGCCCACAGAAGGATGGACCTGAAGAGAAAATGTGGCCCAGTTAAGATTTAGATGTACCAACTAGACCCGTGCCTAGTTTAGACCTTTACCCAGAGTGGAAGATGTTAGGGAGAAGTGCTGTGATAGAGCTCTCAGAGCTATGCAAGCTGCACAAACCAAACAGATGAATCATGATATAGTGCTTAAAGTCAGCAGGGTCCTATCCTTCTGCATCCTTCCATTGAAAGTTGGGGAAGGGAGGAATATTGAACTGGTTTGTTTCCCCCCTGCTCTGCTCCCTCCCTGATGTGCCCAAGTGCATCTTGGTGTCTTACCTTTGCTTTTTTCCTGGCAGGTGGCATCCAGGGCCTGCCACCCGCGGTACTCTGGTAGCAGGTCCACTCGAGCCATCCAGCATTCGTTCCAAACGTGGAAAGTCCTGCAAGAGACATCAAGTGCTTATACCAAGGGAGTGAGCCCTGAGGTAAAGTTTTAGCCAAACCACAACCAATTAATGCTCCTTTGAAAGAACTCAGTGCATGTTTAGGAGAGCAGAGACCATGGCTTTTGGCACAAATGGAGTTTCTCCAGCAGTATTGGGCTGTCATTCTTGCTTTGTAGGCCCTCGTAACAGGGTATTGTTCAGTATGGGTTGCAGCAGTTTCTCAAGAACAGGTCATGTAGACGGGATGTCAACTGAGTTTTTCCTACCCACCCCCTTGCAGCTGTCAACCTCTTTCTTCCCCCCCCTCATTCACTTCCTAGATACAGGTATTGTCTCTAGTTGTTGCTTGGGCCCTGCCATGTTTTCTTACCAGACACAGGCACTCTTGTCTTGTGTAAGCAGTGTCCCATCTTCATCATAATACTCATCCACACTCAAGCTGCTGTTAGTGTTGTGAGCCCATGTAAAACCTGTGATTACCCTGGTAGGAATTCCCAGGCACCTCAGAACTGTGCAGAAGAAAGAACAGTGAGCGAGTTGTGTGTCCTGCTATAAGGGTGCCTCTGCTGATAGATGTAGAGCCTTTTTTGGTGCTAGACTTGTTAGGCATTGCACCAGACCTGTTGTTTGGACCTTGGAAGAGGTACTGCCCCTTCAGGAAGTAAGAGGTCATAGGTGAGTTCAGTGGCTGGTGTGTACTGATGCTCTTTTTATCCCAGAGCTAGCGATGCAGAATATTGATTAGGAAACTGAGGATCTGCCTCACATCGAAGATTGAAGGTTACGTTACTGGGATCTGTCTTAATCCAGGAATTTAGGCATATGCTAAAGGCTCTGCAGGCCAAATAAGGTTTTGTTCGACACAGAAGTCTCTGAACCACCACTGTACCTGAACACATGACTGCAGCAAACACCCAGCACTGCCCGTAGTGGACAGGCTTACATTGCGATGCAACCCACTGCCGGAGGATGGGGCTGCTTCCCAGCCACTTGGAAGGGAGCGTCCCATCAGAGTAGTGCCCGGTCCCACATTCTGTCAGAATTCGTCTAAACTCATCACAGTTCAGCTGCAGAGAAGGAGAAGAGAAAGATGGGTTAAGGAATTGCCTTACTTTGGTTGGTACGTATCCTGTTTGATGAAGCTGCTCCCAAGGGAGATGAAACCAAAAGGACTTTCTGTGCAAAGCGTGAAGGCCATGGCTGAGCAGAATAGTACAACAGTCTCCCCTGAGATTTACTCTGTAAATGTTACTGTCATTGCTAAGAAACTACTGCAGCACTACTTGTCTGCTGCAGGAATATCAGGAAGTGCTGGAGATGGGCAGGAGGATTCCTCTTTGGTCAGGGGATTGCTGTAAACTGGGCTTGACAAGGTGCCTGCCTTCACTCTGCATTCAGGTCCTCTCTGCTAGGGTCAGGGCTGCTACTGTCTGCTCTCCTTACCATGGCAGCAACTGTGCGGCATATGTAGACAGGGCTCCTGCGCTGGGTGTGATCCTTGTCTCGTTGATGGCGTTCGCCTGCATCCAGCAGTGTGAAGCAGATGTCAACAATATCCTCATCAAACTGAAACAAGAACATGTCGCTTCAGGAAGTTTGGCCTGAGCATTTGTTCTTTGGAGGACCTGCAAGGGTTTGTAACTGTGCAGATTATTTCTCCTTTTCTGCTGATTGTCTTCTGTAAGCTGGTTGTGGAGGAGAGCTTCAGACAGAGATCTGGGAGGGGAGCACAACATACTAAAGGCAGACCTACAGCTTTAGGCCTGATAGTATGATACTGCATCCCCTGATTGAGGGAAACTGGTGCTTTCCTGGAGCACTCTCCAGATTGGCACAGAGGTGCCTCTGTGATCTAGTGGCACTAAAGTGGAATAAAATCCCATTCTAAACACTGGCTATGTCAGGTGGCCTTGAGCAAATTGGAAGATCTACTTGTCATCACTTTGCATGTAAAATAGAGGCAATATTACTAAGCTCTGTTAAATGTTTTTGTATCTGTTGATGGAAGGAAGGCACACAAAGCCTGGAAATAGATCAATGCATTTCTTCATAGAGGACAGCCTGAGAAGATAGTTAAAATTATATACACTGGGTTATGTGACTTCATACGCACGTCCATGGTCTCCTGCACAGTCTTTGATAACGACAGTGAGCGCAAATTCTTTTGTTAAGGCCAGAGCATGGAAAGGATAGCATCCTGTACACACAGGAGATAGGCACCCTTCCTCTGCTTATGTCTAAAAGAGAGCAGAGACACATTAGACCTCTTGCTTACCTGACTGAAGTCCCAGGGTTGTGCTAGGACTGCATTTTCAGTCCCCCAGTAGATGATACCTTCTTGGTTTAAAACGTACTCCTGCAACTGTGCCTCATTACCCAAGAACACCTCATCGTCTAGATTAGAAGAAAAAAGCATCAGGTAGAAAGCATTGCAGAGATGCACTTAGGTCTCTTAAAACGACAGACTCCACTGCATTCCAGGGGCTTTGGCAGTCCCTGACATTCTGCCCTGGAAAAATACCACAGATTCTGAATCAGACTGGAAGGAATTATTTCATTGTCATTTCTATTTCCTTGTTCAAAAATTTGCTCCGGACCTAGGTTGTTTGCACTAGGTAGCTCTTTTACTCTGCTGGTTGTTGACTTCTCTGTTCCTGAGAAAGGTACAGTGGTCTGAAACGGACCAATTATAATCTTGACTCATCTTAAAATCTGTGTTATAGGTAACACGTCATCAAGTGTTTTTCCCTTAGCAGGAGGAGACGGCTCTGGTCATGGAGCACTCCAGGAATGGAGCAGAAGTGCTGAGGCAGGCAGCCCCTGCCTCCTTTCTAAGGTGCTTTGAGGAGTAGGGTGGGAGTGACAGGGAGCAGGAGGTGAGGCAGAGTGCCAGAGCGCAAAAGCTGTTTTTGTGAAGTGACTTTCTGTTTCTGACCACATACCTTGGCACCAGGGATTAAAGAGAAGGGTGAAGTTGCCCAGGAGACAGCGAGACTTGGAGATACGGAAAAGCAGAGAGTACTGGCCAATGGGAGCATGGGCAGGCGTGTTCACAGAGATGGTCCAGAAGCACGGGTCCTGTTCTTCCAGTGCTGCGCTCCACTGCTTCTGGTCTCCCAGCCTCGAAATGGGAAATTCATTCTGGGTTCCATCTGCTTTGGAAGGATGTGATCCTGAAAGCCAAAGAGATCTGGTTGTGTCTATTCCAGACATGCATCCTTGCCCCATGCAGATGGTAGGGACCTTGTCTATATGTGGAGCCATAGCTTTCTTTTCTTGTGAGAGAGTCTTAACCTTTTAGCAGCTTAACGCTTCATGAATCTTCCTAAGGTTAGTACTGCACTCGGGCCTCCGTGTTTGGAAGTGGGATGTGTGTTTCATGGATTTGTAAAAGCCTGGAACAGCCAGAATGGTGCAGACCTGCTGCTCCTGGGATTCTGTCTTGTGACAAAGCCACAGCCAAATGCTCAGGTTCTGGTAAAACAAGCTGGGTCTGAATGCTGCTGCATTTCTTACTAGAAAACACTGTAACAGAAAATGTCTGTAATTGGTGAGCAAAGTTTGAATGTTTCTAAACCAAAAGCCAGGAAAGAAGAGAGATCCTGTGAGCAGAATAGTTTCAAATAGTAGAGCAGTTAACCTGCTTTCGTTATTGTGCTGCAGTGTCTCTTCTGTAAAGAGATCTAGTTTTAACCCTGCAGTCTCAGCAGCTGGAGACTCAACTCTGCCTTAGGTAAACAGCTCACCCGCCTCTCTTCTAAATGTGAGCATCTCTGTCCAGCTCTGGCTTTTACCACTCGCTCTGTTCTTCAGGTGAGTGGAGGACCAGAGCTCTGAAGGATATGTAATGATGTTACCTGTCTGAACTATGAGGCAGGTCCTCTTCAGCTGCTGCAGGTAGTTGTGTATTGGCGCTGAGAAGCTTACAGTGATAGTGAATGGCTGCCCTCTCCTCACTATAAGCCTTTCAGTGCTGATTTCTTCTGTGTGGTGGTGGTTGTTGTTCATTGTGATCTTGAAATCACATTTTCTGATACTCAAACCTGTAGTGCAAGAAGATATAGAATGAGTTTGGTGCTGTGAGCTGCCTGCAGTCTGGCCCTGGGCCATATCCTGAGACACACAAACAGCTCTGGTATGTGTTTCTCTGCTCAGACGATGCCTATCTGCGTTTGAGACTTTCTTCCCAGTAACTGTAAGGGCCTTCACTCTGAGCTTGGTTGTGTCAGATGGCTTATGAGCTGCCTTTGCTTATACCATAACTTCATTAAATGAGCCAAGTAATTATGCAAACGCTCCTTCCTGCCCAGGATAGGACATGGAACAGAGCTGAGCATTCAAATGGTAACAGACGTTGTGATTAGCGCTGACCATGCACTGTGACTGCCTTTGGACTATTAATCTGTGTACTCAGGGGCACGGATGGCACTCAAAGCAGCATCTCTCCATGTGGATACACAGTTGAAATTGTGCACAGGAGACAAGCTATTACATTCCACTTGCAATGTAGGTGCAAGCTCTTCCAGCAGTTACAGTGCTATATATGACCAGCAACTAGTGCAAACTTGACTGCTGGTTCGAATCCAGTGTGGCTTTGTGGTCCCCTGGAACTATGCTGGGTCACACGGTATCACAGTATCACAAGGTTGGAAAAGACCTCTGACATCATCTACTTCAACCTATGACCAACAGTAACACCTACTCATTTAAACCATGGCACTAAGCGCCTCATCCAATCTGGTGTTAAACACTTCCAGGGATGATGACTCCACTACCTCCGTGGGCAGCACTTTCAGTGAAGAACTTTTTCCTAATATCAAGCCTAAACCTCCCCTGACGAAGCTTGAGACCGTGTCTTCTTGTTCTGTCACCGATCGCCTGAGAGACAAGACCAACCCCTGCCTACAACCTCCTTTTAGGTAGTTGTAGAGAGCAATGAGGTCTCCCCTGAGCCTCCTCTTCTCCAGGCTAAACAACCCCAGCTCCCTCAGTCGCCCTTCATAGGGCTTGTGCTCCAGCCCCTTCACCATCTTTGTTGCTCTCCTCTAGACGCACTCCGGCATCTCAACATCTCTCTTAGACTGATGGGCCCAGAACTGGACAAGGTGTGGCCTAACCAGTGCTGAGTATAAGGGGATGATAACTTCTCTAGTCCTGCTGGCCACACCATTCCTGATGCAGGCCAGGATACCATTGGCCTTCTTGGCCACTTGGGCACACTGCTGGCTCATGTTGAGTTTTCTGTCTACAATCACTCCCAAGTCCCTTTCCACTTGACTACTCTCCAGCCACTCTGTCCCCAGCATATAGCTCTGCATGGGGTTTTTGTGTCCAAAGTGTAGAACCTGGCACTTGGACTTGTTAAACTTCATCCCATTGGAATCAACCCATCTCTCCAGTTTGTCACGGTCCCTCTGTAGGGCCCTCCTACCCTCCAGCAGATTGACACTTCCTCCCAGCGTGGTATCATTTGCAAACTTGCTAATGTTGATGCTCATCCAGATCATCAACAAAGATGTTAAACAGGACCGGGCCCAACATTGACCCCTGGGGAACACCACTGGTGACCGGCTGCCAACTGGATGAGACACCGTTCACTATCACTCTCTGGGCTTGGCCATCCAACCAATTCCTAACTCAGCACAAGAGCACTCCTGTCCGAGCCATAGGCTGCCAGCTTCTCCAGGAGTTGGATATGGGAGGTGATGTCAAAGGCTTTGCTGAAGTCCAGGTATACCACATCCACAGCCTTCCTCTCGTCCACTAGCCGAGTCACATGGTCATAAAAGGAGATCATGTTGGTCAAGCAGGACCTGCCCCTCCTAAATCCATGCTGGCTGGGCCTGGGTCACAGCAAATCAAGGACCAGTTGTTCCTTCTTTGCACCACATTAGCTGGCAATCTTACGTGCAGAGCTGAATGTGATAGAAGAGCTACTCCTACACATGTATCCATGCACACAGACACACCGTGCGTGCAGACACAGACACACTATGCACACTTCTGTCTGACACCAGAAAAAAAAAAATTGTCAGAATTTCAGGCACCCAGTCTGGTGCTCTGTGGCTGGAGTGTGATCATACACTTGTACTTTTCTTCTGGTTTTGGTGCTGTTCTTGATCTTGCCAGATCTCTTGCTGATAAGCAGATAACACCTTGGTTTCTTTTGGCCTTGAAATTATCCTGACCTCACTTGTGTCTTCAGCTTGCAACTCATCACTAATATCCATGAACCTGTGGGTTGTAACTGCTGCTGTTATGTGACACATCTTGTCAGCTGCCTCCCCTGGATGACCCAGGCTCCTCCCTCTGTTCCAGCTAAAATATAAAATAATTCACAGAGCATTGGAGCACTGTCTAAAACAGTCGCTCCTGTGCTAAAGTGACAGCTACTACTCTGCAGCTTTCATGGTTCTGCTCCTTATGTCTACCTCACCTTGTCTTCTGAATCGATGCCTTCTCCTATTGCTGTTGTTCCTTCTGTGTTTGTTGTGGGACTCCCAAAATTTTGTCATGTGTTGTTTTCAGTGAATTATTCTGGTCTAGCTTTCAAATCCATTTACAGCTCTGCCCGTTTGTAGCCCTGTACTGGTTTAAGCTTTACAGAGCCGATTCTGACCTCTGTATTCTCTGTGATCAAAATGTCTGTTCTGCCTGTCTTGTAGGCTGGAGTCTGGCTTCCTCTCCTTTATGTAACTTTTCACGGATCTTACTGTCACTTCCAGGGTTGCTTGGAACTTGGAGCCTCTCCTTGCTCAAGCAGCTAAAAGTCCTTTCTGCTTCAGTTTTGTAGTCTCACTTACCTCCTCCCTGCCCCCCCTGCCACCCATCCCCTATGTTAAGGATAGGTCTCCTGCCTTTGCTTCCAAACTCTCACGTCTGCCTTAACTGCCTCTTACTGCTTCTCTCAAAGTCATTGATATCAGCTTTTTTGATGTTCCCTTTTTGTGCAGTCCTCCGTGTGAATTGAACTCCCTTAGCCTTTGGAGCACTTGCTCGGCTCCTGCCCTCTAGTAAGCTCACCTCTTCTGCAAGCCTCATGAAAACAGACTTGGAGCAGGAAATGCTTGGGACCCACAAATGTGAGATTTTGCTTACCTTGGCCCATGTTTAGCTCCCTGTACCACGAATACCTTCAGCTCCTGCTTGCTCTGGTGGGCAATGGCTCCTTCTTTCAACTTTCTTTAAAAATTATCTACTTGCAAGGTTGTTTGTTCAATTTCTTTATACAGGGTGGGGTGTGATGTTGCTGCCTCTCCTTCAGCTTATCTTGCTGGCCTGGTGTGCAGAAACTGAGGACTCTCTTTATCTCTCAGACCATTCTAAGGAACAGAAAGGGGTGGCTTTTCCTACTTATAGATGAGGTTAAATTCCACAGCAGGATTTGAGCCCTTTAAAGACAGCCAATGACAATTTCTTCAAAGAGCTGTGAATTGAGGACCCCAGAGTAGGAAAAGCAAATCTTAACCTTTGCTCTAAACAATGCATAGAATGTGCTTCAAATTTACAGCATAGCCTTTACCGTAGAGATGCGCTTTCGCAGAACTGCAGATTGGTTGAAGTTGGTTGCTCAGAACTGTGTCCAGGAGGCCTTCAAATACCTGCAAGGATGGAGACACTGCAGCCTCTCTGGGCAACCTGTGCCAGTGCTCAATCACCCTCACAGTGAAAAAAGGATTTCCTGGTGTTCAGAGGGAACCTAATGCCTTACCTAATGCACCCCCGTACATCAGTGGTGGGTTTTGCAGCCAGGGCACATTGCTAGCTGATGTAAGCTTTGACTGCTTTGACTTCTATTAGGAAGCATAGAGGTCACCAGCTTTGCAGAAATTGGGAAACACTAAATATAATCACATTCCAGAAAATTCTGTGAGTTTATTGTAGACATGCAATTTTCAGTGTCAGTTGTGTGTGATTTCAGTATGTCTTGAATTTATTTTTTAAATAAAAAGCTAGATGCAGTATATAATGATTGATTCCTGCTCTTTGAGTGTATGCAAAGTGTCAGGCAATTTATTGTGCTCAAACCTCTGACTTTCTTTTCGAGATCGATGTTTAAATGCACCTTTGCGGTATACGTGTTTATGAACATCTAAACCAGAGCATTTACCACATCACCAGTGACTTGTAATGGCAATGTTTATGCATAGTTCCATCTCCTGGTCAAACTGGCAACTGCAAGTTTGCTATGCAGGATGCATTGAGGAGCGCTTTGTAAACTGGGAAGAGAGTAGTACTTGTTGTCCCCTTGTATCTTTCATTACATCCAAATGGGCTAAAAGGGCCCATTGAAAATCTTAACACACAAAGGAGCCTTTCTCATGCAGTGCTCAAGTGCTTGTACTGGCCTCTGGTGAGAATTTGCAATCCTGAGTTAGATATCTAAGCTTTTCCATTCAAGATCAGTCACTACAGAGGTCAAAACATTCAGCAGCAGTGCTGAGATTTCCTACTTGTGAATCACCTTTACGGCAGCTCTACTGTATGAGATCCCCAGAGGTGTTGCCCTAAGATCCTCCAGCAAAGACGATTAAACACTTCGGGAAAATATTACTTTTTTTCAGTCTGAACTGTAAAGGGCAAATTCAGTAATCTTTTGACTGACTTTGTCTTGCGAATTTGTTTTAAGGGTGATTCTTTCATATGCTTTCCACATAGCTATTACTTATGGGCTTCTGACTCCGAAAGAGAAAGTCTTTTCATCAGGAACAACTTATCTTTGTAGGAGCTCCAGGAATAGCATTCATTATGACGTGCTTTTGAAAAGACTGGGTTTGTTTTTTCCCTGAGAAATCCAGCTGTCCTGCAAGTCCTCACTCATCTTTTCAGTCACAAAGTCAACTTGATATGAGGTTTATTTTTCAGGCTTCCTTTTATTCACTAAGTCAAATCCTGTGGGCTCAAGCTGTCCTTCATTGCGATACATGTTCGGTCCAGTGTCCTGTGCGGTTGCTAGCTGTGAACATAATGTGCTCATGCACTGAACACAGGTTAATCATGCTTCTGGTAGTACCATTGTTTATAAAGCTTCAGTTGTAATAGATCAGCATTCTGCTTATGCTGATTTCAACCTCTGGATTTGAGTCTGCAGTGCTGTTAACATCAGTGTTAGCATGCGTGACCTCATGTGCACAAGACCCATGAAATCAACCAAGTGAATTCCCTTCTTCATTGTAAGGTTTCTGTAAGAATTAATGTTCACTCACTCACAATTAACCACATCCAAACCTGTACTTGTCTCTAAAATGCAACAAAAGCATAAGCGTGTACAGCTTGCCAGACTGCATCATGACAGAGATTCACTCAGTCTGAACTGGTCTCTGATATTACACAGCGCCAGGAGCCTCAGCAGAATGTACATGAGCTTCACCCCAGCAAGGGAAGCAGCATCTCATAGTTGATGATTTTCAAGACTGAGTATGTCACGATACCAAGATTCCACATCACTCAGAGCTCTGTAGTAGAATCTAACATGTTCTTGTGGGAATCGTAGAAGTACAAGGTGTATGATCTCTGTGGAGTTGTCTGTTCATGCTGAGGTCTCCTTCTGCACTTGATGTGGCTGCTTTCCAGCCATGCATTTACCAAGCTGAATTTCACTGATTGATATATTGTCATCTCTTTTGCCTTGTTTAGGACTCTGCAAAGTTTCTCATAGTTTTTTAGTCCTTAGTAATTTAAATGGCTTTATGTCATGAGCTGATTTTGTACCTTTTTTTTGCAGCCACTTCTGCTGGCACTGCTTCTTCTGAAGAACTTAATTCCAGTCCAGGCAAGTGTTGTCCCTGTTCTGTATCCACTGCATTGCTGACATGCTCATAGAAATCTAAAAGAAAAATGGTCTATAGGATCCTTGAAAGTATACATCTGACCTGGATATTACTGTGTAATTATCTTTATAGTACTTAGAGATTCTTGTTGTTTTATGGGTCCAAACATAAATCTGTAAAAATCTTTATCATCTTTATTACCTATAAAAATAGAAGCTTAAAATGTTATGTGAGCATCATCAGTGACTGGGTCTTTCTGAGTGTAGCTGCCAAAAAATACATACGTTTAAATTTCACTTTTACTGTGACTACGCTTCCAGCTCTGATATGGTACATCCATGAATTAGATATGAATTTTCCTTTTTGTTGGAATATCTTGTTTCTTTAGAGCAACAAGAAATGCTTATACTAAACCTTTCCATGTTGTCTTTTAGAGCGAGCAGTACCCTCCACGTTCAGTGCATAGGGGTGGTAGAGAGCAAGTGGCAAATCAATGCAGTTGTGGTGCAGATGAAATTTTGGCTATTTCTGTTACTTTTTTCTGTTTTTAATCTGTAAAAGGACAGTAATTTAATTGACTGCCTGAATCAAGGCCCTAGAAAATTAGATCAGGCGAACAGAATGGTGGGGAGAAGCATTCACCGTCCTAGAAACTGCTTTTAGTGTCTTTGAAGACCAATTCATAGGATGACTGTGTCATATCAGCCAGGCTGTGTCAGCCTCTTGGGCATGCTGAAATTTAAACTGTGTACTTATAAGGAAAATGCTGATAATTAATGATATTTTACTCCACCAATTCCCACTGACTTCTGACTAAGGGCTGTGTAAAGATTGTAGGTCTGGCAAAATCCCTTCTTGGGCACTTACACGTTTTTCTCTGTAATAATCATTAGCTTAATCGAACAATTTTCTTACGTCTAACACAGGAAGAGTGTGTATTTCTTGTACTTGGCACTGGCCAGATCCACATTCTAACTGAAGTTCAACTGGGTGAGGTTGCTGAGGGCAGTTAATAATGCTGACATCCGGAAAAGCCATCAACCACAAGTGTTGCAAAGCTTGGAGCTTGGCACAAGATTTTCCTTTGAACAGGAGGCTTCCTGTACAAATAGTTAATTAGTATGAAGTCATTCCAAACTCACGTGGCAAACACTGTCTGAAATAATTTCCTGCATTGTATTTAAGAAGCAATACTGGAGGAATTTGAATAGCTTGGCTGCACTGTCTGTTAAATGTAATGACAACCTGTGTTCTTGCAAGAGTTAATGAGATTTTGTGCCATCACTTCCTCAAGGCCTTTTCTGAGGCCACTGGAGGGTTGTATACCCTGACTTCCCAAGATCCTGCAAGACTTAATTGATAGGTGCAAAGCTACCTATTCTCTTCTACTTTGTCTGGAGAACTCTGAATTCCTCTGCGTGTGTGTCTGTGTCCTTTTCAATCTTCATTCCAGTCTCTCTGGGCTGACAAGTTTTGAGAAACTTCCGCATCCCTTTTAAGTGTACGTGTGGGTGGCAAAATATTGTAATTGACGTAATAAAATAGGAGTTTGCATGTTTGACAATTTTGTTGACTTTAAATCAAAGAAATGTAAATGAGAGCTCATTTTAATCTATGTCACAGAGTCAGTTTGTGTCCATGAAACATTTTCTCTGGGGGAAGCCGTGACTGCATTGCTGAGCAGTACAAGGTGTTGTCAGGAGGAAAATTGTCGCTTAGGAAGATTCTGGTGTTTGCTATTTTGGCTTGTTAACTCTGCAAGAAATAAATGGACACAGTGCTGGGATTTAGATATGGGTGGCGTAATGCGTTCCTCATGGTAATCTAAGCAGCTTTGTTGAGTGAAAATGTGTGACCGTTGATTGTGAATTTTTACACATCCTTCTGATTATATTATCCTGAGCCTTGTCTTCCCATCCTGTGCTTTCTGAGCACTTCTGGAAGTATTGCTTTTGTAAACAGAAAAATCGATCTATTTTCTATCTGCTTTATGGTACCTGCACAAAAGGAAACAAGTGGAACTTCCTCCAACGTAGATACGGTGGTTTTGTAAGATAGAGATAAAGGGCTGGGTGAAATATATAGCAGCAGGCGTAGGTGAGTAACTACCTTGATGATAATGCCAGCGCAAATCAAAAATACATGTCATCAAGCTGCTTTTTCTCAGGTGGTCTCATAGGCAAGTATGACCAGCCCTTCTGGCAGTACAGTGAGAAGTTTCTGACCTGGAGAAAAGCAAACACACTGAACCTTTCCTCCCACCCCAACTCCAATTTTATCAAAATGCATAATGCCAGAATAATTAGGACCAATGCACTGACTGATTGCCCATGTTGGTTATGGCTTCGAATCACTGCTACTGCCTTTTAGAGTAGGTTCAGGCTAGGAGAGGATGAAATTACAAAGCCTGAGAGCATTGTAAATTGCGTCCATACACATTAATTTTCTCTTTGGGAAGTTGCTCATGTTTGTGCTTAGCAAAGCCTTTGTAAATACTCCAAGGCAATTACTGCAGTTCCTTATGAAGAGGATACAGTGGGCAAATGTATTTGCTGTGGGCAAATAATGAAATATTTGGCAAAGAAATGTCTGGGAGTAGTAGTACGAAAGCATGTAGAAGAAACATGTCTTTGACTAAGGAGTGGCAAACTCTAGAGCATCTAGAAATAATAAAAGGCTGGAACAGCTGTTCCTTAAAACAGGAATGAAGCAGAACATCATTAAACAGTCAATAGATGATCTGTCATTAAGCCACATTGATTTGCAGACATAGCTCCTGACACATGCACCACTGTCTCAAAACAACCAGAGTTCCTTCTGGGTTAACTAAATGAATGAATGAAAGTTCTCCAAAGATAAAAGGATAAATCATTTCCACAACCAACCTGATTGAGAACCAAGCACATTATATTTCTATCACTGATATGCTACCGTTAAGGACTATGCAAATTTTCATGCATACACATGCTACAAATTCACCTCCTCATACAGCCTCAATTATCACTTACTTTAGTTGGCTGTACCGGTGAAAAAAGAAAAACGTTTGGCTCTTGAGAGGGGAAAAGAGGTGTTTAGCAATAAAAGTACACTGTAAGCTATGTACACTGTAAGCGAGGCACTGCAAAGAGATCTAGATAGGCTGGATTGATGGGCTGAGACCAACAGGATGAGGTTTAACAAGACCAAATGCCGAGTCCTGCACTTGGGGCACAACAACCCCATGCAGTGTTACAGGCTTGGGGAAGAATGGCTGGAAAGCTGCCTGGAGGAGAAGGACCTGGGGGTGTTGGTTGACAGCCAGCTGAATATGAGCCAGCAGTGTGCCCAGGTGGCCAAGAAGGCCAATGGCATCTTGGCCTTTATCAAAAACAGGGTGGCCTGCAGGACAAGGGAGGTTATTGTACCGCTGTAATTGGCACTGGTGAGACCACACCTTGAGTACTGTGTGCAGTTCTGGGCCCCTCAGTATAAGAAGGACTTTGAGGTGTTGGAACGCATCCAGAGAAGGGCGACGAGGCTGGTGAAAGTGCTGGAATACAAGTCTTATGAGGAACAGCTGAGGGAACTGGGGGTGTTTAGTTTGGAGAAGAGAAGACTGAGGGGGTACCTCATCGCTGTCTATGGCTGCCTGAAAGGGCTGTGGGAGAGCGAGTGTCGATTTCTTCTCTCAAGTGACAGGTGATAGGACAAGGGGAAATGGCCTTAAGTTGCGCCAGGGGAGGTTCAGACTGAATTTTAGGAAGAATTTCTTTACCGAGAAGATGGTCAGGCACTGGAGCAGCTGCCCAGGGAGGTGGCTGAGTACCATCCCTGGAGGTATTTAAAAAAAGGATAGCTGAGTTTTTAAGGGACATGGTTTAGTGGATAATGGGTGTGGTTGGACTCGATGATCTCAAAGGTCTTTTCCAACCGTAAGATTCTATGATTCTTTTAGCCCCTGTACTGTGGGTTTAAGAGCAGATCTTGTTTGACTGGCTACATCTCTACAATTGCTCTTTCCCAAAGAAGTTTCTGGATAATAAATTTAGCATATTACTGTAAGATTGACATTTTAACAGCAGCTTCCATGAAATTTCTTGTTGGAGAATACTGCGTTCAGGTAGGAAAAACCCACAGAGGCAAGAATACATCAAAATATTCATGCAAGTCCCAAAATACTTTGAGGAAACAGATGTCACAGCAAGTGTACTCAGGAGTAGTGCAGGTGCAAAAATAAAATCCCCTTTCTTCCAGCAGCATAATGTTTTATTCAAGTCTTAAACCTCTATTTGCTAAAATATCTTTCTTCTAGCAATGACATATGCTAAAGTATCACTCCTGGTTTTATCTAAGACAGTATAGTCTAAAGAGGTCTGTCATTTGTGTAGTTGCACAGATATACACAGCATTCTTTTAAAAGATGTGGTAAGAAAAAGTCTTAGCCCCAGATCACTTGTTTTAATGAGCACAAAAGGAAAATACAAAGAACTTTTATTTTTAAAGGTAGTTAGATCTTTAGGACATGAGAAATGCTAAGAATTCATAGGAAAAGCGAAAACTGAACTCAAAAAGTCATTCTGGTTTTATCTAAACAAAATTCATTTGTTTTCCATGAGTCTAAGAGAATGCGACTGCCACACAACTGTGCAGCAGTGGAGCCACAAATGCCAGAATAGCTAGCAACAACTCAGAAACAGGAAAAACAAAAAATAAAAGAAAGAAGGAAACAAACAAAAACAAAAGAAACCAAAAGAAAAAACAAGTAATTTTAAAAAGAGTTTGCAGGAGAGGAAAAACTGGTGCCTATTCCTGTTAGACAGAAAGAGGAAAAAATGCAACTTAAATAGTGCATAAGAAAAGTTCTCAATATTCTGCTGACTTAGGTTCTCAATTCGCAAAGTAGCTCTAGAAACTGTTTCCGACAAAGCTGAATTCTTGCACTGTTTTGTTCGTAGAAATTACCTAAATGCTCTCTATTTTGATTTTTCTGACATAGGCACAACTAAAGGCTTTTAGCACTTACGTGCAACTCTGAGGCTGACTGCTGTGTTTCACTGCGTTTGAAATATAGATGATGAAGAAGGCGAAAGTGCTAATTTGGAACAATTATTGCAGGAAAAACTGTCTGAGCTATCATCCTGGGCATAGCAAAGGACCCCAGACTGTATCCTCTTCGTAGGAACTGCAGCAATTGGCTTGTAGTGTTTACAACTTCGTAAGAGCTCTACTGTATGCTGCCTTATCTCATTGCTGTATTTTCCTTCTAGTAATTAGATGAAATGATAAATGTAATTTTAGAATTGAATTGTGTCAGCAGATAGTATAATTCTTTGGTTATTACTGAATAGAAGTTACCTTTAGTTATAGTCAATGAACTTTTTGAAACCAGTGATTTTAATTGGTGTTCCTTGCAAATCTAGCTGCTATCGTTGCTACAGACTAATGCTAAAACCATCACGCCCAATCCTCTCTTTCAAGTTAAATTATGTAATGATTTCCACTAGTAATGCTATTCATGAAGGTCCATAAAACAGGTTAGAAGTGAAAACGTTGACACTGCCTTTACAGTATGGTATATAGTACTTTTTTATTCATTTCTGGTCATATTACATCACTTTACTTTTGCTGAATAGTCTACATTTCAGTGCTCATGGTCGTAATAATGTGTGAACCCTGCACCAGACTCATAAACGAAGGCAAAACAGAACTAACATACAGGTTATATCACTGAGCAGGAGCAACATCAAGCATCACAAATCCTTTAATGTCTGAGAAATGGGTGCAAACAAAGTCTACCTGAAGCTGCTTGGTGCCACTCTTGTAGGGAATGATTTCAAATTGTACTTTTGAGTTCTCCATGGGGGCCATTCTTGCCACTCTAAAAGAGAAAATACATTTGTAAGTTCAGGCAGCTGAAAAATGCTTGTCATGTATTCCTCAGAGTCCCCAGATCTAAGACAGGAAAGGAAGTGTCAGAGTAAGTGGCTGCTGTGTTTTTATCCATTTTCACAGCCCCACAACACTATCCTCGAAGAACTGATCAAGCGGTAAGGGATGTGGTAGAGTAGTTGCAGTTCTCAACCTGTGATAGAGAATAAGGGGTTGTATTATGATGGCAAAATGTATTGGGCGCCTGAGGAATGATCAGAGAGGTTATCCTTAGAAGAGTCAAATGCAACTGTCTGTGTTACCCTCAACACTGACAGCTTTATAGTACTCTAGTTAAGCTCATATTGTATTTTGGTGTGGTAAATATAATTACCTTTTGATTTTATATCCATAGTTATAAATTACTCTTGGCTGTCCAACATAAGGAGACTAATAGCAGCACCAGCAAACAAAGACTGGGGGAAATGGGCCTCTGCTCTAAGGAGGTGCTGAAGCTGAGCAACACCGATGCTGGTAAGGGACGTTAAGGTTCAAGGTCAGGATCTAGACCTGAATTTTCTATTTATTGTAAGTGAAGACTTAACAATTCACGTCATCTTTTGATTTTTTTTTTTGTTTTCCTCTCACAGTTTCTTGGTGTTAACTCCGCCAGCATAAATATTTTTGAGAATATAAAAAATATTTTAGTAATAATAACCATAGAGGAGATGGGAGAACCATTTCTTTGTGGTATGATATCAGTGTACACATTTTTAAGAGATTTCATTACAGTATATGTTGTGGCTCTTCAGTATTTTTAGTATCTGAAGGAAATTCTTCAAGAATTGTTTGTTTTTCCTTTTGCGAATCAAGAAAAGAAGAAAGTTTTAAAATTTTTGTCCTTTATTTAATTCAGTCACTACCTGCAGCACTGAGTTACATGCTGTCATTAAAAGCAGGCCATCTGTCTACTCCCTGAGCATTCTGTAATTCAAAGCTTGGCAAAGGAGGTGTAAAAAACTCCCAACTATATGGAGAGCACTGACATGATGGTATTTTGTCCAAGGTTGGTCCAAAAAAAGTCACAATGGTGACAGAACCTTTTTAAAACCCAATTTTTGTTCCAGATTTCCCCCAAAGTGGACAAGTTATTAGATGGATAGCATTTACGCACTTGATTTGGAGTTGTTCTTTGAGCAGGCCACTACCTTCTACTCTCAGCATGCAGTCTGTCACAACTTCAGACAGGGGGTTAGTAAATGTGACCTCCACATCAACACCCTTGTGAACCACTGCTGGACCAAGGACCTACAGAGACAAAACGTTCAGCTCAGCCACAGCAATAGTCTCACTTCTTTCTCATGGTTTTCTCTTGTCATTCCCATTGCAAACCACTTACACTCTTAGATGAATCTCCTGGACAGGCAGGAGCCGGGAATTAATACATGTACATGTTTTTTGGGTATCGGAGTTCAGGCTTGAATCAGCCCTGCAGTGTGGCTGAGAAAGAACAAACTACTGTAGCATCTACCATTTAGTCCTAACTTTTTAATGAGGTCAGTGTGAGGTGTTATGTATGACACAATCTGTGATGCTCATGAGAGAACAGAATGAGAATATAAGCTTCAGCTTGGCATCTATAGCTAAGTACTGTGGGCAGCTTAAATCGAATGAGCTTTAGTTGGGCTAAAGGAAAGTTTGGGATTAGAAAACACTGGAGGTGTGACACAGAGGTGAATTGTGGCTCTTCAGGTGAAATAAAAATAGAATACTGAGTAGCAAATAAACATATTTGTTACCTTATTTTGACTGATGTAAAGTGGGATTAGCATATCTGGTTATCTTTGTAAATAATGTAATATTAATTAATGTAATGGAGAAGTCCAACACCCCAACTGCATTTCTCTATTACTGACTACATGTTTATGCAGAAGTTTCAGTCAACAGAAACATGAACCCTTCTTGAAACTTACTCTCTGAACTGAAGTAATGTAATCCAGGTGCCTGCCCTGTGTAAGATGACCCTGTTATTTGCATGATACAGCCCAGAAGGCTTTTTGCAAGGTCTCACTAGAACTTGGTGGTCAGAAATCGCCCAATACATAAAAAATCAAACTTTTTATTCCTACATGTAACCTTGGTTTTTCCGTGTGCTACTGACAGAGTGATTTGGGATAGTCTGGAGGCTCTGAAGGACACAAAGCAGACTAGCTTTTACCTTGATGATGAGAAAAGGATCCTGAAGTACAATATCCTTCTCCACTAGAAGTGAGGCTCCCTGTTTGGTTTCACACACAGCAGTCACTAGGATCTTCCGGTCATCCATCAGAGAGTTTTTGTACTGGGAATAGGAGATCTTGAATGAAATCTCTTTCACTGGAATGGAAATAGAAACAGAATTTCCCCCTCTTTTTTGCGTCTAAGTATCAGCTATAAATAGCTGTAGTGTGTATATATATGTGTGTGTTGTGTGTAAATACATATATATGTGTATTGTAAGGAGCAAGGATACTGTCACTCTGAGGCTGTCAGCATTGACAGGCAAGAGATAGGAATGATCCTTATAGGTGGCTTCTACTTACATTCACATCAAACAGTACATGATGAGGTACAGTTTGGTAGCTGGACAGTTCTGAGGATGGATATATGTGGGCACCCTGCTGGTGTTTTTTTCATTTATCTGAAGCTGGGCATTTAAAGCTCATTCCTTGCAAAAAAGGCAGAAGTGAAAGGATGGATTGGTTTAAATGCCCTTGCTAATGCAGCTGTGCAGCCTCTGCCTGTCTTTCTGCCAGTGAGGAAGGCAGTGGATCTCAGTACATTGAGAAAATTATCCATCCACTACTGGAACAGTGGAAAGAGTTGTAATATGTTGTGTATTAGCTTGAGAGGGTCATTATATTAATCAGTGTGACACATCTCTGTAAGTAGCATGACAGAGTCTGCTGTCTGCAGGTAGCGTAACTGTGCTATCTGTAGTTACTGTCCTGCTGCTGCAAACAGCGTAGGCTTATAGTTTCCCTCTTAAATCTGCCCCTGTGTTTTGCTTATGGGGATCTGGTAGCTAAGTAGTCTCTGGTCTATCTCTCTTAGCAAAAAGGTTGTAATGTAGAACTAATAGCGTTTGTGCTGGGTCAGGCAGAAGGTCACCCAGCTCAGTATCCTTTCAGACTGTACCTAAAAGCAAATGCTTGAGACAGGGCAAGTATATATGTGTTTCTCTTCCCCTGAATAGCCTTAACCTCCAGCTGTTTACAGGTCATGCAGTTCTCGAGCCATTCATTATTTCTATGTGATTTGGCCACAAAATAAAGCTACGTCTTGTCCTATGGTGTAATACAATTAAAATTACCTTCTTCAGATCCAAGTTTAATAGACCTAGACAACTGCAAGATCTCTGCCTTTGGTCTTCTTGTGTAGAGAATGGCTGAAGCCCTTAGTTTAACCTTTATGGTTTTGAAATCAGAGATCAAGTTCCTGAGTGCCAAGGTAAGGAGGATATCCTGGCCAATTACAGGAGATGCATCAAGGATCAGCTTCCCTGAGATACTGGGTTTTTGTGCAGGCTGTCGCTGTGCTACTGCAGATCGTCTTGTAATTTTGTTTCTTTTTCCAGTGCTTCTCACACCAAGCAGCTTCAGTGCTTTTTTATACACCTTCCTTTCTTTCAGGGATCCTGTTTTGAAAGATGGCATGATCAGATATTTCATACATGCTGGATATAGTGCAGTGGAGCCATAATTGCTCTCAGTAAATACGATCTAGGAAGGCTGAGGAAGGCAAAGATACACAAGAGGAGAAAGTGAGGTCTAATCTAAATGCTGCTTTTGATACAAAAGCAAATGAGTGTACGTGGCTTCAAAGGCTGGAAAGGAACACCTGCCAGTCAACTTTAGCTGGCTGTTCATGGGCACCTCTTAGAAGCTGTGAGCAGTAGAAAGATGGCTTCTGGGAGAGCTCTGCTCTGCATAAGCTGGGACAATTGACATATCTTCTGAAATTAAGAAGGGTGAAAAAATCGTTTTGCAGTAACTCTCCCCAAGCAACTCTCCAGAATGGCTACTGCTGCACGTCATAACAGAAATATTCCCACCAGCAGATCCAAACTGCTGGGACAGAATGTTCTACAGAAGTAGCTTTGACTTTGTATTGCATACATTAGTATTTCATCAAGGATCACAAAGGCCATATTGAATCTCTTTCAGC
Organism: Dromococcyx pavoninus; assembly: GCA_033558185.1. Taxonomy (NCBI): domain Eukaryota; kingdom Metazoa; phylum Chordata; class Aves; order Cuculiformes; family Neomorphidae; genus Dromococcyx; species Dromococcyx pavoninus. The sequence continues at coordinate 52,901 of JAUMJL010000848.1, forward strand.
TGACAGTGAGCCCTAATACTGTGAAAATTCACAGTGACTTTGCTCCAGAAGGAGTAAAAAATCAATCTGGTGCTCAATCCAAAAAAGGCCTAGATTATTTTGACTTCTGACCATCAGTGGCAAAACAACTGTAATAAAGGATTTACCTTCTGGATATTTGTAATTGGCAGTGACATCCACACGAGAGTTTGTGCCCACTGCTTTGGTGCTGATAAATTTTCCAATCTTCCTAGTATCAGAATAAATTCTCTTTTTACGTTTGTTGCTATAGTGAATCCAGGTAACACAGTCAGCGTTCACTGCTGCAAACACAAATGAGCTGTCATAATCCAGGTTTACATCCCCTTCCTTAATGGCTGTGGTGGAGGCAGGACCACACCGATATACACCTGTGTTGGAGAGAGAGAGAAGCAAAAGGACCGGCTATTGCAACAGAATCCATATCTGCATGCTGACAGGAAGGGGAGACACTTTTGGATAAAGCGCATTGTTTCTACATCTGTGCTTTATGGTAACAGCACCTCCAGAGATGCCACGTGCTTTTTCTGTCAAAAGTTTTCAAGGTTAATAAGGCATAAGGGTAGCTGACAGTTCTGTTGATGTGAAGTGCTCTAACCCTCCAAAGCTTGCAAGGTGGTGTGATGTCTCAAGGAAGAAGAGGAGAAGGTGGGAGCTAAGTCAGAAGTACAATTAGACTTTTGAGATGTGAGTTGTCAGTGCTGTAGTGCACACAAATGGAAATGCAGAAAATTCCATATAAATGTAAGAAAAAAACTTTTCTATGAGGGTAGTCAAACTCTGCCACAGTTTTTCCAGAGAGCTTGTGGAGTCTCCATCCTATGCCATATTCAAACACAACGATGTGGTCCTGAATAAGTTGCCCTAATTTGACCCTGTGCTGAGCAGGGGATTCGAGTAAACAAACTCTTAATTGTCCCTTCCAACCTTAGCTATTCTATGTAATTTTATTAATTGGTATAATGGTAGTACCTAAGACAGGCAAGAGTGAGATAAGTGAACTTAAGGTGTGATGGCTTTTGTGAAGGCACAGGATCAAAAAAAGTAAAAATTTCATGCTGGTAGGCAATCCAGAGGCTGATAGAGGAGCAACCCAAAGGAGACTGATGTGCATGTGAATTAATGCTGCATCTACAAGGTGCAGGTAGAAGAGAGTTGTCCTGAAATTTCACTAGCAATCTTTGGGAGTAACTATATCTACAACTTTTTATATTTACAACAGTATTACCTTTGCTTCTTTGCTGGGGTGTTGCATCCAGTACCTGCCATCCGTCATAAAAAGACCCAAGATCTCTTCTAATGAACCAGCTTTCATTCCAGACATGGAAATTCCTGTAAGAGAGGTAGAACAGGGAATCCCTGATTCATACCATTAATTTCATATTGAAAGATTTGGTACCTGTCTGGTGTGATGTAAGAAATGACCTTAGTTAGAAGAATGAAAGCTCCTCTGTGGAGAGATCAGTTGCTGTCTCCTTTCTTGAGTACTTCTTTCCCCTCTTTACCAGCTTTTGTGTTCTGATCTCAGAGAAAAGTTTGGATGTTATGCAAAAAAAATGTTAAAAGGAAAATAATTCATTGCAGAGTCAAGTATTTATCCTGGTCGTTCCAGAACAACGTGCTGTACAGCCAGAGGTCTCCTGCACATGTTGCTGCCTGTTGGTATTTTGTTCACTGTTGTTTTCTACTTCATGTCACCTGTTCCCCATTCAGTGGATGTGGTGCAGGGTGCTTGGTGACCGAAACACTGATGCATGCAGTACAACACGTGTGCAGTGTGGTCGTTTCTATGCACTTGTTTGTCAAAATCATAATTTTTAACAGCTTTTCTGAGGTGAAAGAAACAGCATGTTCTTCCTAAAGGATGAAATGGATTTTTTTCAGCTGCATTAAACATACTGCCTTTACTTCAGTCACCTCTCCATATTGCACAAGAGATGTGTAATGGTAACCATGGAAGACTGAGACAATCAACAGCACGTAGCACAGGAGCTGGGTCTAAAACTTATGATCCCTGCTCTAGGAATCAAGGGACACACTGATAATAGTTTTTGGGAAAGAAGTTAATCACTCTTCCACTTTTTTTTTAAAAACTGAAACTTTTGCACAGTCGAGACAAAATTAGCAGTTATATTTTCAAATTATGTGTTGAAGAGCAATGGTACAAAGTATCTTCTCTATTAATTCTTCAGAATGATGAAGCTGACTCTATCGCATGGCTGAACACTCGGTTAATTCTTCGATATGGGGTTTTGTGTCCTTGAGAGTGTGAGGTTAGGGTTTTTTTTCAGGAGTGTGGTTCTAGATCTTGTAATTAGAGGCGAGTATAATGGAAGAAATATTAAGGAAAAGAACATATTTACCACACACTGTCTTCAGTCAAGTGCAGGGTCTTTCCAGAAGTGTCAATGTACTTATCAATGCTCAGATTTATGTTGCTGTCATGGGCAGAGTTGAAGTTTGTAATAACACGAGTAGGTATTCCCAAGGATCTCAGAACTGCAATATAGAATACCATAAAAGTACTGTAAACCTATTTTGCAGACGTTTAGAAAGTATTTTACTGTTTTTCTTGGCAAAGCAGTCTAGTGTATGTGTTTACGGTGGGGAAGCAACCCTCAAGAAACTTCCCTTTCAGACATGGTGCAGGTCGCAGTTTTACACAGTTGGCTAGAACACAGTTCCACTTCTGTTACATTCCTTGCTGTTGTGTTCTTTTTAAGAAGAGTTAGGTTTACCCATTTATTTTTGCCTTTCATTCTTCATCCTGTTCTCTGTCCCATTTTCTCCCTGTTTCTCTGTTACCTACTGCTTTTTCATCTCCCTCTCTGAGGCATGGCTCCTGATTGCATTATTTTTCCTTTGGATTTTCTGCAGAATGGTTCTTGTCTCTCAGAGCTGCTCTGAATGCAAACTGCTAGGATGAAATGCTTTTCGTGACTTGCAGTTCTTTTTGCAGGTCCTTAGAATTGTGATTTGGGTTTGTGTCACCAGTAGGTAAGACACAACAGTGGAAAACTGGCATCATGAGGAGGCAAACTTAAAAGAGCCCTGGTTTTGTTTGAATCTTAGGTTTGAAATAGGAAACCTTGCTCTTTTCACCAGTCCAGCCTGGACAACTGCTTTGAATTTTCTTTGATGATTAAAGAAATTGAGGTACAGTATTACGACCTGTGGCTATTTAAAATAAAACCACGCATGGAGAGTATAGATTCTTCACTCTCTCTGTCGAAGCTGAAACAGGTACAGAAATTCCAGTAAGTTTCCTTTCTAATTATATTCTTCATCCCTTCGTGTATACCTGTGCACATTACTCCTGCAAAAACCCAGCACTGGCCATACCGGACAGGTTTGTATCTCCCCCTGTACCACTTTCGAAGGATGGTCACACTTCCACTCCACTGCAGGGGGTTGGTTCCTGAGGAGTACTTTCCATTCCACTTTCCTTCCACTACTCCTTTTTCATCATTGCTGTTAACCTGAAAGAGTCCTCATAAGAGAATTGAAATATTTACAGAAAAAGGAAGGGAGGGCAGTAGACAGAAATGACTGTGATTGTAATGCTGTTCTCCCTGGTGGAGTGTTGGGACACAGTATTTGAATCTTGGATATAATTTTGTCTGCTCAACTGCAACAATTGTATCAAACCCAGATCAGATTGTAGAGTCTGATGGTTCAAAACTGCTTTGCTTTTCAGTACAAACGTTCCCAAATGTACTGACAGCCTATTTAATTTTTTTCTGGTTCATTGATAATTTCACCTCTTTATATGTCATTATACTACTACACTGTGTATTCAGTATTGGATTTTAAGACGTAGCTATAAGAAATAGCAGAAAAGTTAGCTACTCCTATAAAGCATTGAGGCATTCACCATAAATTATTGGAGGTTTTGTTAGTAGGTGCATTCTACAGCAGTAACTGATTGGTCGCTTTACCGTAGCGCTGATAACCCTGCTCACGTAGACAGGACTGTTTCGGTTGGATACATCAACAGCTGGATCTTTGTGGTGGTTCAGGCTTTGATCTAGTATAGCCAGAGAGATATCGAGGATATCCTCTTCAAACTGAAATGAAACCAAGCAGTATATTAAAGGCTAATTTCATAAATAAACCCAAGGCTAAACTCCCCACCTATTTTCCTTCGTCTGGTACAATAGGATGATGATGGTAATTTAGGCATTTTCTGTACTGGTAAAGAAAGCAGAGCCAAGAAGGAATCATAAGCCCTAGGCTGCTGACTCTCCATGGTATTTTAAACACACCATCTTTATAAGTGTCGCTGTAGCATTCACGAGGGCATTAGGTGGCCTGGTGGAATGGACAAGACCACCCCAGGTCCAGCTCAACAGACCTTGCACCCTCCCACATCCTACCATGCCCATACAGGTACCCTTCTGTTATGAAAGCGTCACTCTGGTGGGCTGTCTTCCCCTTGTATCAGATGATCTGAACTGAAAGAAACCCACAAAAAAAATTATTGTGAATTAGGGCCACAGAGACACTGCTTGGGGCCCAGAGGATGCCAGAGTAAAGTGCTGTGCTGAGGGGATGTGGTCAGGCAAGGATGCCACGTGACCTCTGAGAGAGAAAGCGAATCTGGCCTTGCTTCGTTTACTGGTGTAAAAGTAGCCACAGTGAGCAGGAGGATTAATAGAAATGCAATCTATGCAGCTGCTGGTGCACATCTAAGGCATGAAGTGGCCAGGAATAGTTTTGACTGGCCCAACAAGTTGTGAGATAGCTACGTGACTGCAGATGGGCTGTAGTTACTACTGTGCTTGTAGCAGTTATGCTTAGAGGACCAAACTGATTTTCGAAAATTACAACTTGAGTTGTTTCAGTTGAGTAGATTTGGGAAATCCTTTTAGTGTCTCCTGCCCCCATTACTGAACTAACTGTGTAATTATTTAAGCATACTAGCCTCGCATTTCCTAGAGGTTAATACTGGCATAGCTTGCTTTGCCCTTTGCAAGGGTCAAGAACAAGCAGAATTTTGCCAGGTTTTGTAGCAAGTGTAAGAAAACTAAAACTGTGCTTTGATTCTTTTATTTCTGTATTAGCGTATGCTAGACAGGAGAAATTATTCTGATGTTGCTGTAATATATTAATAAGCGAGGTGTATATCTGTACGAAAATCATGAGAAAGGAATACTGAACTCTGATACCAGGAGATAATGATTCTCCTCAAGAGCCTGTTTACCCACTGTTTTTATTTTCAAAGTTCCAGAATAGGTGATGCTATTTACCTGTCCATAGTTCCAGGCTTCTTCTTGAATATGTTTTTCTAGTCCCTGAAATATAATTCCGCTATCATTCAGGACATACTCCTGCCGCTCCGTTTCGTTAGCCATATAGACATCATCATCTAGAAGCAGAATGAGACATTCTGGCTGAAGGGAAAGTTGTTTGCTGTAGCTGAAAATCTCACTTCAGGGGGAGTTCTAGGCACAGGTCAGGCTGCCTGTGCACCCAGGCTTAGGACTCCCTGCTATGCCTCTGTAATCATTTAGGGAGTGAATAAAGTAAACATGAAGTTCCTTTGAGGTGAACTGACTACTGTCCCTTCACTAATCTCAGTATGTGTGTTGCTGGTAGATACTGCTCAGTTTACAACTGAACACAAGTATCAGAGGGTAAAATAATATAAATATTTGGAAAGTTTCCTACTTTCTTATTCTACAAGCAAGGGGCTGTATCTTTGATGAATTGCAGCAATGAAGAAGGGAAAAAAACTTGATCCTTGATGTTAGGCAAAAGTAATCTTTCTGTAGCTGTGACTATCAGGTAAATGCTTTACTGTGACACCTAGCTTTCCTGAAACAGTGAATTATTTGAAGGACAGGATACATCCAAACATACTTGGACACCAGGGATTGAAGAGTAGCACAAACTGGCCCAGGAGCATTGAAGAGACCTTATTCCCAGAAAGAATCTGGAGTCTGAGTTTGTATCGTCCTATGACAGCATTGGCTGGGCTGAATATTGTGATGTTCATGCAGCCAGGCTCACTGGGCTCCTGCGTTGCACTCCAGCCTCTGGCATCCTTCTCAGAAAGGTTAAATACAGCTTTGGTCTGCAGTGATTCTGCTGGAGATCTTCCTGCCAGAGGGAACAGAGACAACAATTCAGAATAACAGCTGTGAGTGACAAACTTGGGGTCAGCAATGATCTCAGTTCCTTATTTTTTTAATGACTACATTGGAAGATGGGGGCTTATCAGGTCAAATGCTTATTCAGTGTAAACTAGCAGCACTCCAGTCTGTAGCATTATATGATGCAGCCCTCTGTGTAATGTGCATGACCCAGTAAAGGCGAGTACACCTATAATCATTCTAGATGTGGGGAGGCAAGCCTGTTGTCCTGAAAACCTGACAGTTCAAAAATACGCTTGCAGGATGAGCCATACATTTTAATACACATTTCATTAAGAGTTAGCAGCTGCCTGGAGAGTTTTTTGGATAAGCCTTTGGGGAAGATACAGATAGGAGTCTTGTTAATGGGGTCATCCATATTGATCTAGTAGTAGGGAACACATGAGATTTATCAGGCGAAGTTCAAACAGGTGAAGTAGAGAGGCAGGAGAGGAGGCAAGTGGGAGATAATGATCTGTGAGAGGTGAAGTTGCAAAATGTTCAGGGGCTAGAGTGTGAAAACAACATGCAGTATTGCATGTAGGTCCTTAGCAGAGATACAGGCTTGGTTTTAGAATGAGGATGGCCCCTACCTTTCTATTAATTATTACCTTAACTCTCTGTTACCTTGAGGTACAGATTGAACTTTAAAGTGGGCACTTCTAAGCCTAAAAGGACAATGAATCCTGAATGATGTGGGACAGAGCGTAATGATTCAGGAATGGACCACAAAGAGCTGTAAGGCACTGGTGTTCTGGAGCTACATTGACTTGGATGTGAGGTGAGTGCCATAGCAAAATTACCTGTGCTTGCAATAAAAGAGAAGTTGTCCCCGCATTGCACCGTTTGGAAGTTCAGAGTGATGCTGAAGGCCTGTCCTCTCCTCAAGATGACTTCTGTGCTGCTGTAATCAGAGGTGTGGTGTGCAGCCTTATTTAGTTTGGAATGCCAGTTGACGTTTGCTGTTTTCAGGACTAGAAAGACACGAGGCCAGTTAATTAAAAGCATCATTCCATCAAACTTGTGCAATTTTTTAGGCTATCTCATGTAGTAATTTTATTATATTTATATTTATATTTATATTTATATTTATATTTATATTTATATTTATATTTATATTTATATTTATATTTATATTTATATTTATATTTATATTTATATTTAGCTGGTTTTATATGCCCAAGAAAAATAGAAGAATCCACAGTCGTTATTAAAAATGGCAAAATAAACAATAACTTAGAGGAACAGCTAAAGTATCTTTTCTGCAGGCACATTTCAGAGGTAGGAAAAACACCCTTTCAGAAAATTCCTGATTTAAAAAAAAAAACCAAACAAACTCTATTGTATTTAGATAAGAAACTGTTAAAACTCAAAGAGACTGTTCTATTCCACTGTGTTCCTGCTCTTTTTCTGTGGGGATGTCTAGTGCCCAGAATGCTTTACAGATGTGTGGAAAGAAGCACTAAAGCTCTTATGAGCAAGTGTCTGCCTGATCCTGGAAGCTCTCTATGGCAGGTGATGAACAGACGGCTGGTATGTTTGTTGTTGAACTTGCATATTGTCTTGTCATGTATCCTCTATCTCAGTTAATTTACAGTCTTGTTGCTTGAATCTGTGTGTAGGATTAGGAGAGGCATATCTTGAAGCAGCGCTATGGGTTGCTCTGTTGTATCATGACAGGTTGCCCGCTATGTAAAATGGGACACAGAAGCACAGATTACAAAAGCTTTCAAGCTTTTTTGTTCTCCGATCAACTTAAAAAAAGAGAAAAACAACAAAAACAAAGCAGAAAAATACAAATCCCTTTATGAACGTTGTGTTTGAGCGATCCCCTTCCCCAGTATGGTATTCCAGAGAAATTTTGGTTGAAGAAAATTTTCCGCCACGACTAGAGCATCTTAACCCTTTACAGACTAATGAAGTAACACTTCCATCATTTCAATAAACTTTCGCTACAGGACTTGTGTTAGCACCACCATTAATCACTTGGAAGGAGGCTCATATCTGAGGGAACCCACAGGGTTCTACTATAGAAATAGAAAGGGTGGAATTTGAGTTTTCTGCTGGTTTTGCAGCACAGAATTATGTTCTGTGAAGTCCTTGATGCAGTTGTAATTATACTTATTTTCAGCTTTTTGCAAGAAACGTGAGCGTGCACCTGCAGTTGTGAGGCTGTAGTAGGAGCCTGGAGCCAAGCTGCTTCTCTGGTGTCTGTGAGCATAAACATGTTTGAATATTTTCGGTTAAGTGAGGGGCCTTATTTCAGATATGTCACCTGGATAAAAAAATGCCATTGATAGGAGTGTGATGTTTTAGTCATATGATGTAAAATGTCTAGAAATTTTCTCACTTGTATGATCACTTTATTTTCCTGGCTTAAATATGTTTAATTGAAAAGGACCTACAGAAAACAGCGTTCCTAACGTCATCTCCTAATCTAAGAGTGAATTAAAACATGTTTCTGAAGAGCAGTTGGGCTCAGTTTGAAAAGCAGTCAGCCTTGTAACATTTTATGCATGTATATCCTACCACTGTGTATCCCAAACCGTGCAAGTTAAATGCCCAGCTCTGAGGCAGGGAGTGTCCTCGTCATTAGTCGTGCTGTGATGCAGATAACTCGGAACGTTCTGCACGTCTGCAAATAAAAATGTAGCACATAGAGGACTTAATAGCAGCTAAACCATGGGTTTGATACTAGTGGGACTGTGAGGTTTAAGGACCTAAACAGTGCTTCTAAGACTTTCAGAGTGGAATATCCCAGGCAAAGACAAGATGTACAACAGAGTAAGAGAGGACACCTGGAGAAATAGGAAAGAGAAAGAAGGTGGTGCCTGGCATTGGTTAGCTCTAAGAATTTGCAGCATGAATAGTTTGGTTTGTGTTGCAAAGTCCATGGTTATGCGAGTGTTTCTTGTAAATATGTGTAGGAGATCAGCAAAAAAAAGTTTATGTTTATGGTAAGAACACAACAAAGCCTAATACCAGTCCTTTGTCCATGTTTATTTCAAATTTCTCCTTGTTTGGATCTTCACAGTTTCATTTTAAATCTTGTAATTTCTTTTCCTGCTTTCAGTATCTCTATTGGAAAAATGTATTTGCAATAATCCTGTCAATGTACAACTGGACAAACTTCTAAAAAGTTGTTTGGGTGTTTATCCTCTAATGGATAGACACTGGGAGCGTTGCTCATAAGGAAAAGTCTGCAGAATCCGTGATCACTGCTGAAAATACTGATCATTGTGTACACAGGGTCCTTGTTGCCTCTGATAGAAAGCTGAAGCTGTAACAGAAAAAAATCCCTAGAATAAATTGCAGATAGGCTCTGTCTGTGTGTGCGTATGATCTGACACATCCTTCTAACTAGAGATCTAACTAGAGAACGAGTGCAATGTAATACATAGATCCTGGGACTGCACTTCAACATATCAGCACACAGACTAACACAGCCAATTTGTAGGGAGGTGAACGTGTCAGCACGGGGACGATCAAGTAACCTGTCTGAGGCCAGAAATCAGTTGGGTATCAGAGCAGGATTAGAGCTTGGGAGTTCTGTATGGCAGTTTGATGCCTGAGTCACTAGCCAAAAGTGTTGATAGGTGGCTGCAAAGGCACTGTATAGACTAGTTATGGATATGACAGAAGAATCTTTTCTCACTCTATTTTTCTGTGTTACAGGAAAAAAAAATAAGTTCAAGAGCCATGATATTAAAAAATAAAGAGCAAATCAGTTTTAGTAGAATAACCCATAAATACGATTAACCTGAAAAGGGCTAAATTGCCAAGAGAACAATTCAATATCATTTATCCCATTTCCTCAGCAAATGTCGCTCATCTGGATTGGAAGACTGGTGCCTGGAGCAATCAGGCTGTTTTAACTTACCCGCCATAAGGTTTCTTTCTTCTTTTCCACACGTGTATAGTTCAGGTTATGGATGCAAAGGTGTGCAAGAACGTTCTGAGTCCTCTTCCACCAGCATGAGTAACGAAGGCTTAGGACTCTTGACTTCCCTACATAAGCTAGAGTTTATACAAGCTGGTTGTGACCTGTGGTTGTTGGTTAGTGGTTTTATAGTAATGGCCTACGTAAGTATCTACTTATGACATTTAATTGTACAATATTTAATCTAATTATGCTTATTTAAAACTGGTGAATGGCCAAGAAAAGATGACAAACAGTATCCTGGTGTTTTAACTACTAAGAGATCCAAATTGAATCTAATGCAAGAAATATAGTCTTAAGTAGACAGAAGAAATTCAATTTTTGATGGTTTGGTTTGTGTCAGTTTAGGTTTTTGGAGAGTGTACGTACAGAGGGCAGACACATACATGTGTCATGCAACGTGGATGTGTGAAACATGGAGAGATCTGTGGAGATCTGTGATATTTTAGTGTTAATGGAGCACCTCAGAGCATCATGGCTTTGCATAGCATAAACCACTTCTTGGGTTTTGGTTTTTTTTAAGGCAGGTCTGCCTGAAGGTCTTTCACATAACTGCATATAATGTGTTCTTTCTGGGAAGTATGCAGAGCTGTGACATTCTCATTGTCAGTTGCTGACACGATTACCTATAAAATGCATTTCAGCAATACTTCCTGCTGAGAGGGCATTGTTAATGCAGTCACCTGTGCATCAGGGATTTCTGTTAAGTACAGAGGAGTGTTTAATGGCTACCTCTTCTATTGTTCATTTTAGTTCATCGTTTGGCATCTGTGACATGCAAACGCAGTTCCTCTGTAGCTGTTTGGCATAGTGTCCTGTGTTGGGCCCTGGAGGAAGCTGCAGAGTTGTTCTTTGGTGGGAGCCTTGCCCACTCTAATTACAGACATGCTCTTTTCCACTCTTGAAGCTCCTCCCATGTCACAACTTATCTAGAATAATGCCCTCCCAATGTGTCCAGAGAAGAGGTTGTGTGCTGTTCTGACTTTGTGGACTTTGAGGAGTGAGGGGAGAAGAGGTGATCCCTTTTTTCCCTCACCTCTACACTTCTTCTTTGTCTGTCTGTTGTCTGTCTGTTTTCTGTTTGGTTTCCACATTCATATCAAAATTGACTACAACCAAAAAAGGCCAATTAATTACCTGCAGCTTGAATTTATTAAGAAAAAAAGGAATCTAAAGTTTTGTGATGGTTTCTTGTGTATTCTTTTGGTAAGAATTTGCGATCACATCTGGATGTGTCAGACTCTGAACTGTGATCACTTGTCAGACAGAAGGTGTCCACATTGAGCTCCTGACAGCTGTATGTTCAGAATTTTGGTCTTTTGAGTTCTGCTTTAAACATTTGTAAGTTGGAACACAAATGCAAATGTTCAGGCTCGGCAGAGCTGTTTGTATGCTGCTGTGGCCATGCGCCCTTCTCTGAAGCGTGGCCCTGTGGTGGCTGCCCCGTCCTGCAGTGGTGGTCACAGCAGTCCTTGGGGAGGCTGTGCTGCCTGCTGGAATATGGAATCCTCAAGGCCACCTGAAAGTGCATTTCGGTGGCAGCTGTTACCTTACAGTAGCGGCTTCTGTATGCAAGCAGCATGACAGAGGTGTGAGCAGGGGCAGCCTGCGAATGCGTTACACCAGGGATGTTTGGAGACAAGTGGATTCCTCGTCTCCAGAGACCTTATGCTGGTGCACAGAAAGTGGTGTGACTTGTGCTGCTGTTCGTCTATATTAGAGCACCACTCTCCCCGTGCTTCCCCGTGCTTGGCACTCTGTTGTATCACATCAGAATTAAGTTACTGCGTTGAATACATGCAGGTGTTGTCTGCTTTGTGACAGGCCAATGCTTACAGAAATAGTGTTGTCCTGGACCTGAAACATTACTTTTTCTAGTCTTCGTAGGCTTTTTTCCTTCCCATTCACAGGGTTATGTGTCATATGTCACAAAAAAAAAAAAAAAAATTAAGTGAACAGTGGAGGAAATGTTCTACTTTTTTAGGTAAGAAACTTGTTAAATGAAGGAAAAAACTTTTCTCAATCCTGTGATTTCTCATAATATTTCTATGGAATGTGCAACTCATTACAAAAGAATACAGTTACATGAATAGTTTTTATTTGTTGCTGACAATTAGAATGTGATCACAAGGAGACTGTATTAATTATCTGATGGAAAAGTCAAAACCAGGAGCTTAACAAAATGAGATTTGATACAACAGTGAAACTGTTTCTACAAGGAAGGGGTTTCATTTTTCTAGACAAGCAGACCAAAAAAAAAGAAATACAATTAGAGACTAAATAATTAAGCACTGTGTAAGAAGGAGACTTGATTCTATTGCAGTGTGAGAGGTCACCAGCTTTACTGAAAGTTTCTTGCCATCGTCACTGTCCCTATACGGAGGAGAATATCTTGCCATGCTGAAACAGGATATTGATTCCATCACATTATGCAGGTGCTACTGCAATGGTTACAAATCCTTTAACATGTGAAAACTTGTCACAAGAGAAGTCTACTTGCAGTTGTAAGGGCCCGGTCCTGCGAGGTGTGAATTCAAAATAAATTTTGGATCTCTCCTTTGGTCCCAGTCGTGCCAGACTGAAAACAAAACAAAACGAAAATTAATTAATTCAGGCTTGCTTTGTCTTTTCTTGAGATTCCCAAGGAGCAAAACTGGACGATAGCTGAGGCACCAACAGTTACTTGAGATCCAGCCTCGGTTTTTGAAAATTACTGAGGGTTTAAGCCTTTGAGTAAACTAAGAAATGAAAAAAGATAATACCATCTTCATTTACTCTTGAATAGACCGATGTAAATGAGAAGTGCTATGTCATGCCTCCATGGTAGGGCTGGGTAGTCAACACAAACTCAGAGTAGGAAAACTGTGATATCAAAGATCAGTACTCTCTCTGATGCCTGTTTGGTTCACATCCATTTTTGGCAACAGTACGATTTTTCTTGTGGCTAGAGTGCTATGTTTTGTGTCTCCTTTTGGCCTAAATTGGCTTAGTCTTTCACTGCAATAACATTTTCTGTATTTTTATGAATTGTTATGTCCAAGTATTTCCAGAGCCACAGAAAGGCAGACTGTTATATAATAAAACAAACTGTAGGAAATATGCACTACGCAATGCTGAGATAATCCATAAAGCGGGGGAGTCCAAGGGAAAAGAGAAAAGTAATAACATTTTGCTCTTATGTTTTGAAAAGTCGTGATTTTCTCCTACTTTAAAAGACTTGTTTGGACTGAAACAAGGGGAGCTGTGGCAGTGTCTTATTTGCTTTAGTTCAGACTAATTTTTGAAGTATTTTGGTACTATATATCAAAATAGAAACACAAAGCCAAGTTGTAGAAGAAATATCAGAGAAACAGAAGAATTTGAGATGCCCTTTTTCTTCCCAGGAAGGAAGAATGTTAGCAGTTTTTAATTGTTAAAGAAGTTCCAATGTGGAAAAAATAAAGCATGATTGAGAAATCATAATAGCTAGATATATATTCGGTGGCATTTTTATTTTCACAAATAGAAAACATAAAAAAGACAATTCAACCATTATTTTTTTCTTATTGAGAAACTAGACATGCTGTCAGTCATGTCAGAAGCACTGAGTAAGTGCTACAGCTTTCACTTACTGTATTTTGACCTGTTGGTTCATCAGAGTCACTAGGAGTACGCAGCGGTTCACGGGCTCAGGGAGGGGATTGGCATACGAGATCTCCAGAGTAACAGCTTTGTTCACGACTACCCGCCGAGGAATCTGGACAACAAAGACATGTTTCTCATCATTCACTGGTTTACACTTTTCTGGAGTCAGTCAGACTGTAAGCAGAGCTTCTGTCATATTTGAGGATGAATGAGATATTTGTAGGAGCAGTGAAATTTAACTGATAGTTGGTGTGTCTTTCCTAGTGCTTAGAACTGGGTTTTCAATTAGCTAAGCAGCTCTGGCAAGATGCATACAATATTTCATCTGTAGTTTCAGTAAAATAGAACTTTGACTGCGCAGATGCATCTCATTAAACCTGTCTGATCTATGAGTTGTTGAGTTGGGGTAGGGTTTTTCGGTGCATCATTGATTAAAGCATTTAGGCAATGTAAACTGGCCTTAACATAGATTAGAATTAAGGGTTTAAGTCCCTTATTTTAGAGTAGGCAAAGTTGTTTAAAGGTAAACACAAGCATTTTCCAATAGCTACAGTAGAGATGAAATGGAAACAATTTTTGTGAACATAAAGCAGTGACTCGTGTCTGAGAAAGAAAGAGAGAAAGAGAGAAAGAAAGAAAGAGAGAAAGAGAGAAAGAGAGAAAGAGAGAAAGAAAGAGAGAAAGAAAGAAAGAAAGAGAGAAAGAAAGAAAGAAAGAAAGAAAGAAAGAAAGAAAGAAAGAAAGAAAGAAAGAAAGAAAGAAAGAAAGAAAGAAAGAAAGAAAGAAAGAAAGAAAGAAAGAAAAAGAAAGAAAGAAAGAAAGAAAGAAAGAAAGAAGGTGACAGAGCTGTTCTGAGCGTTCTTACTTTCTCAATTTAAGCAGGCAGAATTCCAGAGCAGCAGATGGAATTGCAGCCTAAATTTGTCCTCAAGTTCTCATCTTAAGAACTGAGCTCCAAAAAGACTCTTCAGTTCTTTCTGTCTGTTCATGACTTCAGGGACTGAGCTATTTACCTTAATGATAATGTTGGTGTCCTCTAAAATGATTGTCTTCTCCACCAGCAGCTTCAGCCCATGCCTGTTCATGACTTCACACAAAGCAGTAACTTGGATCCTTTTGTCCGTAGTCAGATATTTTCCATAATAGGAATAAGGGATCTTTAACCGGATATGTTTCCCTGGAATTCAGATTTATGTTTAGGAACCATTACATTCTCAAAGAATACTACAAAAAAGAGTTATTGTGAAGGGTTATGGAAATATTGAAGAGAATAGAATGTAAGACAGCTGGCATCTGTTTACATTTCTTCCTTGTGAGACTGGTTATGTATTCCCCTTTCCTGATGATCTTTTTCTGCTCTGACTCATTTGACCCTTACAGTTTTGAAAGGAGAATTTTGGCCTGAAACCGAGTGAATCTGCTTATCAGCATTCAACTGGATTGCTGCCCCATTGTATTTCTTATAAGTAGAGGTATAACCATTTTATGTGTTCCCTGTTTATATCCTGTTTGTTTTACCTCAGTCACAAAGAATATTTGGATCAAGTTTCACAGAGATCCTTTTCAGTGTCCTAGTCAGCTGCTTATTGTTGCAATCCTACTGCTTTTCTGCCATGTGTGGGAAAAAATCTTTATCTTTGTAGTCTCGAGGGATGAAAAGATCTCTATAATAGTTTTAATAACCTTGGCTTTCCAAAAGATAGACAGAGAGGTAACTTTTAACATTTGGCCTAGTTAGTGTCTACTCAAGTCTTGCGTGTTGAGTGCCAGAAAGCGTACATGAGACTTTTTGTGTTTGTTAAAAGAGGAAGATGCATTCCTGTATGTGTAATAATCACACACATGCGCACATTGTTGCTTCTGAAGCAACATGCAAATGTAGGCTTCTGTATAACATTTCACGAGAGCTTCGATTCCTGCTGAACTAGTGAAGGTTTTCAGACAGAAAAAAACAAATCTTGTGAAAGTAGTAGTAGTCAAACAGTGCTATGAAGAGATGGAACAGGTAGATGCACTACAATGCTGATATAGATACAATAGTGATGTTTCTTTCTTCCAGTTGCCTTCATGTGGAGGAGGGCTGCATTGGATCCTTAGGCACATTAAAAGTTACCTTGTTTGGAGCCAAGATCCACAGAGGTGGTTGCCTTCAAGATCTCTGCCACTGCTCTCCTTGTGTACAGGATGGTTGATGCACTCATGTCCACCTTCACGGTCTTGTGTTCAGAAGATAAGTTATTGAGAATTAAGAGTAGGGTAATGTCTTTGCCAAACACGGGAGGTTCAGTCAGCTTGAATTTCCCAGAGATCCCAGGGTTTCTAATTGTCTCTGAAGATCTTTCACGTGGAGATTCAGTGTGTCCTTCTGTGATGTTTGATCCAAATATCTTGGCCAAGGCCTTTTTGTAAACTCGTCTTTCCTCAGAAGAACCTGATCAAAAGAGAGAACCAAGTGAAGTTCATACTTCTCTTGCCATTGTACCTTCCCTGTGTAATCATTTCAGGATGATATGGGGTGTCAGCTCTACGTCACCCAGAAATATGCAATACCTAAAAGTTCCCTATGTTTTTATTAGGCCTTTTTTCGTGTTTTTCACAGGAAAGTAATAAACGTTGTAATAAGATAAATAAGTGCGTTGTGTTCGTTTAGAATGCAAGATTTCTTTTTCTTTGGTCAGAGCATGCAGTAGTGTGACAAGTGTTACTTTGCTGATCTGATGATAACCAGCCTTTGTGTTAACTATGATTGCACTAAAGTCTTGGGTAGTGAAGTATTGAAATGTGGCCTCTGATTCTTAATGGTAAACTTTAAAAAAGTGAAATACTTTGTTCTCTCTTTTTTTTTTTTTGGTAAGACTTTGAGCCACGAACATTAAGCAAACTATGGTATGAAATCTATTACCCTAAATTAAAAAAAAAAGTTGGAATGACATAGGTACCAAGTTTTAGAGGGAAGATGAAAATATTCCTGCAAACATATGGCTATGTAATTCTCAACATTTGCTGCTTTGTTTTCTTAAGTACAGGTGAATGCCAGTTAGTCCCTTTACTATTTCCTAGTAGTTTTGTTTCCAGAAGCCAATAATGTGGAGATCGAGTCCACCAGGAGTGCAAACACATAACAACTGAATGACCAAGTAGCCGGTGGCTGGAGGTCAGAGCTAAAGCACAAAGGAACATAACTCAGTGAATGTATATAGTCAGTGAGGGAGAGTGAGTCATTCATTCCTCTTGGGAGACAGGATGTAATGGGGTAACAGGGTCTTGAAAAGAAAAGATAAGGAGTTGGAATGGACACAATGAGAAATAATTTATTTGCTGAGAGACTGAGCATAAGGTTATAAGGGTGTCTCGTGTCAGAGTTTAAGGTTCTGGATTAGTGGTTTGATGGTTGCCACACTCCCTTTGCTAGACAGGCCAGAAAAACAGTACTTACTAATCTGTAACTTCCCACACTACAGACCCGTGCGCAGTTTGTGATATGTGATGGATTCAGTTTTAAGACTTTTTGTTTATGGCAACTTCAACATTTGTCTTTCTTGGGTAGTAAAACATATTCTGTAGCCCTGTTTGTGTATGTATTATGTTTTGTACTTCTGTGTAAGATACTGAAGTATATTGGTATTGAGTCTTAATAAGGTCTTAATTGAGTCTTCTAGATATGCAAAATCAGAAATGTAATACCCATTGTGTTAAGAATGTAGTCTGATAACACTGAGAGAATTATTTTCTGAAGGAAGGGGAGAGATGCTCAAACAAACCAGGTTAACCATCCTAGCTTCCTAGCACCAAAAATTCAGTAGGAGATGATTGTAATAACAAGGAGATAATTTGTGATAATTCCTTTACCTTCTGGATATTTGTAATTATAGGTGATATCCACACGGGAATTGCTGCCCACAGCTTTGGTGCTGATAAACCTGCCAATTATTTCAGTATCACAGTAAACTCTTTTCTTAGTTCCATCATTGTATACAATCCATCTGTTGCAATCGGCATTCACCTCCGTATACACAAATAAAGTGTCATAATCCAAGTCTACATCACCTTCTTTGATGGCTATGACAGATGCAGGGCCACACTGAAATAGTCCTAAAACATGGGGGGAAGAAAGTCAGACTTTATTAGTAATGCTTGGTTTGGAGGTGGAATGTTAAGCCGTGATTATACTGTTACCTTTGCTTTGTTCTTGTGGAGTTGCATCTAAAACCTGCCATCCATTGTATGGTGTTCCTAGGTCTGGGCGAATGAACCAGCTTTCGTTCCAGACATGATAATCCCTGGAGACAAAGAACAATATCTAGAAAGCATAGCCATATAGAATCATATAAAATTCCAATTTGAAAGGAGTAGGGAATTTTGCTTTTTAAAGCTTCTCTAAAGCTTCTCTCAAGTTATGAGCAACACTAGTTTCAGCAACTCACTGCCTCTATTGAAGGATAGTTTTACTGCTTCTTTTCAGGTGTAAACTAAAGGGTGTGGAGGGAGAGAATGTAGATGTCAGCAGCTTGTTTTGTGAGCAACATGAACTATAAGTGAAAGTTTTAAGTCTTGGATGTAGGCAATACTTGGTGAATGGGTTCAGTAACCCTCAAATGTGGGAAATGCTTTGTTTAAACAGAAACTTAATATGGCTATACTAGGTCAGATGAAATGCTCATAATGTCCAATATTCCATTGTGGATCTCTTGCAGTTTACAGCACTGGACTACAATGTACAATAACCAGATCTGGAGAATGCTGGGATTGTTCTCTTTTTTGGCTGCCACAAAGGGAAGGTCAAGCTAAAGGAGTGCTGGAAAATCTGGGGAGGCTCCATTCTACCCAGGGAGGATGGCAGGTCAAGCTAAGAAACACGGGCTTTGGATGTGCAATAAGAGAAAGCTGTGGCAGTGATAAACCAGTTAAGAGCATGGAAGGTATACAGCTGCATTATCAGGAACAGACTGGTTAGATGTCAATAAAATAGCCTTGGAAGTGGTACATTGTGAATGGAAATGCACTTTTTAAAGAAAGTTGTGACTTGTTTGAGGTTGGGCTAGTTGGTTGTTTGAAATAACTGTTACCTCAAAACCATGTCTTCTTTCCAAATGAATGTCTAGTGTATTCATTTAGATATTTGTGTTAAATTTTGTCTGCTCAGTTGCTTTTGTGCTATTAGTATTCATCTTTAGATCTCATAAATCCTCTCTCTAATTGTTGGTGAGATGCAAAAGAATATATTTACCATGTGGAATCCTTGCTGATATTAAGACTCTTTCCAGAACTGTCATAGTACTTATCAATACTCAGGTTTCTATCCACATCATGGGCAGAGTTAAAATTTGAAACCAAACGAGTTGGAATCCCCAAGCACCTCAGAACTGAAATATATTTAAAAAGAAAAACCAAAAAGCAAAACCAGAAAACACAGACAACTTTAGTTCTATGATTACAAATATCTAAGAAACAAAGTCAAGCGTCTAAATATTTTGTGATTCTTAAGCATTTGTGGTCTTCAGAGCACTGTTCCGCTTGTAGAATTAAGTGCTCTGTAGTTTTGATAAGACTAGAGGTCACAAATGCCTTAACTTCACCACAGTCCTCTATTGTTAAAGTTTACCTGTGCACATCACGCCTGCAAAAACCCAGCACTGGCCGTACTGAACAGGCTTGTAGTTGTCCTGACGCCATTTCTGGAGGATTACCACACTGCCATCCCATCTGGATGGATTCTCATGTGAATGGAAACTTCCTTGCCACTTTCCCAGGAGAACTCCATTATCATTATCATTTCCGTTGATCTAAAAATAGGCCAATGGAGAGAATAGACAAAATCAATCGTCTGTAATGCACCGTATCTATCTAGTTATGTTGCTCAAGGGGCTGAGTGTCAGTGGTGTAACTGATGCTTCCGCTTACCCACGTGGAATTCAAATAAAGTTGTCCCTTTCTTACCATAGAACTGATTACTCGGCCCACATATTTAGGATCTCCTCTTCGGGATACATCAATGGCTGGGTCCTGACGGTAGTACAGGCTCAGATCAAGCATGGTGAGACAGATGTTTAGAAGGGGATCTTGAAACTATGGTCAGATAAGATAAAATTTTAAGAGAATAGATAGTTTCACAAATAGAATTAGAGTAGATTCTGCTGCAGTTTCTCTTTTCTAAGATGCTCCAGCCCAAAGGATGTAGGCACAGTGAGGCACAAAGACAGTAGTGTGCAGATCAAACTGTGATATTGGCTAAAGACACAGCTGACTAAATAAGGCAAAAGTCTGGTAGGATGCCTTTTGCCATCAGAAGAGATGGCTACTTATCCTGATTGCAGTTATTAGATTCTCTTAAGTTATATCCTTGGAAACGTTCAGGCCAGGTTGGACGGAGCTCTGAGCAACCTGATCTAGTTGAATATGTCCCTGCTCATTGCAAGGAAATTGGACTAGATGGTTTTTAAAGGTCACTTCCAACCCAAACCATTCGGTGATTCTAGACAAGTGTCAGTTCTAGCCCATTGTAACTGCATTACAAAAATTGTGTGTGTGTGTGTGTGTGTGTGTGTGTGTTGGAGCCGCACAAGTACAGTGTCACTTCTACTGTGGGTGCTTTTGGTCACAGTCCACGTTGGTGCCATAAGCTTCAAGCATAGGTAGAAGTCAGTCCTGGCTACAGTGCTGTGTTAAGCCAGCTCTCACGCCAGAGTCCTGTCAGGCATACAGTGAGCAAACCACAGGTGAGGCGAGCCAGATCTGTTCAGTTTTCATATAAATAGGCATAGCTGTCAAAGAGGCAAATCACGGTAAGAGAAAATCCTTCTGGGAATATGAGCCCAAATGAATTCTTTATGGCTTACCTGTCCGTAGTACCATCCTCTTGCTTCAATGTACTTTGCATTGCCCACAAAGATAATTCCATTTTCATTTAGAACATACTCTTGTCTCTCATTTTCATTAGCCATGTACACATCATCACCTGAAAACCAGTTGGACATACTTATACACTTGAAGCTGAGGATACCAGCAACCTTTCAAAAATATTTGTATCTTGATTCAGCAAGGGGAAAACTTCTTTCCCCTAGTTTTAATACAGCCTTTAAGTACTATCTAAATGTGCCCAATCTGTACGTTGTATTTCTGTGAGAAAGATGGAAAAAGGTCTAGGCTAGCTCTCTGGGTTTCTCTGCCTTCTCAGGGTAGTTAAGAGTGGAATAGACATTTGAAAAGGATCACAGAGGTGACATTTTTCTCTGTTTTGCAGTCATATTCGTCTTATTTTAAGATTCCTACCTGAAAATCTCTGCTTGCCTGATCCAGACTGCTATCAGAAAAGTTATTAGGAGAGCCTGCTCAACCATTCACTGTGAGTTGTTATTCATTGATTTCCCTAGTCTGTGGCACAGCATGTAGCTGCTATGAAAGCATTTGCTTACCACAGATGTTTAGCTTGCTTTGATCACTTTTAGGTAGCAATATATACTTAGCTTTGTGTAGAATTTCATAATGTTTAAAATTATTTTCTGAAAGTTTCAGGATTTTAGGAGATATAGATATAGATATATAAAACAGCTTTTCTATTTTATTGAGTCAACTTCTTTACCTTCTTGTAGGAACTTCCCATTCTTCCTTTTCTGCACGTAAAATGTGTAATTTATTTTAAAGATTATATTACATAATAAAAGTCTGGTTTTGTAGTGGCTATCCACACTTTTTTTTTTTTGGTCATCATCATCATCCTTGTTAATTCCAAAGCTTTTGGGCCAGCGTGGGGCTGGAGAACTGTGTACAGTTCCAGCTGCTGCATTTCAAAGTGAGGAGTAGTTAGAAAGAGTGAGAGGTGCACTGAGAATGTTCAGCAATCCTGAAAATATAACTTATGAAGAAAATAACTTATTAATTAATGCTAAATTATTTAAGGTAGAAAAAAATGGGGATAAGGAGTGGGACAAGCGTGGTAATTCCACAAATTCCTGTGAACAGGATTGGGCAGGGCAGGAGGAAATATGTTCTTGGTGTCTGTTATATGTAGGATGAGATGTTATATGCTGAAATGAAGGCAAAAAGGATTTGGTTAGTTAATAGGAAAAATTTCTAGTTGAAAGGCTACTGCTTTATTGGAGTGAGTTGTCGGGGGAGGTACAGGAGCTTCCCTAATGGCTGATCATTAAGAAGGAACTCAAGATCTGTCTGGAATGACCTCAGTGCTAAACTGAACCTTTGAGCATGGCATGGGACTAGATAAATTTCTGGACAAGTACAGAAAGACGGGCCACCGTAGACCTAACCGTTTATTTAATCAATTCCCTTTAATACAGAAATGCGGAGTTTTATATATTCTGTCCTCTCATTCTGAAGTTAATCCTGGCATAGTAAGAAACAAGCAGGGTGTAAGTTTTCTAGATTATTGCGTATTTGCAAAATCTGATTTTAGGAAATGGCATTTCTTCTGCAACATGTTAAGGCTGCAAAAATAAAAAATGGACCAGGAAGAGACGTACCTTTTCAACTTATGATAACAGATATGGAAAATGCCAATCTTCGTCACACTAGCCCTCTATCAATTTTTATAAAGTTAGTTGAGCTATTGTCTTTGGAATTAACATCTACAGGAGGAGTCTTGCTTTGATTTAGATGCAAGTCAAGGACATTACTGTACATTTACTTCAAGTCCTGAGAAGTACATGCACTTAAAAAATCTATCAGCCCTTGTCTACAGAAAAAAGTGATCTGTTCAGTCCTGAAGAAAGAGACCATGATATCACACCATATGTAATAGCACATTTCATTAGGATAAAAGCAGGGGAGGGTGTGATGGAATGCAGCATCAGCTTCTTAACATAGTAAACCCACATCTCTGAATAGATAGCTGAGATTGCTGGTGACCCAAGCAAGCTCGCTGTGCAGATGTGAAGACAAATAGGCCAGTTACATTCAAGAGCAGAGTCACTGGTACCTACCTGGGCACCAAGGGTTGAAGAGCAACACAAACTGCCCCAGGAATCTGGAGAAGATCTTGTTGCCTGATGTTACCTGGAGGATGAGATTGTATCGTCCAATGACAGCATTGGCTGGGCTGGATATTGTAAAGTTTGTGTAGCCAGATTCGGTGGGTTCTTCAGCAGCACTCCAGCCCCTTGTCCCCACCTCAGAGATATTAAATACAGCCCTTGTCCGATGAGATTCTGAGGGGGAAGGTCCTGCAAGAAAAAAAAGGGGTACTTGGTTTCCATTCCAGAGTGTGGTTTCAGTATTAACCCCATACTTGAAGCGAGCACATTACGGGGCAAAAAGCCATTAAAAATATATGAAGAAGAATTACATCTTTAAATAGAATAAAGGGAGAACTGCAAGGGTTAAAGGTTACAGTTCTATGAGAACATGGATTCAGCTAAGTGTGTGTTACCTATTTCAGTGACAAATGCCAGGCTCTCCCCAGTCTGCTTTGGTCTGTTGAAGTACAGGGTAATAGTGAAGGCTTGTCCTCGCCTCACGGTCAGCTCAGTGTTGGCGTATCTGTCAGTACGGTGTGCACTTGCATTTACTGAAGGCTGCCAGCTGATGTGTGTTGGTGTCAGATCTGTAAAACAGGAGAAGACACATGAAGAAGCAGCTAGCATGGGAAGAAATCATTTGCTGGTGAGCGGCATAATCAGGTTGCTAAGAGCAGTTATCTTTTATCAGAGGAAGGACAGCTAAAAAGCAGATGCTGCATTAAATTGATTAGTTCTAGTGGTCAAGAACAGAAATTTTTGCCTCGGTTTTGTGACAGGGCTGTCATGCACTGACCACTTAAATACTTCTTGTACAGTGCAGTTTTATCACTGGACTTAGAAAACAATTTACAGAGGCAGATCAGTGGCATTCCAGAACCAAATAAAGTGGCCTGTAGCCTCTCTCCATCTTTAAAATATGTATTTTTAGGATCGCAGAGATGGCTTATTAGGCCATCTTACTTTTCCTGCTTACATCCTGATATCATTTGGCCTAGAGCAGGAAAAGATGCATAATGAGAGATCATGTGTCTTTTGTGAAAGAACAAGAGGTATTTCAGGACATAAGTTGGAGCTTTTGACAAAGAAATTGGTCTGACTGAATTCAGCTCTGTCCGAAGTGACAACTGGACCACTTGGATTCCTGTTCTTGTAGCCACTACCTTCATGTCCTAGAAGAATTCTGATGACTTACTGTGTGCTTGGAGTTCTCTGCTATCAAGTATCCTCCTGCACATGCACTGTTATTAGGGGCTGTGGTTTAAGACCCATGAAGTGGCTCTTGCCACCTTAAATGCTAAACTACCTTTCTGAAAAGCGATCTTCCTTCTGTAGTTCACTTTTTATTGCAACGCTCAGACTCGACCATTACACTATCTTTGGGAACTCTGACAGGCACCAGTCTCTGTGTTTATATCTGCTCCATGAGACTCAGCAGAGTGTTGCAAGCTTTGGCAAATGCTCAGGACACATACCTTCGTGAAGATGCTTCCAAATCCATTTTATTAATGCGGGTACCATAAATGCAATGAGGTTGTGGGAGTGAAGGGGGAAAAGATAGGGGACCGTGACCGCCACCATTTTAATGGGAATTCGTAAGAAAACAATAACAACAGAAAAGAGTGGAATGGGAAGGGAGGATTAAGGCCTAGTGGCACTGTGCGTTGTTATGGTAGGGATCTCCAAACAAGCTTCCAAGTCTATTCATACTGTATAGCATAGCAATGAAATACTAATATAGCTGCCTATTCGACTATAATCTACATATAATCTTTGAGGAAAAAAGTAAAATCTAACTTGTGCAAAAATTGTGCCATAATTAAATTCAAAGAAGAGTATATTTTTATTTGTAGTCTCAGACCACAAAGAAGTAATGTGAGTAAGCACTGATGGGCTGAACAAGGGAATCTTTAGCACGACTATCTGGGACAACAGGGAACTGCAGTAGGCTACTGCTTTCACTGCAATGCTATATTTGGAAAAGTGATTTGAAAATGTTTGTTTCATCATTAAACAAGAGAGAACTCTGCATTGCAATGGCCAATGCAATAATCATCTTCATTTCAAACTTCAAAAAGCAGAGATTTCCTCATTACTGTTCTCCTTTTCTAGGGTTTAAACACATCTTTGAATTCCCATCTATAGGCTCCATGCTCACAGCTCTATTAGGATGTATTACACTAATTTTGTTAATATGAAGCATAACGCATCTCTGAAATAGCATTTAAAACCAAAAGGATGGACTTCTGCATGGTGCCTTGTGAAGTAATGGGAATTTCTTTTGTTCCTTCCCCCCCAATATCCTTTGCCTAGCTCAAAAAATTATTCTCAAACAGGTCTTAATAATAAAAGCAAGAAAACTGAAAATGAAGTGTCAGAACAAATTACAATCCATAATTTCCTTCAGATAAGAAATCTGAGGTGGTACATACAGGGCAGATATCTTAAGGAAACAGTCCTGAATAAAGAACCTGCAGGAGGAAAGCAACTGACGCACAGAACTCACCTGCCATGCCCTCAGCTTATGAGAACTGCATACACCTTCTGCTTTGTTCTTCAAGGGTGTCCAAGTCACATTAATCACAAAAAGAAAAAACAGCAATCTTTTCGTACTGTCAGCTGAAATTTGAGAGAAGGGAGAGGTACTTTAGCAGTTGTTATTAATACCTGTAGACTCGTCAAACGAATTAACTAGTTCCTATAATAGACGTATGCCTAATGCCAGTGTTCCTGCTCAACGTGGGTGTAATTATGGGAGGAGATACCAAAATTATTTACTCAGAGGAAATGCATTCTCTTGAATCCCAAGACAAGAGGAACTTCCTACAAGGATAATAGGTGTGCCATGAGTAAATTACCATTAAGGATGAGGAAATGGGGAATGTGGTGGGATGTAAAAGCCATACAAAGGAAAAAGGAGCATTTCCTGATTACTTAACTTCCAGATTGGTTAATGCCACTTCTGGTTTTGTTTAACAGCTATGAGGCATTTAGAGCGGGTTTTGGGGGTCTCAAATTGTCTCCAGCACCTCCTGATCTATGTGAAATTATAAACTCCCACCAGAAACAATGCCTGTTTACCTGTTATGTTAGCTGGCTCCATACTACTATTTCAGCAAAAGTTTTATTTTAAGAAAAAGCTCAAACTATTAACCATGTGTAGTTTTTAATCAGCGCAAACTCTAAGCCTGTCCTGTGTTCATAATTGTTACTTTTGTACCCTCACATAAAAGCGTACAGGTAATAAACCGACATTGTTTTCAGGAAGAATATCTGTCAGCTCAAGATTCTGCAGCTACACTGGTGGTGTTATAGCACTCAGTAAAGACTTAAAAAATAAATTAGTCTGAATTTTAAGTTACAAAGAAGCAGATATTAGAGCTCCAATAGCTGTTTCTCAGGTTGATTTTACAAAAAAAATTGGCTTCTTGCACTTTTTGAGAAACTTTGTTTTGATACCACAAGGAGTACAAGAGTACCTATGTCACATTCATACTAGCCCTGTCCTGAATGGAAAACATTAAACTTCTTCACACTTGTCAGCAGTATATCAAGTATGGTGTATCGCCACTTACGTTATAATTCAGAGGTTCTTCCTGCTCTTGAAGGTCTCCGATATGTTCAGGATGTCAAAACTTGTTCCAGAATCACCTCAAATGGATTTGATTGCAGTTCACAGAGCTACTTCAGTTGCTCTTTTTCTCTTTTCCTTAATTCATATTCCTTGGAAACCATAAGAGCCACAAGCCTCTGATGTTACCTGATCTTCACACACAGCCCTAGTGACAAACCGCATCGACCAGTTCTTAAGGTCAGGCATTCAGTACTTACAGCGATTGCTTCAGATGTTACGCATTGCTCCCTCTGGAGTATGACTGTTTCCTTTCTTCATCCTTGCTACTCACATGAGTAATTGAATCTCAGAACACTTTTTCTGTCTTGGCTGCAACCACCTCCTTTACCCCTGTGGCACGCCCACAGGGGTGTTCACCAAGCCACCAGAACCTCTCTCAGACTGGCCTACATCCCAAACTGGCACCTGCCAGTCCACACCTTCACCACAGCAAAGCATCAGCAGCTGCTTTTGTAATCCTTTCGGAATGCAGCGGTCATGATTCCTAAGTGACTAATGACTTAACCTTGTTGCAGGTGTTTTTCCTAGTTCAATTCTACCCGCCCATCATCCAAAATAGTTCAAAACATTTTGTTCTTCCTTTTCCCTTGTTTCAGAGCCTTGAAATTCCTATGCGGTTTCCTAACTTTCAGAGAAAAACATAATCTTTGATATCATTCATCTCCTTAATAATTTTGTTTCGTGTTCAGGCATTGTGCTATCATATCCTCAGGGTAATCATATTGCACCTTAAACTTGTGTTGTTGTTACTCTTTACTAGAAAGAGGACATCGGTATAACTTACACAAAAAAAAGTTGCAGGTTTCCTTTCTC
This sequence comes from Dromococcyx pavoninus, assembly GCA_033558185.1. Lineage (NCBI taxonomy): Eukaryota > Metazoa > Chordata > Aves > Cuculiformes > Neomorphidae > Dromococcyx > Dromococcyx pavoninus. The sequence goes on from JAUMJL010000848.1 coordinate 80,033, forward strand.
TGTCCAAGTGCACAAACATTTAATTAGACACATTGACTTCATGTTCATGTGAAGTGTTGCCGGGGAAGGATGTTGCCTTCCCTTTAATTCCCTTTTAATTTACAAGCTGCTCTCATTTCTGCTAGTGCAATTCACTTGACTTAGCATAGTCCGGTTGTTTCCATGCGTACCTGAGACAGAATAAGAAGTCATTAAGCATACACCTGCATTCTAAATCCAAGGCTATGCTTGAGCTTGCATTTACATTGTTTGGTTTACACAATGAGAGCTCTTGGCTCTCGTGACCCTTGAGGAACATCAGGAGAAAAAGGGAAGGTACCACTGTGGACTACTTGTACACCCTCTCTGTAGCACATCTCTTTGTAAGAAGTCTGGTGTGGTCTCCTACGGACATCATGGAACTGGCAGTGGAAAACCAGCTGGCTGCAAGTGCCCTCCTCAAGTAATTTTGCAGGCTGTGAGGACGAAAGGGGTTTATAGCCAATCTGAGCTTAGGCTGTTCACATAACAGTGAGCAGTCCTAGTGGGAAGACACAGGCACCCTGCGCCTGTGCGATGGAAGTGAGGGCATAGAGCTGGCTCCATTGTTAAGCTTTTACTGGCTTCAAGGCCCAGGAGTACAAAGTGCAATTGCAAAGTAGCTTGACTTCCCCTCTGCTTCATCTACAGTGATCATTTTCAGTCAGAGGTTGACTTACTGTTGTATGATTATCGGCTGTAAAAACCAAGTCACGTGCTGGACTATACCTCGTTTGCTTGTTCCTGGAACCCAGCTTTTAGCCCATACCTGTCCTCCCTTAAAGGGTGTAAGTAAGCTTTGTTAACTCTGAAAGATTGCTTCCTGACACACGATCTGTAGTGAAGAATTCCTAACTCTTCTCAAGTTAAAATACCCTTAGATTACCCTCCCTTTGATTCCCAAAGAAAACTTCCAGCAAGTGCAAAGTATCAGCACGAAACAAATATCATGTATGTTGAGCTGGGCAATTATCCCAAGGTGTTTGTCATATGGCTCTCAAATTGAACACCACCTGAATTCCTTTTGAACATTTCCTATGCCTCGTCTGGTCACTGTGATTTACCAAAAATGGAAAAATGTTAGGACAGACTTTGCAGCAAAAAAAGAAAAGACAAAGTAATATGACATAAATCATGCAACTCATCCTGGCTACTTTCTAGTATCACAGTTGCAATAAGGTGTAACATCGCTTTGAAAGTCTCCTGCATAAGGCTTTGAAGGTGTAAAAATGACTTTATGAATGGTTGTGTAGAGACATCTGGAGCCAGAAATCTTGATTTCCAGAGAAAACCAGACAAAATTGAAACAAACATTTGAATATAAGATGCTCTTTTTAATAACATGGACACTCACAACAGTAAATGAAGAATCAATTGTCCCTCATATTATTTAAAGTTGTACATTTAATTAAACTTCTAATATGATGTTGAGGACCCCTTATCACAGGAAATCAGGGGTTTGTTTTGCTAATTTTCTCCTTTTTTTCTTATACAAGATTTCTTATGACATTTTGTTCAATTTATACACACAGATCATACATTGTAAATATTCATGTTAGTCAATCACATTCACCATCTTAAAGGTCTTGATATCTGGAAATTTATCACAGGAGAAATTAACAAGTAGATGTTTGGGACCCATCTCAAAAGGAGTGAGTTTAAACTTCGTCCTGGATTTCTCACTGCCTTTCAGCGGTGGTATGCTAAAAATGAGAAAAAAGGGAAAAATATAAGCTGAAAACAGGCTTATGCATGATGCTTGAGTTTCTTCACCATCCATCTCCCATCTTAAGTAAGAATTCCTGTCAGTTCAGTGTAGGATGGCCATGAAAAGACCATACAGGACTTGGCTGTTTTTTACATACTCAAACCCATGCATTAAGGTCACTCACAAATACATTCTGCAATGACCCAAGTCAGCACACAAAGGGAGACACACTGGTATCATGTGAGATGAAACTTCATGCAGATCAGCGTGTGTAAAACGCATCATTAAATGACTAAAATGGAATAATCTGAGTCCACAAAGAAAGTTACTACAAACTCCTGAATTAGAATAGATCATAGCACCAAGAAAACCTCAATGTTTACCCAGCAAGAAATTCTGAATGGAAGTTAAAATGTTTTATCCAAGTGTATTTTGTAATTCCTGGAAACTCATGTTCATGGTTTTCCCAAAGAGCCTTACCCTGTCATATTGTCTTGTCTTGCCTAGGGATAGAGTTGTGTATGATTGGCGAAGTGGGATTGCTCCTTCAGGAGAGCTTATAAGTTATGGGATAGTTCGAAGTTGCATTCCTGGTTGCCCAAGCACAAATGGCAACGTTAAGCTGCTGTGTAGGTTTGTTTGTGTGTGTATTTAGTTAAAAAGAACACTTCTGCATTCCAGGTATTTATTAGAAATAACTGCATTTGCTAGCATATGTCGAAGCTTGTGTGAAATTTTCTATGTGTAGAAAGCAGTGCTCAATCTGAAAATATAACCTTTCTGTTTCAGTTGTGAAATACTGAAGGAGAAAGAGCAAGATAAGATACAAGATCATCATAGCATAAAAATAGAAACCTGGGATGTATAATAAAAGGAACTTAATTTATTTCAGTCTTCTCATTCACCATTTCAACACAAGGTAATAGTTTCTTTTCTCTATTTATTAACCTCCTAACAGAATTGTTTTGTAGAATTCTGAAAGCAGAGGCTGAAAATCAGTGTGCCGGCAGTTCTTGTTCTGGAAAAACCTTTTTTTAAAAATTAAAAAATCCAACGCAACCCAAAATTTGATTGTAATATTCACCATTTTCCCTACTGTATTCCTGTCTGCCTCATGGATTTCAGCTGTGTTTAAGTTTCAGTCCTTACTAAAGCAAATTCAGTCATCTAGCAGCTGCTGGTCATGGTTTAGTCTGTTCTTTAAAAGCTATCCTCCTCAGTGGTGATTTATTGTCTGGAATAGCTGTGCATTAAGCATGCTTGGGTTTGTACTTTTTAGAGGTACCACCCTTTGAGATCACATTCTGTGTTTATTTTTGTTTAGGACACTGGTGCTTCTACTTTTTACATGTGTGTCTAGCTGTTTGGTGTAAACAAAAAATTGCTTAGAAAGCCGATCACCCAGATTGGCACCTGCAGTCCACTTAATAAAGGGGAAAAAAATTCTGGATAATATATTCTATAATTTGGGTACAGTATGGACAGAAACAGTGATATATTCTATTGTTGGCCCCACGATCAGAAGAAGGTTCAGCTCATCTGGCCTATAGCAGCATAGACAGCCTCAGCAAAATCTGCTGCATGGGTAAGCACATATTTTGCTGGAACCATGAAGTGCTGCTACATAGGCAGGAAAACAAGTTCTTTTCAGTTATGACAGCAATTATTTGGCCTCCCAAACTACGGAACCACAGCCTAGGTTAGATGAGGAGCTGGTTCAAAGCTGTGTGCTTCATTATGAGATGTTACATTGATTGGCCTCCCAAGCTGCAACAAGAAGAAAATGCTTTTATCCCCCAGTTCAGATCTAAGTCATCCATGCCTACGTTCTTGCTTTTCTATGTTTAATAGCAGGAAGAAGGCATTTCTCATACTTACTCTATCTTAAGGATTCCTCTGAGCAGGTCATTGCCTTGTACCTGCAGCACACAGTCCATCACTTCCACATCAATAGGATTGGTAAATATCACTTCCACATCCACTTCTTTATTCACTTTTGCTTCACCAAGTACCTGTGCAAAGAAAATGCTTGGAAGGTCAGGTTCTCAGTATTCTTTTCTATCCAAGCCTTCTTGGTCATCAGAAGAGGAGCTGTTATGAGATGCTATGGTGGACCATGGCAGAATGCGAGCAGAGCGTTTCTTCCAGGGAAGAAAGTGTTTACAAAAATTTCATTTTTTCCCTTTCTCTGCTGCTTCATTTAGAGCATAGGGATGGCAATTTACCTGTATGTCAATGGCAGGATTGTCCAGGATGATATCTCTTTGCACTAGCACTTGAATCCCACCTTCTACATGACATAAAGCTGTGACCTGGATCATTTTGTCTGTAGTTAGTTGCTGTTGATATTCAGTATATAGTATCTTAATGGGAAATTGTTTCTCTGAAAGAAATAAAAGAGCAATTTATGCACACTTCTGGAAGGCCACAGAGTTTCATACCTAATGTTAGTATTTGCCTTTTATGCTGTGTCTGGGACTAGGAGGGCCTTCAGCCATCACTGCCAAACTCAATTCATGTAAATCTATCAGTTTGCTATAGCAAGAAAGTGTTATCCCTTCTCCATTCCATACTGCTATATTGTCTGGCTTGTTTTCCTCTCAGTTGCTCTGAAAGATAAGACAGTTGGAGTTCAAGGAGTTTACCAGGACCACTCTGTTTGTTACAGGACATGCTCTGATAGGACTCATCAGTCTATTTGCTCATGCTATACTGAGAAGAGCTGAATTGTGTCTTTACATTTATTTTATCTTTCTTAGCCCTATCTGCATTTTTTTGTCATGTGCTTTTACAGTAGTTTCCATGCTGTAATTCAAATCAAGGAATAATGGATGGGAAGGGATTTCCTCTGTCTCTGAATCCAAGCTATTCCACATTTTTAGCCATTCATACAATAAACATCAAGTTCAGAAGAAGTAACTGAGCTGCTATGCAAACGCTGCAAGCCTTGAAGTACTTTCCAGCAGTACACAGCAGATGGAAAACACAAGAATAGATAAGTCACCAATGCAAAGTCCCAGAAAAGTAAGGAAGAAAATGGGGGAGATATGAATTTCCTAGATTCCTCCAGTAGCAACAGATTTGTTAACTACAAATCCTAGTAAACAGAATATATCTCCTGAAGAGGGCAAAAATCTCTTCAATGTCCCTGCCATCAGATCTGGGGAAGATCCCCCTGCTGACTGTGAGTTCAGCTACTGGTTTAACACAGCCTGTGTGAGCACAGGACACTACAAGGTGCCTGTGTAACTGTAGCGCCTTTAGGCAGATAAACTCTGTCTTCACCAAGCATTCGATTTGTAATGCTTTAGAGGAAGCTGATAGATCCCAGCTACAGAAGTCGAATTAATGTAGTAAAGAAATGACACATTATTTCTGCTTCTCACTAGTGACTCAAAGGTCTAAGGTTAATAAAATATAGTATCAGTTGTGAATCAGTGATCTTTCAGTTCACTTTAGAGAGGCCATTATGTCTATTATCCTAAGCTCCTAACAGTAACTTAATTTTGTCTTTCCAGCAATACTGATATCTAGGTAGAGAATTCCTTCCATAAGGCTATCAAAAAAAGAAAATAAAAAACTTTTAGGTCCTCTACTCCTCAACAGTGCCTCAAGAGCAGCTTTCTTTTCTGTGGAGCTTAGTGTTCTATTTCAACTGTTTCTACTCCTCACATTTTAATTCCATGCTAATGTGCTAATGGATCAGGTTTCTTGTTTCTGCTGGTAGCCGTGTCCTGTTACCTTTCAGTGAGGTCCTGTAACAGACCAGAACACATTTTGTTGGAGTTGATTTTATGTTGTTCTCCTCTTTTTTAATGCAAATTTTGTTAAATGAAGCTTCATGTTTACTCACCATCTTCTTTTCACTCTTGAGATACATTTTCTAAAATGTGACTAGTACTAAAGGAAATGATGGTGTGAAACATGCCCTTTTAAAATAAGTGCAGTGTAAATTTTTTCAGCCTTTTCTGCACACAAATTTAAGATTACAGTTTGTTAGAGCTTTTTTTCCCCCCAAGCTGACTGGCTTCTAGTGCTCATTTGCTAATAAAACAACTGTACAATTATAATTAAAAATTGTTTGAAAAATTACCTTCCTTAGGAGACAGTGTGACAGATATGGAGTCCTTCCAGATCTCATAAACTGGTCTTCTAGTGTACACAGTGCTCCAAGCAGTCATATTTACATGAACAGTTTTAGCATCAGACTGTAAGTTTGCAAGAACTAGAATTAGACTGAGATCTTTACCAACTTCAAAAGGTCCAGCCACCTTGAACTTCCCTGAGATGTCAGGCTTTTGATCGATTTCCTCTTGTGTCGGTGCTGTAGGATCAAATTTATCCTCAAGTCCCAGCTTCTTACGGGCTTTCTTAAAAATATCTCTTTCTTTTTTAGAGCCTGTCAGACAGAACCATGACAATGATCATCAACAGTCAACATGCATCTCTCAGTTCCCACAACTGCTAGGGGCAAGCCATCAGAACATAGTGACTGTACTTACAGGTGACCAGAGCCTCTGCAGTCGGTAAGAGCCTCTGCCTCTCTAAGAGCATTTTTTTGTAACACAAAATCTTAAGTCCTAAGTTTTTCACTCGTCCATTTTCTAGTCCTTTTTATGGTTGTAGTACTTGGAAATGTAAATTCTTATTTGCTAATACAGAAAAGGTCTCTAATAGAGGGGAACACTGACAGCACCATGTGGTAGGTTGACTCTGAGTAGCAGCCAGACATCCAGCTTCTCACTTCCCATTCCCACAGGATGGGGAGAAAACAGAAGGAAGACAAGAAGACTCATGACAGTTTAACACAGAAAAGAAAGCAAAATACATTCACTACTCCCCATCGGAAGGCAGATCTGCAGCCACTTCCTGGGCCTCGACACGAGTAACAGTTGCTTGAGAATACAAATACCCCCCTGCCCCATTCCTCTGCCTTCTGCTGAGCTTTTATCGCTGAGCACCAAGTCAGATATGGTGTGGATTATACCTTTGGTTAGTTGAGGTCAGCAGTCCTGGCTGGGTGCCCTCCCAGCTTCTCACCCACCCACAGCCTCTGCACTGTGGCAGGATAGGAGCGGGGAGGGAGAGGGAAAGCCCTCATGCTCTGCAAGGGCCACTCAGCAATAGCCATAACTTCCGTCTGTTATCAACACTTTTAGCCAGACAGCTATGAAGAAAGTTAACTCCATCCCAGCCAGAGCCAGTACACAATGTGAGCTGGTTATTTGAGCTGTACTTTATCCTGCTTTTTGCCCTACTCATGTGTATTTCCAATAGCAGTGTTCATTCTTTGCACTTGCAAATTCAGTTCACGATTGTAATTTTATCAGACTCGAAGGTCTGACAATTTTACATGCTGTTTGACCCTTTGAAAGAGTTTCTTTTCTTGGGCCTATGTGTTGATTTAGCTTACGTTTCTGTAAATAGGCCTTTCAGCTGGCTTCAGGTACTGGAGCTGTAGACTAATTCTCACAAAGCAGAGTCAGTCAGTATGCATCAGCAATAGACAGGCGGAACAGTGTGTGCTTTACTTGCAGATATTTGGACTTGCCTTATTTAGGTCAATTCAGAAAGGGCAAGGCAGTGCTTTTTACTCTTTACCTTCTCTTCCCTTTTCTGTTAGAACTGAATTAACCAAGTGTGAATTTTGCTTCTGCCTTATAGATGGCCAAAATTGCCCACTAAGAGACTCCTATCCTAAAGTCTATATACATTTGGGAATGAAGCAGCTATGTAACCAGAAGAACCGGTGTTTTTATTTACCTTCTTCATATTTGTAATCATTAGTGACATCTACACGATCATCTCTACCAACTGCCTTTGTGCTGATGAATTGACCAATTTCAGTAGACTTAGAAAATATTAATGTTTTCTTTCTGGTTTCGGAGTCATAATTCCAGTACATACAATCTGCATTCACTTCTGCAAATACAAATGGGCAGTCGTAGTCCAGATCTACATCTCCTTCTTTGATGGCATGACGTGAGGCAGGACCACACTGATAAATTCCTATGGGATCAAGAAAAAAGAACAGCTTAGACCCATCAGCTCTTTCACAGTAAGCAGATTACTAGACAGATATTTATCAATAACTCCTCAGTTGCCCAGTGCTGTTGTCCCATTTGAGATCTTTCATCCACATAGACTCTCATAGCAGGCCAGTCATCAATGTATCTTGTGTTTATGCGGAAGGTACACTTGATTTATTTTATAGTATCCCTTGATTTTCAATAGCTCTGGATACCTACAGTGGAAATACCGGAATTGTTGCGAAAGACTGCTCCTAGAAGTCTAGTTTGTTTCTTGGCATCCACAGCTGATGTGAGGCTTTTCTAACACCATAGATAAAGTATTCTCTTCTGCCACTCTCTTTCTCAGCAGGATAAGAATTTACTTTTACAATGGTTTTACTTTTTTTTCCTTCTCTCTGAAGGTGACTGACTTTATAATTTTTCATCAGTATTCCTGAGTTAAAATCTATGTACCTTCACTTTCTTCTTGGGGAGTTGCATCCAGAACTTGCCATCCACTGTATGAGGGGCCCAAGTCCCTGCGGGAAAACCAGCTTTCATTCCAGACATGGAAATTCCTATGTGCAAGAATGAACACAGTAAGCTACTAGTATGTGTTTCTAAATTCCTGTTCTCATTCATTAATCAGCTTTCTTAGTTAAATATATTAAAAGCCTTAATTTGCACAGGTTCTGAGATTGACCACTTCCACACTGATCCTGAACACATTAAATAGACAGGAGCTGAGGACTGCATTGTGGAACAGACATGAATGTTCAAGGGCAGAAAGCAAATTTGTAAAATTATACAGAATGTCTTGAGCTTGTTTTTCTCCAAAAGTTCTGAATTCTTTAGCTGTTTTCTGTATAGCACAATGCTACAGTTACACTTATCGCTTATATTTAGAATGGGTCCAGAACAAGCAGAGGAGTACACAAGGCAAAACTGAAGGGCTGTGTTCTGTGCTGGATGCAACCTTGTTTGAATTGCATCTGATGCTTAATTATAAAGTATTTTAACAGCAAATGATGTCACTGCAGAAAAAAAAAGGCAGGGAAGCTGGTTCTGTTGACTTCTGCATTTTAACATCAAGTGGTTTTGAAACATAGTTCCAAATGAAGTCAAGTCCCACTGTTTGATATTTCCAGTGTAATATAGCCAATTTTCAGTCATCTGTCGCATCATAATTGTAACTTTGCCTGCCCTGACATCAAATTGCTGCTGTAACTCATGTCATAATTCTCTGCTTAACTTAGAAAGAGAGAAAACACTGTGTTTTGTAGTAGTATTCTCTAGTATTTTTCATTGATCCTCTGTGTATATAGTTATTTTTAAGGAAATTTTTAAGAAGGTGGCAAAGCATTTGTCATTAGAATCTGTACTCTGGGCCTGAAGACTCGATAGGCATTGATAGGTTCTACTGTTAAGTATCATAGCGCCTTACCATATGCTATCAGCTGCCCTGTCCAAATGATTTCCAGAAGTGTCGTAAAACTCATCCACACGCAGATTTCCATCTGCATCATGGGCAGAGCTGAAGTTTGTAATTGTACGAGTGGGGATCCCCAGACATCTAAGCACTAGGGAGTGAATAGAAAACCATGGTCAGAAAGCAGTACTTCTGGAATACGAAGTTTCACATAACATACTAGTGCCTTGAAAGACTTTCATGTAGGAGCTATGATTAGTGCTTCCTTTAACAGAATCTGTGCAATGTTGGTTATATGCATGACAAAAACATACCTGTAGTCAGTACCGCTGCAAAAACCCAACATTGTCCATATTTAACAGGTTTGAATCCTGATTTCTTCCAGCTTTGCAGGATTTCACCACTTCCAGTCCAGCTGCTTGGACTTTTACCACCCTCATAATTTCCGCTCCAGTTTCCTAGCAGCACTCCATGGTCATCGTTGGCATTGACCTGTAAAAATATTCACTAAATTTATGACGAGATAAATTAAGAGTTTACGACAGATGTAGTAGAGGTAGGGGAGCAGGCAGGAGAAAAGCCTTAGTGGACAGAAGTCACCGCTTCATACAGCTGGCCTTTGGGAAGAAGCCTTAGCTTTTCAGAGAAACAAAATATGTGTCCTCTCAATGGAGAGCATTTAAATGCTGTTACACCCCCTCCGGTACCGTAGTGCCAGGCAAGAAGGCACATACCAGTTTTCAGTGCACCTTCCTGGCATGAGATGGCAACTTTACCACTGTATGATTAAATGGCATCATCAAAGCTAAGCATTCAGAATGTGCCTGGATCATCATGTAGTGAGCTTTCGACAATTTTACATTAAATTAGGGGAAGTGGCTGACACAACAAATAGGGCATAGTCACCTTGAAAATCTTGGGTACTATGTCAACAGAACACTCGTGAAGTTCAGGAAGAAAAGGTGTATGTTTCAGAACTTGGGGCAGAAGAAAACCCATGCATTGGAAGCAGCTGACTGAGTGGCAGCTAGTCTGAAAAGGGCCTGGGAGTTACAGGAAATACCAGATTGAATTTGAGCCAGCAGTGCTCAAAAAGGGAAAGGCCACACTAGGCTACGCTGGGAAAAGTATGACCAGGAGACTGAGGGAAGCTGTTAACCCTCTTTAATTGTCCTCAGCAAGGCTGTGCCAGGGATCCTGTCTCTGGTTTCGGGTCCCTCATCAAGGAGACGGTGACACACTGAATAGGCCCCAAATGGTCAGGGGCTCCAGAACACATAATCTACAAGGAGAAGGTGAGAGCACCGGTCTAGTCTAGTCTGGTTAAGAAGGGGATAAGAGGAAAGAAATGGTGGCTTACAACTACTTGAATGGAACATTCTGAGTTCTCAGAGTCCCACTTTTCTCTGTTCTGGTAGATTATATAACAAGAGGCAACAGCAGAAAGTTTTAGCTTGAGAAAATCATATTTGACGTAAGAGAAAAATTCCTTACTAAGAGGTAGTGCAGCCCTGGACCAGTCACCTGCAGAGGCCATGAAACCTTCATCCTTGGAAATTGTCAAGGCATTCTGACAAATCCATGGCTGAGCTGATCTAGTACCACTTTAGTTCCACCTGGACTTTTTGAACATGTTGCTTACCATTGCACTGAGAACACGACCCAGATATTTGGGGTCATTTCGGTGAGATACATCTGTGGCAGGATCCTGACGATAGTTTAAGCTTCGATCCAGCATGGAAAGGCAAATATTGAGAACATCTTCTTGAAACTATGTTGTAGAAACAAGTTAGTGTTTTGGAAGCACAGATTATTCTGCTAAAAATCAGGATAAGTACACCCATATAAGCGTTTCATGAGGTTTTTTTAATCACTGAATGATTCAGCCAGGAATCACCATATGAAAAATGTGGCCTCAACAAATTGTGAAGGTTAGAACTCAGAGAGCTTTTCAAAACTTGGAATTCATGTATTTAAGGCCAAGACATTCTGTCTCAGCATTGCTACACTACTTTGCTACTCAGCAGACACTGAGGTTTCTGCTGGCTGCACCTCCGAGTCCTGGGTGATATAATTGATCAGTGAATTACAAATCCTCGTATTAATCAGTATAACAGGGCTTGGCACGAGTTCTGATTTCAGTGCCAGACTCCTGCTCTTCAGAGGTGCACAACTGCAAGGAGCTGGAAAAAGCAAACAAGGCCTGGTCGCTCAGCTCATGTGAAAAGCAGAGCACGAAACACTGGCATTTACCTGGCCAAAGTTCCATCCAAAGCTGTTAATATGGTTTTTATTGCCTGCAAAAATGATGCCAAACTCTTCTAGCACATATTCCTCACACTCAGCCTTGTTAGACATGAACACGTCATCACCTGAAAAGCCAAAACAGAGTTATATGTAACCACAGCAGTCAGAATAAAACAAAATCTCAGGAGCCTTGGTCTCCATCAATAAAAGGGCTGACAGATATCCACCCTTTGCTGTTCTCGCTGTTATAAACAGATCATGAAATTCAGAATTTCCTATCATTAGAGAAAGGGGTGGGGAGTGTGTAAGTGAAGACAGAGGTATGGCACTGTTGAATCTGGGAGAAGATGGCAGCTGGTAGATAAATATGTCTCTTTTCTTGGTTCTACAGAGACCAGACACACTCTTGTGCAGAAGTAGGGAAGCTCTGGCAAAAGCAGAACTTAATCTTTAAGGGCAAGGAGCTCTCCAGTAAGTACATGATACAGAGCTGATTTTATGTACCGGAAGGTCCTAAGAAACTGTTAAACTCTTTTATTTTCTCACTGAAATTACGTGTTTAATGTTCAGCCCTTGTATGAAAGATGCATAGATCAAATGGAGAAGCTACAAATATTAATGAACTACAAGCAGCTCTGTTCTTTCAGGGGAAAGTCAACACGTTCATACCTGAAGACCAAGGGTTAAAGAGCAAAACAAAAGTGCCAAGGCTTGCTGGAGAGGAGCTGCCACTTGCAGTACTTTGAACACTCAGCTTGTACCGTCCAACGATAGCATTAGGTGGGCTAGAAATGGAGATGGTCACAGAGTTGGAACTGGTAGACTGTAGAACTGCACTCCAGCTCTCCTTGCCTGCTGTGCTGGAGATACCAAATGTGACCAGGGTCTTGGCCGGCTTTGAGGGTTTTGGACCTTATAAGGAAAATAAACAACATTTTTTTCCTCAGTTTGCTGAAATACAGATCTAGTTGTCGACAGACTCAGTAGAGATGTAACCCTCCCCTCAGATGAATTTGTGGAGTATATTGGAAACTGAAGGAAGCTATCACTGCTAGCTGAGATGGGAGTAATACCACAAACACTTCAAACAGTTTCATGGTGATGTGAACCAGTGTGTTGCCTCCAAGGTATTATCTTGCTGCTCTGTAGTGCCTATCAGGCCAAAGGAATGTCATGAGGCAGCATTACTCTGTTTGTGAAATAAGTTGGGAGCCGTACCTGTTTCTGCGATGAATGTTAAGTTTTGCTCAGGCTGTTCTGTTCCATTGAAGGTGACAGTGAAGGGCTGCCCTCTCCTCACAATCAACTCTTTGCTAGAAAATTTACTTGTGTGGTGATCTCTTGCATTTTCTCTCAGGTGCCAGTTGATACTCGGCTGCGTTGCAGCTATGAAAAAGTGAAAACATCAAGAAAACTTGAGGGTGCATTCAAGGAGGAAGGAGCACAGACACTCTCAAGAATTGTATGTTACTTTCTAAAAGTAGCTAGTCCCCTTGTGAGGTTTCCACCAAAAATAGAAAAAAATTATTTGTTAACATTTTAATTTTTTTTTGAGAGAGGCTCCACCTTGCATAGACTGTTAGAGATTATCTGCACGATTAAGTATAGAAAAAGTAGTATATCCAGTAGTAAAGAAAAATCAGAAAGGCATCAAACAGGGTAGAACCCTCAGAGAATCGAACCCTTGTGAGTTACTTGGATAAAGAATCGGGCTGAACTCAGATAATTCTTTCAAGGTGTCACCCATATACTAACAGAGGCACAGCCTCATTGCCTCTGACTAAGCTGTCTCTAGCCATACTCACATGTCATGTAGTTCTGATGTAACTGATAGCCGCTATCTGTTGGAAGCACCTAACAAGCAAATGTTGATGGACACTGGGTTGTCATTTGGCAGTAGGAGAGATGGCAGAATTGGAGAAAGAACACTACTAAAATAATGTATATGAAATAATATGTTGCAGAAACCTCTTGCATGTGAACTGTCTTCAGTCAGACCAAGAATAAGCATCTGAGATTGGTTTGACTCCGACATCAGACCTTATGGAGGGTTCTCTAGTAGAAGACAGCTTGATGGTTTAAATCAAGTGCAGAAGTATGGAAGAAAGAGAAGTGGGGTTTTGATCCAAGGATACTGTGTGTTTTAAAAAATATTTTTATCATTCTCTACTTCACCCCACCCCCAAAGAGGGAGAATAGGAAAGAGAAAGAGTGTAGTCCTTAGTAGTGAAACACAGATACCCTGAGCCATTATTAAGTAAAAAGTCATTATCCCATGTTCAATCAGATTTATTAGTGTTAAGATTTGTTTACAGCATAATCTTAAGTTTATCAAGTTTAGGCAAGCCTTGAGATAAGTACATTAGTAGTCTTAGAAATATAGTCACAGTCCAAATCAGGGGAACACATGTTTTTATGGTATTGAGGTAAGCAGCATGTACCTTGATTTTTTCAGGAAAGTACCTACTTGAAAAAAAAAAATCTTGAGAAACTTAGCAATCGAGCACATTTGTTGTAGAACAAGCTGACAAATGGGGGAGATTTGTCTTTAGAAAGGTAGGAGTTATCTGGCAAGGTTGGAAAAGCAATATAGGACCATTTATGATTATTAAACTGATCAATTTGCATAAGTCATAGAATCATGAAATTATTTGGGTTGGAAGGGAACTCAGAGACCATCCAGTTCCAAACCCCTGCCTTGGGCAGGGACACCTCCCACTGGATCAGGGGCCTCATAGGCCCATCCAACCTGGCCTTGGGATGGGGCAGCCACGACTGCTCTGGGCAACCTCTGCCAGGGCCTCCCCACCCTCACAGGAAAACTTTTATCCATAAGATCTCACTTCAGTCTCCCCTCTTTCAGCTGAAAACCGTTCCCCTCGTCCTATCCCTGCACTCCCTTATCAAGAGCCCCTCCCCAGGCTTCCTGGAGCCCCTTTCAGTACTGGGAGGCTGCTCTAAGGAATCCCCAGAGCCTTCTCTTCTCCAGGCTGAACAACCCCAACTCTCTCAGCCTGTCCTCATAGCAGAGGTGCTCCAGCCTCGTGAATCATCTCTCTGGCCTCCTCTGGAGTCGCTCCAACAGATCCATGTCCTGCCTGTGCTGAGGACATCAGAACTGGACGCAGGGCTTCAGGTGGGGTCTCCCCAGAGTGGAACAGAGGGGCAGAATCCCCACCCTTGCCTTGCTGGCCACGCTGCTTTTGATGCAGCCCAGGATGCTGTTGGTTTTGTAGGCTGCAAGTGCCCATGTCCAGCTTCTTATCCACCAGCACTCTAAAGTTCTTCTTCTCAGGGCTGCTCTCAATCCATTCTCCTCTCCACATTTAAGCAAAAAAACCCACAGCAACAAACAAACCACCAAAAAAAAAAATCCCCTAAATATTTGTATCCTTTCTGCCTTAACTTCATGTTTCAACCTTCTTTGCTCATTGTAGCCTCCCACAGCCTTTGCAATGATACCTGCTTTGCTTCTTTCTGTTATGTTAGACTTGTCAGTCTCTCATTTGCACTTGTCTGACAGCTTCAAATAGCTGCAGACTTTCCCTTTCTTCCTATTTGCAAAGTGCAACATTTTTACATCAGATAATATACTTGTTCTCCAGATCTCATTCTGGTAAGCTTGCTTTTCCCATGTGCATAATAAGTGAAAAAATGTGAAGAATTTTCTCTTCCTTTTTTTTTTTTTGATCAAAACTCCTTAGAGGAGTAGTGATCTTTCAGTGTCCATTACAGAACTGAATATGAGTTATGGACGTAAGAAAATAACATATGGAACCCCACAGAAGGGGCTTCCCCCTTGCTCACCTTGGCCCATGTCTGATCAATATGTCCTAAATGAGCTTTCCTCTGAATGGCCTCTTCTTCCTCTGTTGGCTCAAGGAATGACCAGTGCCTTTCTCTTCTTTAAAAGTCTAGGTGTAAAGTTGCCTGTTTGCAATATTTCCTGTGGGGTGGAGCTGGAATAGCCGCCTTCACTCCCCAGCCCTTATCTGACTAACAGGGCCTGGGGTTTAACTTTTCATTCATTTGTGACTCTCTCAATCCCCACATCCACATCTCATTTTTTTTGCAATCTAACATCTGATGCTTTGACAATGTTTGTCCCTGATAGTCTGGCCACTTGTTAAGAGTTTCTTAATATATTTAAATTTATAAGAATTTTAGTATTTAGATGCTTTTCTTTCTGTCATAATGTCAAAATTATAGGAATAGCTTGATTCCTTGCATCACACTGTTTTTAATTTGGAATACTTCATGAGCAATATTTACAGTGACTTTTTCTTTAGTTTAATTCACTGTTTTCCTGGAACTGCTTTTTTTTCTCCCCACTGCATTGTACTGAGTGTAAAACAATGAGCAAAATATTGACTCTTCCCCAAATTTAATCAAATTTAAAGAACAATTTTTTATTTATCACATAATTACTATTTAACAATGTTAAATAGACAAGCACTCCATGTCATATTTGCGTGGCACACTGCAGAGGGGACAGGTAAGTACATTTGTGATTTGTGATAAAATAGGTATCATTGTTTTCAGCTGATTACTGTTTTTTGATAGGATAGCTCTGAACATCCAACTGGCAATGCCTATTTATACACCAAAAAATTTTGCTTGATTTCAAGGAGAGTGATTTTTGCTTATGCTTTGCAGGTGGTACTACCGTCTGTTAAGAAAGATTGATTCTGATATTTCTATGAAATGACTTGTAAAATGTTATGTCCTCAATACACAGTCTTAAGGATTACTCTGAGTGACACCCATTATACTGACTGGCCACAGCTATACACCTCCCCAAATGCGGGTTTTTCATTGGATAGGCTCAGTATTCAGCAGCCTAGATTGTTCTGCTTTCAGGTTTGGATCATGTTTGGAAATTCTGGAATTGGAACTTGCTCAAACCTTTTCATATACAATTTTTAACTGGGTGTAGTTCAGCCTGCTGCTTTGAATCTCTGTTAATTTTAAGAGGGAACATAGTTTTAACACATGCATAACTGAATTGTGATTTTAAAATCACAAGACACTAATTCTTACATTTAAAATTTCTTAGAATTTTATTTTAAAATGTTGTGTCCAAGCTGTAGAGGTTTCAGGTGTTAAGCTATGCTCTCTTACTCATACTTTTGAATTCTCTTAAATGACACACTTAACAATTTTAAGAATAAATTTGGTTGAAGATTTCAGCCTACCCTTGGATACGTAGCCAAACGGTTTTCTTTAGTAGAACAACTAGTTACTGTTGCAAGAAAAAAAAATTCAGTGATTGTTTAGCAAATAGCTGCCAATGTTTGTGACACAGAAGTAGTGTGCTGGATATCATTGTCCTAGAGGTCAATGGCATAATTGTTTTTAGCATTTGATGATATGATAATATAAACAGCATGTTCCAAAAAAACAGATGGAGACAATTTATTCTGGAAGACAGCATAACAAGGAGAACAAGTTGCAGCTGTTGCATCAGCTCCCCGTGTTGATTCCTCACTCTGGCTAAGTTGACCTGCAGGCCTCTGATGTGCTTTGTTTGTGAAACAGATGAATGATACATACTAGACCTTTGGATTAAAGATTAATGGGCAAAGCTTGAGAATGAGGGTTGAATTAATGAGGAATATGAACGCTAGACAGAATAGTAGTCAAGCAGAAGGCACCTGACCCAGGCCCATAAGCTAAGTAGTATTTGCAGAGCTTGTATGGTGGCTGTAAATGTAAGGATTGAACAGGTAGGTGCTTGAAACTTCTAAGAATTGCAACAGAAGATTCTTTTGGACCTCAGAAAATGAAAGTTCCAAGCCATTTTAGTGTCTTGTTTCGTGTACCCAGAGTAAGTTTTATCGAACTATCTTTTGCAAATTGGTTCTGCCATACCCCTGACGTCTTTTTCTGGTGTCAGGCAGATTTCTTCCCTCACTGCAGGAACTATATTAAAGAAATTAATATATAGGAGGAAGTGTTCAGAACTGGACAGTGAATGATAGCTTTTCTAATAGATTAATTCCACTCAGTAGTACTTTCTGTCCTTCTTTCATTGTCATTCTCTTCCCCACTAACTCTATATTAATCCACAGTGACACTTGAATTCTACTGAATGTCACTTATTATTAATTGTGCTTTTGTTTCTGGATGGGAAATCAATCCCTAGAATAGCCAATCTGCACCCTTCTTCTTTCTTTCTTAGCTCTTCCTTACATACCCTAAAGCACCAAGCTACAACCATATGGCCATGATTCAGAATCACAGAATTGTTTAGGTTGGAAAAGACCTTTAAGATTGAGTCCAGCCCTTAGCCCAGCACTGCCAACTCCACCATTAAACTATTTCCCTAAGCGCCACATCTTTTAAATCCCCCAGGGATGGTGACTCAACTCCTTCCTTGGGCAGCCTCTTCCAGTGCATGACAACACTTTTGGTGAAGTAATATTTCCTAATATCCAGTCTAAACCTCCCCTGACGCAACTGGAGGCCAATTCCTCTTGTCTTGTCATCTGTTACTTCGGCGAAGAGACCAACACCCGCCTGGCTCCAACCTTCTCTCAAGCAGTCGTAGGGAGTGATAAGGTCTTCCCTCAGCCTCCTCCAGACTAAACAACCCCAGTTCCTTCAACTGCTCACATAACGCCTGTGCGCAGACCCTTCAACAGACCTGTTGCCCTAACTGGGCAACATTGACTCACCGGGGACCTCCTCACTACCCTGAGAAGTTTAGGCTGTTCTGTCTCCCACTCCTGGCATCCTCGATACAGGAAGTCAAGTGATTTTGTACAGCTATACTGTATTTGGGAATCACACTGGGGAGAGACCTAGGCCCCTAGAACAGTAGTATGGACTGACTTGCAACAAAAACCTTCAAGACTAGAACCCCCTGATGTAGATTGGCCAGGTCCAATATGGAAAAGCATTTGGCTGAGATCTCTTTTGGGCCCTATATGTTGTCCAAAACTTACTTCTTAATTTATCTTCCTCTTCCATTCACAATGCCCCAAGTTGCAGAGGCATTTTGAATGGAAGTCTGCAGTCTGCTGCAGTCTGAAGCCTTCCTGAGGTTCCTGATCCTGAAGTTCTCCAACAGCCAGACTTAGAAGCCAGCCAGACTTCGAAGACAGCCAGACTTGGCACAGTCAGCTCCCATATTGTCTGTCTAAAGTAGGCTACCCAGTTAGCTGGGCTCAGATCTTCTCTTGGGATCCTGGCTCATTCCAGATGAGATGGCTTGTTCCAGGAGGCAGACCAACAGTGACATAGTGACATCGACTCATATGTGAACTTCAAAAACTAACATAGGACAAGTATGCAGGAATGAGCCAAACTAATAGCAGACAGACTGGAATGAACCCAGGCTAGGTTTCCCAGACAGCTCCCACATCCCACATGACCTGTTATTTATAGCCTATTATATTTAAATGTATTTCTCTACGTGTCCCACTTATGCACACATTTTTTCCCTTATTTGGAAGTTTTCCCTTATTTTCACACTCATCAGCAAAGAATACTTGTTTGCAGGCTCCCATCACTATGCAACTCTGCTCATTTCTTCTAAGAATCCAACATGTTGTCCCATTCAGTGAGCAAACACTCTTAATTCTAATGGACGAACAAGATGCTTGCAAGTGTGACTCACGCCTTGGTTGTAATGACACTGAAGCTTAAAAGTGACAGACAGAAGCTGAGATAATTACTTGGAGTGTGAGACTGTGAAACAAATTGCTGACTCCTTAGTAGCAGTAGTGTGCAGCAGACTATCAAAACCCTTAAAAAAACAATTGCGCTATCAAATTTTTGTCCAATTTTTTTAGGTGTTTTTCACTTTTCTTTACTCACCAGCTTCTGGATTCTGTTAAATTAGATCCATTAGAGATTGGCCTACAGATGCTTAAAACCTTTTTTGCAGGATGTGTGTGTCATGGGGCTAGAAGGAGGGGATTAGAGAGGGAGTGAGAACAGTTATATGCACACACACCTACACACAGACCCTCACAGCTTTTTACGTTAAAATTGTGATGACTTTGGGAGGAGCATCGCAGGTGCTTTTGACATCTCCAACTGAACTTGGGCTTGGATATTTCTTTTGCCCTGAGTATTTCACAAGCAAGTTTTGACCATGATCGGCAAATACCGGTTTGTTCGTTACATGCTGCTATTGCTTCTGCATTTTGTGCGATGAGAAAATCGTGGTTTAGAAGGATAGACTAGTGTGTGACACTTAGAGAGGAAGTTTTTAGGGATCACCTTGCTAAAATGTCTTGGCTAAGTTACTGGCAAGTTGTTGCTTAAGAGGAAGTGTTACAATGCAGAAACAATTGGTTCGTGGGTTTTTTCCCCATTGCCATAGATGAAGGTTTATACTGTCCACTTTACTGTACAGTTCATTTGTTAAAAACAAAGATTTTTCTACTCAGTCCAGTCTTTCAGCTTGACCTATCAAATTGGGTTTTGCCATTTATTTAAGTTGTGCTCAGCAGAGGATATTTATGAGGAAATCAGAAGCTTTGTGCCCATTGTATGCACTTGACTCCCTCCTAGACTGTGTTCAGCTCTTAATCACGTAGACACTAATATGGCATTACATTTAGCAGATGCACTGAGACGGTCTTTAATATCAGGTCAAGAACATCAATTATTTCAAATAGTAGTATATAGAAACACTTGTATCCTGAGAGTTCGCACAATCCATTCTAAAATGTGGAACAGGGTAACTGTGTCTTTTTTAACTTCTGTGAGGGAAAACAAGGACTGTAATTTTTGCGCTCGAGCCTCTGCCCTGTGGATGGTTGTTTTTTATTAATTTCCTGAGATTTTCAAGCCTGTGTCACGTAAAGCCAGCACAGCATGAGCTCTGTGCCTAAAGAAGTAAAATGGCATCATCTGCACGCAGGCATATTGCCCAGGGGGGTGGTGGAGTCTCCATCCCTGGAGGTGTTTAAAAGACGGGTAGATGAGTTCCTTAGGGATATGGTTTAGTAGGGAGACAGGCACGGTTGCACTCGATGATCTCAGAAGTCTCTTCTAACCGTATGATTCTATGATTCTATGATATTTTTACAGCGGTCCAAACAGGACAGGCCTCAGCGAGAACACGGCCAACCTTACTAAAGCGTACTGATTCAATAACTTTCCTCCTAAGGCCCCACTGCTGAAAATCTGCATGTTTTGTCTGTATTTTGAAGTGCCTTTGCCTTTCACACTGATTTTAACCAACAGTAAAAATGGCATTGCAGTTTGCTGACTCTGAACCTGCAGGAAGGAATCTAGCCTGTAGTTTGTTCTTGGCACAAATATTGCCATTAGCACAAGATTCATTCCTACCTGAACTACTCTCTGGTTCATTGTTTCATGCTAAAAGATAGTTTGCAGATTGCCATATGTAACTCTGGAACAGAAATGGATGGATGATCTTCTTTTCCTTGTTTGTGTCTTTTGGAAATTTCAGGAAAGAAAAATGCTGAAAAAACATATTCGTAATCTCAAAATGTAGTGGACTCCCAGCAAATCAGAGCACTTTACAGAACAGAACCCCACAGAGAAAGCGAACATATGGTACATTTTCAGTACGTTTTCAGTTGCCCGTTCCTTATGCACAAAGAGACTTTTTTTTTTTTCCTACTTACCAGCCATGCTTCCTTGCTCCTCTGTGCCTTGGACTTTGTATTTCTGGGAGCAACTGTAGGCCTGTATGATAAGACTTCAAGTTCTGGTTGTGTGGCAGCATTTATAGAGAAAACTTTAGGCCTCTCCTTATGTTCAGACCAATTATAATTCACATCAGGTGGGTGAGGCAGGTAAATCATTCCAGTGGGCATGTAAAATTCCTAGTGACTGTCTATTAACTCATGGGGTTTAATGCATTGCTCTTATGCAATTCAGGCTATTTATTCAGAGGGTTGACTGAGATGCTTAGAAAAGTGGAGCATTTAATTGCATACCTGGAATCCAGAATTTCACATATAATGATGCGTCACTCGGGAAGGGTTACTTTTTGAGTCAGTATGAATTAATATCTTTTCCCATTATGATCCACAGATGAGTATTCATTCAATAAAAGTATATATTAGTAATAAAATTCATAGGGTTCCCTCCCTATGAGTGTGCTCGTAAGTTTGGAAAAAAACCCAGAACTTTACATGCACCTCACCAGTCCTTTTGTGGGAATCACCACAGAAATGTCTTTGTGTCAGCCCCTCCTTAGAGTCTCTGTGAATATACTAATGGTATTAATGCTGTAAATGTAATTTAAGCTACTATTAACTTGACAAAGCAGTGAATGCTGAGTAGCTCTGAAGAGTGGATCTGAAGTGTTAACTCCCTGCACAAAGCGAAATTTCATCCTCTTAAAATAAAATGCTTATTTCGTAGCAGGTATAAATTATATCTATAATTTGTGCTTCTGTGCTGGTTACTCATCTAGTTTTTGACTAAAAAGGCACAAGAGTAAATGTTAAAATACTTTGATCTGCACATGTAGGACATTTTATAGATGCAAAGAAAATTAGCTAGCAGGGCTTCACAATATTTCTTTTTTTCAGGCTAATTCTTCATTTTTTTTATCAGCCCTCTAGCAATTTAATCATGGATCTCTCTTGCTCTATCCCTCCTTCTACAGGAACTTCGATTTCCTTACACAGATACGAGTAAGGTATTCAGTCTCATTTTATTATTACCTCATCTCGCTTATCTACAATGAGGAGAAGAGACTGAAGCAATCTCAGGAATGTTACTGCTTACCTTGAAGAACCTGAAGGGCAGAAATTTCATAAGATCAGGAACGGGCAAGGACGATATCTGTGTATAAAATGGGGTAAGAGGCATGAGAAAGAACTGAGACGACATAGTTGACGTCAACTAGTTTGATGTCAATTCCTGGAAAATACTGAAACAGATAAACTTCTTAGCATCTAGAAGATTATTAATAGCTGGCATGGAGTTGCCAAGAAGTCGGTCAAGCCCATGTAATTTTCTTTTTCCTTGACAGATCAATACACCAGAGGAGAGGTAAAAAGCAGCAGCTATCATACATAATGACTTTGGTTTGCAAAAAGATCCCACATGGTATTTTCATATGCACAATTTGGAAACACTGATTACACAAGATTTTTATTAGTTAACTGCATGACTTGTTGTAAAAAAAACAAATGCTCTATTGTTTCAGTGGGTCACTGTCAAACTGGAAGGGCATAGTGACTGAAGTGCTATTAAAAGCTGCCTTGGAGCTTTGACATTAAATATGTTCTTTCTGTTGTTAGTAAGACTTCAGCTGAAGTACTGTCTTAGCCATGGGCCAACCTCATCTGGATAATGTCAAGAATACAGAGAATGGAGAGGTTAAAAAATTTAGAAGGATCAAGCTGGATCATTCTCAAGCAGAGGCAACTGCAGAGATGCGATGATGATTTTTGAAAAAGGCGAAAAGTGGCTATAGAAAGAGGAGACCAATTCAGGAGTCATGGGCTTACAAAATTTAGTCTTTGACTAAAGAAAATAAAGTCAAGCGTAAAATAAAAATGTTGGCAGTGAGGAAAAGTACTCATGTAGACACTCTGGGTAGGTTGTAAAAATGTTAATAATTCTTCCATGGAGATTAAGAATGGACTTGAATGCATATTTGTCAAGGATGACATAGGTGTGTGTAGTTGAGCTGTCTTTGGGGAATTTATTTTGATGTCAAAGCTGTGACAGTGGCACTTTCCCCCTGTTGCATACTCTTGGTACTTGACACTGAACTGTATGAAGCAGAGAGGGCCTTAGTACGTAATAGTGTTCTGCATCCAGTGTTGATTCATTCTCATTTGCCTTGCTGTTGCTTTATTGTTGTGACTGGCTTGGCCACAATAAATAAATTTAGCGTTGTGTCCTATGGTGAAGAGTTACCAAATTCCTGACTAATGTGACACACAAGCCTGCAGACTTCTTGCATGTCAGCTGCTCATTTCAAAGAATAGGACGTTCCACACAGAAACAGAGAAATGCTAGCACTGTTTCTGTCCAGCATTACATTAGTTGATATCCCTCTTTCTGCCAGTAAAACTAGTTCACAAGAATCGCCAGGAAGCCCCATGGCAGTTTTTCTCGATTATCTAGTGAAGGGAAAATCCATCCTACCTTCAGTCACTTGGATGTTTGCGCCCTGAAAGAAGGAATTTACATAAGTGACATGAAAATAACCACATCTTTTTCTTATGCAGAGAAAACCTGTTTCCTTTTAGAGTCCAAAACAGTTTGTTGGGGGTTTTTTGTACCTTAGAGCAATGTGATTCACATGCTAATTATAAGTTGTGTAAGTGATGTTCTAAACATTTCCTTTCCTCATTTAAGATCCACTAGTTCTTATGTTGCCGGGGTTAAAAGGTGCCTAGGATTTTGCTTCACTTATGGTTCAGTGCTTTGTATATCTCTGTAATACAGTGTCTTATGATATATTGTGATCCTCCAAATTATACAATTTCAGATTTCTCAGTCTCTCTGCATGCTGATTCCTTAGTTTGAATGTCATGCATTTCTTTCAAACTTATTCAATTTCTCCTTTATACTTTTTGATATAAAGGAAAAAGAGTTGAATGTCATGCAGCAGGGAGAATACACTGTCAATAAAATAGTGACAATGAATTTTAGTATTGATCTGTTTTTAATTCATACAGTTTTTGTTTGCTTGTTTGTTAGTTAAGCATTTGCTCAGCTCAGCCCACAAGAAGATATTTGTTTATCCTATACAAAGGAATGGTGTCATAACGAGATATAAATTAAGAAGACCATGGATACGATGTTTAGCTGTGTGGATGGATAAAAATGGGCATATTGGAAATCACGCGAAGAGTGTTGGTGCAGCAATCTGATGGGTGGAATCCATAATAAGAAAGGAGTGTATGAAATGAACTTGGAAGGGAGGCACTGTATGCAAGCACTGTACACAAGAGCTGCTCGTGTCGCTCACCTTAACTCACAGCCACATGTCTTTTCTCATTTTCAAATCAGATTGAAGAAATTTCTGTCCACCAGTGTGGAATCTTACTTAGCTTTAAGGCCATCCTGTGCTTGTTTTGAGTACCTCCAGTAATAAAGCATCCAGTCAGTCTGAAATGTGTGACTATGGCTAGAGTATAATATACTTAGTTTCCAAACTAGAGTGAGTCTATGAATCTGATTGGAGTAAAGAGAGGAAAAAAGATTTAGGGAGGGATCATCGAGCAAGAAACACAACAATCAAACCAAGGTGCTTTCTGGGGATTATGTACAAGGCATTAAAAAAAAAATAGATCAGCCTATATTTGCATTTTAGAGTTAAGTGATTTTCATTTCAGATTTAAAGAGGCATTAAAACATTGAAAGAAGCTGTCGTGTTTGTTTCTTCTCATGGATGAGGCTAATGAAACTTCTCTAGCTGTACAAGGTGGCAAGTGTTTTCCATTGTAAGAGAGTGGTAGCTGCTGTCATGTGTAATAGGTTCAACAGCAGAAGCTTACTATTTTGAACAGAAAGTCTGGAGCTGCTTTTAACTGTGAAAGAGCGGAAGGGACATGGGTAAGTAACATGTTCTTATTTGCAGATATTGTGGCTTTGATACTATCAATTTTGTGTTTCTGGAAGGATAATAATTTTATAGCAACATAGCATCTGTAACACTATCATCTCACCTTGGACTCATGGTTTAGTTTGGGGTTTTTTTTTGTTTTGTTTACTTTAGTTTTGTCTTAAAGCTAATATCCTTATGTTATAGCTGTGGAAACCAGCAAAATAAGTGACGTGACTTGACAGTATAAGCAATATGATATCCTGAATTCCATCCCAGTACATTACTGTTAGGCCTTTTGTCCTATTTAATCACATCTTTTATGATAAAAATATTGCAATAATGTTTCCCTTTGAATTTTTTTGAGCAAATAACGTCCTAATATATGATACTGTAGTAATTTATCCTTTGTGTTTAGTAGAATAACCATTGGCATGAATCAGTTGCTACACAGAGGAAGGTCACTGGTACCAAATACCCCATATTTTTTAAACTACTGCTGTTAATATTTGACTATTGCAAATGATTCTGCAAAATTATTCTGGCTTTTTTTCTTTCCATTCAATTTAAAATACTTGGTTGCATTCTGAGAAACTTGCAGGGTTTTTTAACCTGCAATCTGGATTCTAAGCCTCACATATTCAGGTAAACAGAAATACTCATTTTCTTGGCCTTCCCTCTGTACAGGTTGCTCTTATTAGCACAGTTGTGCATGTTTCACTGTACAAAAATGTTTAGGACATTTCCTGCAATTTCATACTCGGGGCTAGTTTTGAGAAACCAGCTTGCTTTAACAGTTATTTCTTTTTTGGGAACCATGAAATAAGAAATCATTGGTGTAATAGCAGAAATTGTACATAGGCCAAGTCTCTTCCTTTGGGCAAAAGGGGGCAAAAAATATTGCCTCAAAAAGACAAGCTATTTCAGGCTTGCTGTGTCTTTGCTTCCCTAAAAGGCTCTCTTTGACATTCTTTTATTAAGCACATGCTATTAGGTTTTATTGAAATTTTTAAATAATCTGGGAGCGGCTACTAATGTAAAATGAATATAGTAAAGCTAAGTGTGAGACTGGGGAAGGTGATTTTTATTTTAAAGAAACTGATTTCAGTTGCCCATATTCATTCTCCTATAGATTTCATTAAGTCAATCTTTCATACTATTTTCCATATCCACATTTCAACAAGGACCAAGATAGTATGTCAGGCTAGTTCAAGCAGGGTTATTTGTGGTGAAATAGAGGACAAAGTATGGGAGATTTTGGGTCATTGTTATGTTTCCTGGGTTCTTTTTGCTGGGTAAGGATGTGCTCATTTTGGAAGTGCCTTTTGTACCTTTCAGGGACCCAAGTCCCTGAGCCATTATGCAGTGTTGTTGATTGACTGCCTGTTCTTTTGTCTCTTGCTCTGTGAGTAATGTGTCTTTAGTTTTAGCCTGTCGTTTTTTTCCCATCTGAATGTTTCAAGACTCTGACTGTGACCTCAATGACCTACCCGTGCTATCAAGTCATGCTATTCTTTTGTCTCATCTTTTCTTGTCATTTCTTCTGGTGCTTTCGTACTTATGTTTCTGTGTATAAGTTATTCATTTCAACTTTAATGTTTCTATTACAGACCTCTGCATTAGGGAGGTACATCAGATCACACAAATGAGCTGGATAAGGGAAGTACAGTGTCACAAACAGGTGACAAGCTATAGAGAGAATCCTGAGCTAAGTACTTTACCTGTCACACTGAAATTACATTTGGAGGGACTTAATTACCAATGAAAGTCCATCAGTGTAAACTGGCTCACTCACTTGTTAAAGCAAGAAGGGTACTTGGTTTTTTTCTTGGTGAGATTTTAGTCACCAAACTCAATGCCATGAAAGTTTTGGAAGGAGAACAGTGAGATGAACCCTTTGGAATGACTGTAAATACGAGTGCTCTTTCATATACTGTTGCTCCATTGAGCATCACCCAATAATAACATCCGTACTGATCAGGAGAACATGTACTGCTAAGTCTGTGTATGTAACACAAAATATGATACACATGCATATATTTGTGTGTGATGAAGCATTCTCTTTTAAATGCTACAAGGCACTAAGTTATTATCCTAGGTAGGTGCTTGTCAAGTGACCAAGGCTACAGAAGAGGAAGTGGGAGAACTATCTAAATTATAAAGTTGAGAGATCAGTTTCAGTAAGTCTCAATTAGTGCTACACCAGGGACTCCAGCTGGAGAAATGGGAAGATAGATAAACAGAAGAAAAATTAGAGCTCTATGTGAAATAAAAATCTTCTTCTCAACTTCAATTTAAAACAGCTTTAGGAGAATTTAATTTTTCACAGCAGTGCAAGATAGCTTCACTGGTATCGGCAGACCACAATGAAAATTACTGGAAAGGATTGGAATGCAGCTGGAGCGAGGAATATGTTGCTACTTTATTATTTAAATTCACTGAATTTAAATAAGCAGCTGTAAAAATTCCCGCCCTAGAATTCCTGAGACAAGGAAAAACCTTTTATAATTATTTTCACATTCACTAATACTATGGGAGCAGCAATGTTACAAAGCAGAAGTGACTGAAAGTACCAGTAAAATCAGAGTCGTGTTACTTTGAGGTTGAATCAAAATTTCACTCACTCTGATATAGACTGTTTAGCAGCAGTCTGGACTATAATAGTCTTTCACCCTCAATAACCTGGTTGCAATCCAGTCTGTGCAGACCCTCCTGAAGTATATAATTTCAGGGAAATGAGTTGGCAGATGGTAGGTACCATCTACCCAGCTGGCATAGTGGGCAATAATATTAGTACAAGCATCACTGTACAGGTATTGTAAGAAGTGGATCATCTCACTTGTGCATTAATTAAGTGACAGAGCACAAAATGTCCAATATGTTCCAGATAAAACAACCTCTAAAGACTTATTAGTCTAACTAACTGGCCCTCTTTTTGTCCTACAGGAAGCCTGTATAACATCCTTTTCTACCCCCAAAAGTGAGCAAGTGGGAGGTTTACTTTGGCTTGCATATTCTCATTTACCTTGCTTGTGCAGTTTAGATTGGCCTATATGGTTTTATACTAACTTTTTTATATATATTTCTGCAGAACATTTGATTTTTGTTTCCTTTATGTTTCTGTAGGGTGACAGATTTGCTACACCTCCATCAAGAACCAGGGGCTGATCGACTTATAATGCTGTAATTCAGAGTCCAAGTGGAGACTGAGGAGTTGAAATATGTGGGAAGAGTATTGCTTAAGAGCAGCTGCTAGCCTTGCTTGACTGATAGGCACGTGCAAGTATAGCCAATTTTGACTGACTTGAGCTGGTTTACTGCAGTTGCAGAAATTGTTAGTCTGACGTTAACACCCTACAGTAATAATATAGATGTATTTATGGAACGTGAGGGAATGACTGCACTCTGACAGGAGGAACTACAGGCTAACACCTTCAGACCTTTATGAGCTATGACAAGGCAAGAGGAGTCTGCAAACACCTGTACAAGGGCCCTCAGAGCCGTGAGCTGTAACTCAGGACTTCATCAACTCCCAAACTCATCCAGCCCTCCCCCAAAGCTTCAAATTGACGCCGAGGGGGAGCTCGCGCTCTATTGCACGCACGCGCCCCAGCATGGCGGAGCGACGAAGCGCGGGGTCCGCTCAGGAGAAGCACGACCAGACACCGCTTGGAACCGGGGCGAGCCTCGCTGGGGCGTCCGCGAACTCCGGGCGCGAGAGCGAAAGCGAGATCGCCGCTCAGACTCGGGCTCTACAGATCGGAAGCCCGAGCTAACCGGCAGCCGCACTCATTGGCTGCCGCGCTGCCTTATTTGTATCTTCCGCCCCGCTCCCATTGGTTCCAGCGCCTGCCTCATTTGCATTTCCCCGCCCTTCGCTCCCATTGGCTCCCTCACCCCCTCGTTTCCATCACCCGCCCCCCCCGTTCCCATTGGCTCCCTTGCTGCCATGTTTGCATCCCCCGCCTCACGCTCCCATTGGCTCTCGGGCCCTCTGATTTGCATCTTCCGCCCCTATTGGCTCCTGTGCAGCGTCTGTTGCATTTCCAGCCCGGCTGTCGCGGTCACAGCGAGAGCGGCGCGAGAGCAGCGGGGTACGGGAGCGGCTCTTTGGGCTTGCTCAAAAATACGCACGCAAACCTCCAAAACAGGCCCGAAGACCCCCAAAATTGTAAGAGGCTTCCCAAAACAAACACAGAGATCCTCCAAATTTGATTAGAGACACCAAAACCAAAGCCCAAATACCAGTGCAGTGCACCCCACACCCCACCTCCCGCAGCTCTCTTCTACCTCCGCGTGGCCGACACGCGGAACTGCAGTCCGAGCGCCCCTTTTTGCAGCAGGTACCCGCGTTGCCCTCGTTTTGTGCCTTTTTGGGATTGGAAAGAAAAGAGGATGTGCCTGGGTTGCTGACATCGTTTGGGGCTCCTTAGCATCACTGGGAGATGATGCAGTGGAAGAGCAGGAAAGTGAGTGATGGGGGGTTTAAACCTCCCAAAAAGGGAAGATCCCAGTCTGAAAACCACCTGGAAGTTAATGAGGGGGAGGATTAAACAAAGTGCAATAGAAGTCAGGGAAAGCCGACCATTTTATTAAGTCTTGGAAATTTAAAATAGGAAAACAGCGGGTAACTCATCAGGTTTTGTATTTGCCAGGCTTTCCAGACAGCCGATGTGCTTTGAGTTGTTTTTTTTTCTGCTGAGGATGTCTTCTGAAAGCTAACTTGAGGGACCAGGGCTGGGGTGGGGCTGGGAAGACGACAGAAGGGAGGGGGTTAGAAGGTAGCACAGGGGAGAGGGCTGTGCAGGAAGAGTCCCCTTGGGGCAGATATCTGGAGGGATTTGATTTTCTAGCCCAATGCTAGCGCATGCCGGGCAGGCAACTTCCAGCCTGTGTCTGTGTTGTTGCATGGTTTATGCACTCTGTTTGCTGTGTCTCAGACCCTTCTCGGGTGTCAATCTCCTCTTTGCTTTAAAGGCATGCAGCACATGCCTTGGGCACCATCTCTAGGGCCTCCAATGCCCCTACTCATCACACTGTGCCAATTGGGCACTGCTTTTCTTGCACGGCAATCCTGAAGTGTGGCTCGTCCTCATCTCTTGGAATATTCGGGTCATTTATCTTTTGCAGTGGCATCACAGCTCACGTTAGCATCCCTGATGATCAATCATCCATTTTCTCACATCCCTGTTCTGGGACTTGTTCCATGCATCCTCTACCTCTTCAAGCCAGGCTTCTCGCACGAGCATACTCCCAGTTGCAGCTGCATCTCTTTGTAATGGGCCATGGTCTTTCACTCTTCCAGGCCTGCCGCAGCCCCCTGGGTCTTTCTGCCCGATGGCATCTCTGGCCTAGGAATCGTTCTTCTTCCAGGGTTTCTTTTGTCTCTGAATCTCATGTCACTGGTCTCGTGTGCAGTGTTTGTGTGTGTTTGGTTGGAAGTGCTCTGCCTGAGTTACACAAGCAATAGAATTGGCCAGAAGATTTAACAGTAAGATTCTATGGTTCATACGTTGATAAGGCCAGGCCTCATAGACAAAGGCTGTACGATCCATGGCAGAACAAGCACAAGGCCATGGGAGTCACTTCTTTAGGATTATGCAGACAGAGAGGATGACCAAAGCTGCCCGTGATAAACTGCTGGAGTGAAGGGGATATTACATCTGGTAAGGGTTCAGCTCAATGTTTGGGTTTGGTTTGGTTTTATTCTGCCTTGATATAGTGTAAAATAGAGATGGTATTCCTAAATGGAAACAAGATGCCTGGAATTGTTCAGCTCTCACAGAGCATCAGGGTGACCTTTTTGATGTTGTGTTTTTCAGATGCAGAGGAACAATTTGTGCACCACAGGCTGCCAATGGAGAGGTGGGTAGAGTGCAAAAGCAAGGTGGGATGGCTGCAGTGTCAGTGGGATGATGTGACTAGATAATGAAGTTTAGAGGGCTTTTTTTTTCTGCTTTGAAGGTGCAGAGCAAGGAGGAAAGCGGAATACCGCCACTGGAGCTGACTCAGGCAAGGAGAGCGATGGTGAGTTACCTGAAGTAGAGGTTATTGCTCAGGTGTTGATTTATCAGTGGAGATTAGAAACATCCATCGCTGTTTTTATTACAGGTGGTGTGCAAGGCTCAACATGGCAGCGGGAGACTATGTAGGCTGAGTGGGTGAGCAGTCAAGGCAATGGAGTGTGTAATAGGAATCACTGTGGGCAACCTGTGCTTTTGGGTAAAACCTGAGCATGTGTCATCTTCTTTGGGTTTTGCAGGCGCAGCATGCAGCCTCAGAGGGGCAAAGCCACATAACGACATGCAATCCAACAAGGTGAGGAGGCTGTTGTTTGAGCCGTTGTCTACGAACTAAGAATGATACAGCAACTCATTTGAGCTTTTACCATTGGTTTGGGCCACTTTTGGAATGGGAAGAGCCTTTGAGGTGAGCTGGGTAGTAGGGAGAATGAGCTTGGGAGTGGTTTCTCATAAGCCCAAGAGTAATTTTGTCTCTCATTACCTTAGGTGCCCCAGGCGAGGATGGCTGCAGCATTCACTATTTGGATGGGCATGGAGCAGGTGAGCAGAAGGCCATGGCAGTTTTGCCACGAGTATGTGCCTTGTACAAGATGTTGGCACTGAGCAGTGCAACTCTGACTGTCAGCACTGCTTTTGATTTGTGCTTGGTTTTCTTGCAGGCGGTGCAGAGAAACCCAGTGACTGCAGGATGGTTCCAGTAGGCTGTTGCTGTTTGAGCATTTTCTACCAGGGACGTCTTCAGGCCCTTGGCCCTCTGAGAGCTAAGTTGAGGGACCAGGGCTGGGGTGCGGCTCAGAACAGAGCAGTAGGTTGGGAAGGGCAGGGAGGGGTTTTAGCATAGAAGAGAGGGCTGTGCAGGAATTGTCGCCTTTGGGCAGGTTAAGGCAGGGGGCATTACTTCTCAGCCCAACGCTAGCACCTCCTGGGCAGGGCACCTCTAGCTTATGTCCCCATTGTTGTGTGGTTTACATAGTCTGTCTGTCAGTCTGTGTATTAGATTTTCCGCAGGTCTCAATGCCCTCTTTGTGGTTAGGGCTCACAGCACATGTCTCGGGCATCATCTCTAGGGTCTCACATGCCTTTTCTTATGGGCATAGTGCTAGTCTCATATTGCTTTTCTTGCATGGCAATCCTCAAGTGTGGATGGGCCTCATCTCTGGGAAGATTCTGATCAGTCTGCCTTTGCAGAGGCAGCATAGCCCACGTCACTGGGTGAGCGAGGTTTGCTGGCTCTAAAGAGGTCTGAAATGTAACCGTATTGCTGAAGAGCAGAGCCTGCAGCTCCGGCTGAATGTTGGGGCAGCGCTGTTTGGTAGGGTCTGTCTCGGAGTCCAGGAGCATCCCTGTTCCACGGAATGGGACCAAAGTGTCGGTGTGAGCGAAGGCACGGTTTGCAGTTCCTTGTCTCTAAAGCGCAGCAGCAGGGAGAAGGTTGGGTGAGCGAGGCTGATTTTGCTGCTGCCGCGGCCAATGCAGGGGCTTTTGTTGTGCAGCGTGGGGAAAGGGGGAGAGCGGGGGTTTCAGTGCTGCCGCCGTGTGGCCGAACCGCGGTACTGCAGCCCGGGTGTCGGGCGGGGGGGCTGTAATCCCCCCGCTCGGAGCTCTCTGCTGCCGCCGTGTGGCGGAAAGTCGGTACTGCAGCCCGGGCGCTGCCGCTCGGCTCCTCTCCGTTCTCTTCGACTTCTCTAGTCTCCGTTCGGCATTTCTCGGCTCTCTTCGGCTGCTCTCGGAATTTATCGAGCCGTGGAGAATAGTCGAGCGGAGCCGGGAATAGCCCAGCGGGGCCGAGAGTTTACGAATCGAGCCGAGGGCATCTGAATGCAGCCGAAGCGAGCCGAAGGGAGCGGCGATTAACCGAGAGTAGCCAATCCGAGATGCGAGTTTACGAATGGAGCCGAGAGGTGCCGAATTGAACCGACCGGTCCCGAGCCGAGAGGAGCCTCATTGCCATCTCCGGCGTCCCCGGCGCGCGGCGCATCATTTGCATCTCTCCGCCCCCCTTCCGGTCCCATTGGCTGTCTCGCCGGCTCGTTTGCATCTCCCCGACTCCGGTTCTCATTGGCTGCGGCGACGAGAACGATAGAGTGCGAGGTTAGCGCTAGTTAAGTTTTTATTGTTTTTATAATTATTCTGTGAATTCTGCCATCGGAATCGCAACGGGGTGACTTAAAGTGCCCGAAGGGAGCAGGCAGGAGGCTTCGGGCTGTTCTTGGCCGAGCCCATTTCGACGGCAGAAGCCTTGTGGTGGGCACATTGGGGTGAGAAAATGCCCGTAACGTTCCTAAGCAGAGGGAGCTCTGTCTCCAGCTGAGTCGATGGGTGGAGAGGTGACATACCTTTTGGTGACCTGGTTCTTCACAGTGAATTCTGCACTGCGTGGGGACTCAGAAGACAGGTAGAGGTTTGAAAAGCGATGCCGTGAATTCCTCTGACTGAAATGGAAGCTCCGGAGTGCAGTCACAATAAGGGCGTCTTTCAAGAAACTTGGAGTATGAACCCGTGGCCTTGATGCACTCCTTTTCTTTTCGTGACTGACTCTTGGCGTCTGTCGGTGAGGGGGAGAGAGAAGGGGGCTGACGGTGAGGTGCTGGCGCTAGGGAGGAATATGGACTTCGCACAGGAGAGGGCTGGAAACTGCAGCGGCGTGGCAGTGGGCGTGTGTAGCTGTGAAACGTGGTAGCTGGTGCTGTGACTCGGTGGGCTGACCGGGGAGGATGAGGGGAGAACGCAGGTGACGCGTTGAAAAGCGGCTGGTGTTGACAGAACCCCTGTCGTGACAAAGGACGGTAGGACGGCACATGATTTGGCCGTGTCCTGAACCTGGGGTTCGGTGTAAGGGACGGCTGATGTTTGTTGTCTCAAGGAGCACAACGGTGCAGCTGGAGGACTGCAGGTAAGGGCGTGCAGATATCTCAGCCAGCGTCTCACTGTTCCTTTGATGTCCCACACCCTTACGTCCTTTGCAACTCGGAGCGATGTTGATGTACGTGATGCTGGCTCCTGGTTTGGGAAGTCGCTTCCATCTTCTTGATTTGATTCTCTTTGTGTAAAGGCTTGGCATGATCCTTGTTTTTCACCCGGCTTCAGTGCCCATCGAGCAATCACGTTGTTAGCTGCATCGTTCATCGTGCATGGGTGTTTTGTTTTGTTTTGTTTGTGTATTTACAGACCTGTAACTTGACAGGTGACTTTGTTAGCATTGTAACGATATTGGACGGTCGTGTTAAAAATTCCTAATGTAGTACACATCGTGAATGTCTCTCTCCCCACAGAGGCCCAAGAGCCAATCTGGAGAATGTCTTGCTGCAGAAAATCTGGCAAAGGTCTCGCAGAAGAGCCCTGCTTTTTCCAAGCCCGGGATTCTTCTGTCTTCTGTCCCATCACAGGAAATAACAGTGAGTAAAGCAGAAACGGTGCCGGGGGGGGGGGAGAGAGAGTGCGAACGTTACCCGCTTTTCACCATCAAAATGAAAAGGCCCCGGCCTGGCTTTTGTGGGACCCTCTTCATGTGTTGTTGTCTAGCAGAGCGTGCAGTTTGGCGTTCCTCTGTGCATGCGTCTGCGTGTGCCGATACACAAGGTGATGTTGGGACTCAGTGCGAAGGCAAAGGGCTCTGTATGCTCATATATCCAAAAAGGATGTCAAGCGTCTGGGTTCTTCAGCTGAAATAACCCCTGCTGCCTTTGAATTGCTCTGTTACACACCTCTTTTGCACAGAGGACACGTTGGAGATGGGTGATGCGCTGACGTAAACAGCGCCACACGGGTGATGTGTCTCCTCAGAGCTGTGGGAAAGCTGACCTTCACTTTCTCTTCTCCCCTGGAGCAGGCTACACCATGCAAAGAAGAACAGAGCAAGGCAAACGGCCAGCTAGAGTCAAAGCGGAGAGAAATGCTGATGCCTGGTTAATATGGAAGAGGTTCCAGTGCTGATAGAAATGAGAATGTGTGTCATCCAAGTCCTTCTGTTTGGGTCTGGGAAAGGGGCTAGCGCTGTTTCTTTGAAAAGAATTTCTGTATGGGTGAGAGGCTTCTCACAGGGGAGGTGGCCGAGGCTTGGCCCTGGTTTCGTGAACACAAAGAAAGGACCTGAAGGAAGGGCTCCCTTTGGAGGTGGAGGCGTGAACAAAATAGCCTTGAGTTTCTTGTGCTTCTTACTCCACCCTCAGTGTCTGCCAGCTTCTTTCAATTGGGCTGAACTTGTCCCTCAGGAGGTCACCAGGCACTCGTAAGCTAGGACAGAGCGGCAGCTAAAATATTTCTCCAATGAGCTTGATCGGTACGGTATCTCCTGTTGATGAGCTTGAGGTCAAGAAGCAGAAGTGCAGCCTTTCAAAGGCTGCTGTACCTGGATGAACTGTAGTAGAGCTTCCTCCTCAAGCAAACTCATCCGTTCCAAAAACTCATCCATTTGTCTTCCCTTTGACAGTGTCACAGTGTCAGGGCAAACGGGAGGAGTTCTGCCTGGGCCCATGGTGAGGTCAGGCCTGTCTGGCACACATTAGAGCTCACCAGGTGTTGGGGTGTCCCGCGTGGTGGTGAGAGCTGCAAGGGAGAGTTCATTTAAAGCACGATTACTTGGGGCGTTTGCCGTAATAACTTGTTCCCTTTGTTCTGTCAGCAGAGAGAGCCCCTGCAGGATCCTGACTTCTCTCCAGAGAGAGGCAAAAGCAATGTGACGGTGCCCTCCACGCCAGCAGCGTTCAGGTGTGTGGCTTTCTCGTGACTTGTCTTTGCTAATCACTGTGGATTTAGCCGACAGCCCTGGCTGGAACGTTTTCCACCTCAGCCTAGCTTGTGATGAAATGTACTTCACCAGCTGGGCCCGTGCAAAGGAGAGTGTTGCTTTTAATGTGAGGAACAAAATTGTTCTTGCTGATCAACAAAGCCTGCACACAGCAACGGTGCGTGCAGGCCAGCAGTTAGCTGCAAGCTTTCGTGGGCAGTACAAACCCAACACCGTGGCAATAAGGGGTGAAGCAGGAGAGCGTATCTCGGTCTTCCACACGGTCTTTATGGCGAGCTAAAGAGTACATAGCAACCGTGCGTACAGGCCCAGCAGTTAGCTGCCAGCTTTCTTGTCCTTAACGTGCTGCTGCAGGAGGGCCACCCTTTATGGCGAGGTGAAGTGTACGGAGAGGGGTGGAGCTGCGGAAGAGGAACAAGGAGTTTCTGAAAGCGGCTGTTGCTGTGCCAGGTGGGCTCCAGCTGCGTTTCAAAGCGTTGTGCGTTAGAGCGTGAGACGTGCTGGTTTATAGCTGAGGCCGTTCTCACTGGGGAACCACTCCACTGGCAAAAGACTTGCTGCGAGCAGGCTCCTTCTGCCTTCTTCTCTTGGCTGAGGACTCTGCGAGCCCCTCTGGCGTGGTGGGCAGAACTCAGTATGGAGCAAGTGCTCTGCTGGGCTGCAGGCCAAAACCTCCAGCTGGCAGCAGGACTAACTTAAATAAGTCAGCTGGTGACTCGCTGGAATGGACCATTAGGATGTAGCCCGATGAGAAAACATGACTGATTTTTTTTTCTTTTTTTTTTTTTCTTTTTCAGATTGAGAACAACCTCTGTTTCTTTACATGACCAGCCTTTGCAAGGTGACCCTTTCTGGATGACGCCTTCCAGTCTCCTGTGCAGCTGGAAACTGAAACTGGAGCTGCTCAAACAGTTGATCATTTGAACTGTCAAAGTGAATCTTGCCTACAAACCTGAAAGTGTGCGTGTGCTCTCTGCCTGGTTCACAGCAGCACTGTTTGTCTGTAGAAGCGTTGTATACCCTGCAGTCCTCTCACTGCACCTTTCTGTAAATATTTGGGTGGAGGATGTGTTAAGAGTAACAGCGTGCAGGGCTGCTTTTCTGTGTTGGACAGAATTTAAAGGATCTTAGTGTAAAGGGTTTATATTTGGTAAGATTCAGTTTGGGTTTATTTCTCTCTTTTATTATGTACATGTAACAGAAGAACTATGAAAATAAATCACATTCTCTGGACTTTTTTTTGAACTTGGCCCAAGGACACTGCTTTCGATCTCGCAAGTTCTCACGTTCCGTGTGGTTTCCTTTCAGGGGGACAACTGAAAACCTTTGACATTAATTTGAAGCAGATTGTCTTCTCAGCTTTATTTGGATGGGTTATATCTCAGGGTGTTGGGGATTGAAAGGATGGAGAAGGAGATGTGGGTGAAGGAGGAAAGCACTCCTGTCTAGGGGCTGAGGGTTACTTCCTCTCATTACCCTGCTAACACTCCTTTCTCTTTTTGTGTTCTTTCTTCAGAGTGTCATGTATTTTTCACAACTTTTCCCCTTCGCACCCTCTCTTTTCTTTTTTTTTCTTTTTTTTTCTTTTCTGCCCTCTTCCGTCACACAGTCACACCTCCTGCACTGTTCCCTCTTGCGGATCCCTCCTCTTGGTGGTGCATTCAAAGCGATTCAGCTCCTTCACCTGCCCATGCCCAGCGTGATGCGTTGTCTGACCTCGAACCTCTCAAGGTCGCGTTGTTGCCACCTTTCCGGAGTGACCGGGCACAGCACGTTGGTTTCTGAGGACCCTTCGGCCTATTCTGCCCAGCTACAGGGAAGCCAGAGGAAGCCTGTGTTATCCAGTATTGTCTGCATTAAAGCTTTAGATCGGTTGCTGTGTGCTTAATGCGTTTTAGTTTTTTGATATTTAAGAAGCAACAAAAGAGCAAAAGATAGGCCGTTCAGGAAGTGCTGTGAACACGCTGTGAGCTCGAACCTGGCAGTTGGAGTGCTGCATTTTGAAACGCAGGCCCCGATTTATCAGCCTGCTTTTGTGTATTGGCAGTCAATTGACTTTAAAGGGCTCAGTGCCTGCTGGAGGAGTTTGGTGGGTCACAATGGCATCTGGATATTCAGCAGGGAAATACTCTTGCTATGGATATGTCATATGCCACTTCACCAATCCAATTCTGTTGGAGTTGAATTCTGTGCATTTTCCTGGACCAGGTCACTTTTCCTTTGGTAGTCTTCACATATTTCAAAAGGCAAAGTCATTACGATCAGGATAGCTTCCATCGTACAAAGAATGAGTTCTGGGAGAAAGCTGGCCTTCCTCTGGAAATGCAGCCTGTGTCTCTCGGCTTTTGTTAGGAGAGCAGCTGCCTGATGAAGGTGAGTGAGGTCTGGTGGCTCTAAACAGGTCTGGAATGTAACCTTATTGCTGAAGAGCAGAGCCTGCATCTCCAGCTGAATGTTGGGACAGCGCTGTTCGATGGGGTCTGTCTGTGAGGCCGGGTGAGTCGGTGTTGCACGGAACGCAGTCGCAGCGTCTCGGTCAGGGTCGGTGTGTGTGAAGACAGGGTTTGCAGTTCCGTGTCTCCAAAGCACAGGAGCAGGGTCGGTTTTCTGTGAGCGAGGCTGATTTTGCTGCTGCCGCGGCCGATGCGGCGGCTCTTGTTTTGCAGCGTGGGGAAAGGGGGAGCGCGGGGCAAGCGGTGCGGTGTCCAAGTGCTGCCGCCGTGTGGCCGCTTCGCGGTACTGCAGCCTGGATAGATGCCCATCGCCTGCAGCTCTCTGCTGCGCCCGTTCTGCAGCCCGGGAGCTGCCGCTCGGCTCCTCTCCGCTTAATTCGTCACCAGTCGACTCGATTCGGCTCTTCTCGGCTCCTCTCGACTCAGCTCGGCTCCGCTCTTCATTTCTCGTCTCCTCTCGTCTCGATTCGGCTTCTCTTGGCTCTTCTCGGTGCTGCTCTGCTAATCTCGGCGTCTCTCGGCTAATCTCGACACCACTCGGCTCCTTTCGGCTCCGCTCGGCTCTTCTCGGCTACTTTTGGCTATTTGACAGTTCGTTTCATGGGTGTGCCAAACTCCGAAGCGGTATTAAAGAATTATGCTGTGTTAAATGATTCTGGTATTAATTTCTTAGTGGTATCTTTTCTAAGTAGATAATGGCTATCCGCTAATGAACATTACCAACTGATTGACATTGGTCTGTTTCCTCCCTCAAAACAATGTATTCTGCTTCAATTTGGAAGGCATGTGTTGCTGCAATAGAACTGGTAAATCAGCCAACGTAGAGGACAGCATTGAACATTTCCATGTCTTGGTGCATCAAATGAAGCTATCTAACGGATGCCTGGCTGGCTGAGTGGTTTAATTCCCTGGCAGGATGAATGGGACACCTGATTCAAAGCATTATTGTCAATAAGTTTATTCCTTGTTCCATGTGTGTTTATTGCATGCCTCTGTAAATTACTTTACACTACAGCTCACAAGCCTAAATGCATAATTTCAGTTTTGCCAGCCCCAGTGGAAGTGCTATCTTGAGTGAGGGGGTGGAATATGGGAACATAATGCAAGATTGGCAATGAGGCTGCAATGTAGAAATACACATATATCAAACTAATTGTTGTTTAGCGTTGTGTGTTTAAGGTGCAGAGCTCCTATGTTTACCTAACATATGCCTGTGAAATTTGAGGCCTTATAACATATTGAGATTCCAGCTTTTGTGTGAGAAAAATCGGAAGACCAGCAGTTCATATTATTTAATCCCTGACTGGTTTTAGCAGCAGGCAACTGGAGAGGGGGTTTTGTCATCTCCCACGTGCTACAAAAAGGTGAGAACATCTTACACAGAGAGCAAATACTTCCCAATAGAGGAGTACTGGGGAGTGTTTTGCACGCGAAGGACAGCTGCTTGGTACCTCTGCAGCTCCTACTGGTTTTGGTCTCATCGGACAATTCATTGAGTAAGGTGGTGTTTCTTAACATGTGGCTTTATAAGATTCCTATCCTGGGGTTTTCTTCTAAGTTTTTGCTTCGAAATATTGGTGAAAAGGTCTACGTGTGTTGATCTCTGAATGTCTCAAGCGGTGGAGCCTTATTGTGTTTGCTTTCCCGCTCTTCTGTAACGTAAAGGCACTGGACCCCAGCTGACTTTCTTTATGTACGTGCTTGGGATTCACAGATCATGCAATCAGAGCCTGACTAACGTTACAGCAGTGCTCACAGTTACTTCTGCGGTAGGAAGGGGTGTAACTCAGCCGATATAAGCAATGATTGTGTCTGTAGCCTTTTCTTTCATGTGTAGCATCTGCTTTTATTTTTAGCTTCTCTGCAATAGTTTTATTGGACTTTTCAGCCTTGACATTTCAGCCACACATCTACACATAGTACATAGCTGCATGTGATGGTAAGGCAATAGGCTTACGTAAAGCATGTTATATGTAATTTTATTGATATACTTCTGAGTGCTGTATCTCAGTGACTAGAATGTAGAACGTATCTTTCAAGCTGGACAGGTTTTTAACAAGGATAATTGACCATTTAGTGGCTTGATAAGGTATTTGCAGTTAACTTACATAATTTAAATCAAGCTTGGCTATCTTACTGATATATGAACTTTCAGAAAACCACCAACTTATTATATTTAGGAGTAATTTATCATTACCCATCATAAGTAGTATGCTAGACTTAGCTTTAAAAGAGTAGGTCTTGTTCAAAACCACCTGAAAGTAATAATTGAGTTTGTTAAATCTGTGCCACATCTGTGGTCACCAATTTGGTGCAGGTGGAGAGGCTTGCCCCTTAAAAGGCCTCCTGAGTTAGAGCTGGCTCTTATATGCTCCTGGAGGATTAGGTGAAGTTGGGGACCAGAGCAACTTTCCTTTTTTTGCTCTGTTTTGGACAGTTGTGTGTTTCTCTTCGTGGTACGTTTGTGCCTACTGTGATCATTTTGTCTGTAAGTCTCAGATAATAATTTTACTTGTGGGTTTACTTTTTAATCTTAGAGTAAATTTGGGTTGGAATGTGATAGCTTCAGAGACATGTTACCACAAATGTTTGCAGTCAATGCTGACTTGTCTATCTTTGTTCTAGTTTTATTAATAGAGGTAGGGATTGTTTTTTGTTTAGTTTTTTCTTTTTAATCCATAGAAGCACAAAGGATTTAGACTCAACCTAAATGGGATTTCCAGTATACTTTTAACAACAAATGTTAATGGGTGTTCTTGAGCTGGTTTCTTTAAATTTGTTGTTGTGCGATAAGCAGTTAAAAATTATCTTGTCCCAGAAGGATATTTTGGGGGGGGGGGGGGGGGCGAGAGGAGGAGTTCTGCCCTGTTTTGTGCTTTTCTATTTTTGTTATTTTAACCCCTGCTTAGAATTTGAAAATGTAAGAAACTTTAGATCTAGTGCCTATTTATGTGAAACTGTATTTTTATTTTGTTTTTTGGAGAGCATTTTCACTTATATGGTGATTGTTCCAAGTAGTCTTATGTAGAGAATGCTGTGTGAAAAACAATCTGTAGTGAGCCCTTGCTGAGGAATTGGGGTTGTTCAGATGGGGTGAATGAATCAGGTTCAGAACACTGCTTTTTGGTCAAGTAAACAAAATAAAAGCTGAATCATGCTCTTCCTCACCAAGCTGTGTGCTGCTATGTGTTCCATTATGGCATTTCCAGCGGTGTATTTTCACTTTAGTATGCACTTCATTCCAAATACTTTTCTGAGCTGGTTTTCTGATAGTACTCTCAGAATAAAAGTCTGAGTAGTTTCTTCATGGTTTTCAGGCTTTCTGTTTTATATATCTCATTACGTGAAATGTCAGAGTATGATGCAGAACAAAATTGCTGCAATTTTACAGTACATCTAGTTCAGCTGTAACTTGGTCTTTACCATCTCGAGAAGTTGTCCCAAAATCGTCATGTGTGGCTTGGCACAGTTTAATACACTTGGCAATCTCTGTTCCATAAAGGCGCTTAATGGAGCTGTTGTGCAGGATGAAGTCTTCTTCACCTCGTGATGCAGGGAGGTTTTTGGAAGTCAACATGGAGGCTACTGCTGGATCCGTTTCACTTTGCATCTCTGCTGGAGTTGCTGCATATTGTAAATGTCCTTGGTTTGGTTCTGGCTCTTGTGATCCATTTCACACTGGGAGTAACATGAACAACTGTATAACTGGAGGGAATTTAAAGAAAAAATGGGGAGGGGGAATTACATGCACAACCCTCTTTGTAATGAAACACAAAGCTGTTAGGGCTAAATCACAAAAACAGATTCTTCTGCAGCATAAGCACTTCGAAGGCTGAGTGTGAAAGCCA
The DNA here is from genome assembly GCA_033558185.1 of Dromococcyx pavoninus. NCBI lineage: Eukaryota > Metazoa > Chordata > Aves > Cuculiformes > Neomorphidae > Dromococcyx > Dromococcyx pavoninus. The sequence continues at coordinate 122,018 of JAUMJL010000848.1, forward strand.
GAGAGAGGCTACAGAAACATAAACTCAGATACTGACATTCAACATCAGGCTCATACTAAAATCCAAGTTTACACCTAGCTTAGAATTTCTTAGGGAAATCAACTAAACTCCTGGAATTTGTAGGGGTTTCATTCTGGTTCTGATTTCAAACCATCTTCTGTTTCAAACAGACCGTACATGCAAGAACTAGCAGATTATTTTTTCATTACCTTCCAAATGTTTTGAGTGCTCTGTATCTGATTTGTTGATATTAACATCTGTGATAGTACTTTGCTGAGGAACATAATTATTCCACAAAGAATTGAACATTCCTCCAATTATTTATGACCTGATGAACTGTTTTCTGAACTAGTACTCACACTCAAGGGTTAGAGTTCACAACTTGAATTATGTTAGCAACTCCAATTGAAAGACAGACTTTTTATAGTTGTGCACTTCTAGATGTATAGCATGTTTTATAAATAAAATACTTGTGAATGTCTGTGGCCTTAACTCTCATATAACTAAATGCATTAATGGGTATGACTTTGCAAAATCAGTTGTGGTACTGCTTGCTTCAATAAATTCATTATTTCACCATCAAGTAAATCTTTTTCTTCTGTCTATATTTTCCAGATTTTCAGTGTCTTCACACTTACTTCTAACTTTAAACTCAAACTTACTTCAAAATACACAGAAAAAAGCAGTGCATTACCTACAACCAAACACTTACAAAAACAAATAAAAGGCTGGTTTCAAAACCTCCTCAAAGGAGAATATTAACTTGCTTACTTAGAAGCTACAGAAATCATTAATATTTTTTCCTCATGATTAATGATGTAATGAAAGTAAACAAAATAATTGAATTCATATCATACAATCATTTGGTTGGAAAAGACCTTTGAGATCAAGTCCAACAGTACCTATCTACTACTGAACCATACTCCTGGGCGCTTCATTTACCCATATTTTAAATACCTCCAGGGATGCTGACTCAACCACTTCCCTGGGCAGCCTCTTCCAGTGCCTGACAACTATTTCAGTGAAGACAATTTTCCTGGTATCTAATCTGAACCTCCTGTGGTGCAACTTGAGGCCATTTCTTCTCATCTTGTGACCTGTCACTTGGGAAAAGAGTCTGCCTCACTTCAACCTCTTTGAGGCAGTCGTAGATAGTGATAAGGTCTCTCCTCAGCCTTCTTTTCTGCAGGCTAAACAACCCCAGTTCCCTAAGCTGCCTCTCCTAAGACTTGTTCTCCAGCCCCTTCACCAGCCTCATTGCTCTTCTCTGGACATGCTCCAGCCCTTCAATGACCTTCTTGTAGTGAGTGGCCCAAAACTGAACCCAGTACTCGAGGTGAGGCCTCACCAGTGCTGAGTGCAGGGGCACAATCACTGCCCTGGTCCTGCTGGCCATGTTGATTTCGATACACCTGGGCCACTGCTGCCTCATGTTCAGCGGCTGTCAACCAACACCCCCAGGTCCTTCTCTGCCAGGCAGCTCTCCAGCCACTGCTGCCCACCTGATTTTGATATAATTTTCAGAAGTAGTTTGGAAAGTACAAACTGCACATTTGTATCAGCAAGATGTCCCCAAATTGTATCTTTTGTTTTAGGTGATGTTCGTGGACGGTTTTTCAACTTAAAAGGGAATGAGGGTTTTGAAATAAATTAAGATCTAACGTGAAACTTTCTAGCTCAGATCACCTGTAAATTAACAATCTTAAGTCTATAGTTTCATGTTATTTTTCTCACAGAAAAAATAATCTAATGCTGTTCCTATGGAAGTTGCAGGGCATAAGCTTCCTTCTTATGTTACAGTGTATACAACTGTTAGTTTTGGGTATTTGATAAACTAATGGGCAGGATTCCAGCTTGTTTTTGACAGGTAAACCAGTAATTAGTTATTCATCAATGTCAGGTTCCAATGCACGCTTTGGTAACCTGCTGTGAAGTGCTAGTTACAAGGAGCTGGCACATATAACTGATTTTTTAGGTAACCCTTAAGGACAAATGTGGGAAGGCATAGAGCAGTTGTTGAACCTGTCCCCTTGTAGGCTCGGCTAAAACTGTAGTTCCCAACCCTGCATCTTACGCCTAGCTAATGATTTTCGGGCTTTCGAAGACTGAAACTTGCTTTAAAAATTCCTGCATTGTCCCTAGAAACTACAAGGAGCTGTTGGGGTACAACTTGTGTGATGAATTCCTGTAAGTGCACTGTTTTAGTAGTTGCACTGTGCTAGAAGAACTTGGCTTGTGCTTTGCCGAAGTATATCTGTCCCCTTGGTTCCTCCTTTACGTCTGTGAAAGTGGGAACCCATCTTTCCTTTTCAGCCAGCCCTTTGAGAAACTCACAGAAATTACATGAATGAACAGACAATGGCTACATTTGGATTTGTATGGCTCCTAGAGCATGGATTTCCCACACTTCATCATAATATTTTGTCATTCCCAATATCAGGTTAGCTTTTGAAAGAAAAAGTAACCTAAGAGTAAAATAAAGAAAAACAATGCCTACCTGAGCAATTTTTACTATTATTTTTTCTGCTTAAAGAGTTTAACGTCATTATGATTCTTGTAAATGGGTCCAGGAAGGTTGAAGAACTGTAAACAGGAACCATATGCTACAAAACCATAATTTATAACTTTTTTCCTTTTAAAAATGCTGCAGGTTTTATAAATTACGTAGCTCTTCTCACTACTATTTAGCAATTCGGAACTATGTGAATAGTAAGATGTATGAGGTATTATATTAGGGCAAGATTTGCCTCTTGGCAAAATTTCAGTTTGTATTAACCAGTTGCCAATGAGCTTGTTTGGGGATATGTATGGAAGCTGAGTGCTGTATCTTTTATAAGGCGTAATAAAGCTACTATGTTGTACTTGCAAGCACGCATGTGGCAGCAGGTAAACCCCTAATAAAAGAATTTTAGTTTAATGTTGTCTTTTTTAATTTGCTATGTATTTAAGATGTTGGGCTAGACCCCCAGCTGTTTTCATCTGTGTAGCTCTACTGAAGCTTTCCTGAGATGTGCGACATCTCGATGTGTGTGTGTCTGAGCTGGAAATGTGGTTCACTCACAACCCCTCCCCTGTTCCAAGCACAGCTGGCATTCTTCCCTGTTTGTGTGGTTAGGACTAAAAGTGTTTTAATAATTTTAAGTTGCAACATGGTTGGGTATTTTCTGTTAATGAAATAATTACTATATCTTGAGTTAAATGAACTCAAGTGCCGAAGCTTAGGGAATTGATTATCCCAGAATAAAGATATTACCATATTTAGGAGAACAGTGGTGGGTTTTTTTTACAATTGTACTTGTCCATCTTTCTGCGTGAGCTATGAAAGCTCTTCTTCGGTATGCGTGGATGCGTTTTCAAAAACTGTTCATCCATATTTCCTCAAATGCACCTGTAGCGATGATTACCTTGTCTCCCTACCTTGTCAGTTCAATGAGTATAGATATTTATTTTCTCATCTTTAAATACAGTTTTCAATGGAATCAAAAAATCACCTATTCTTCACTTTGAAAACTTAAATTCAAAGAAGAATTCAATGTCTTTTGTATCTCAAGAAATATGACTTCCGTATACCCTCAATACGGGTAGGATGCACACTCATTTATTAGCTCTGACAGGGCAACAGTTTGTACAAAACCTTAGTGCAACAATTCTGACTTAATCAAACTTCAGCATGCTTTTCAGATAATGAGATTTTTATCCCTTGGGAATATAGCAGAGTTAACCAAAAGAAGCGATTTGATAGGTCAGCAGAAGATAAAATACAAAGCCTTGTTTTACTGTAAGCAAAGCATTCTCTGGCAGCTGAGAAAAACTTCTTTCTGCGATAGCTAAGTAAATATAATTGGGCAAAAATGTACCTCTCAAATAGAATCATATAATGGTTTGGGTTGGAAGGGGCCTTTAAATATCATCTAGTTTCAACCCCCCTGCCATAGGCAGGGATGCCTCCCAATAGATCAGGCTGCTCAAGATCCCACCCACCCTGGCCTTGAACACCTCCAGGGATGGGGCAGCCACAGCTTCCCTGGGCAAACTGTGCCAGGGCTTCCCCACCCTCATCGTGAGGAAGTGCTTTCTAATGTCTAATCTAAGTCTTTCCTCTTCCAGTGTAAAGACATTCCTCCTTCTCCTGTCACCACTTGCCCTTGTAAAAAGCCCCTCCCCGGCTTTCCTGTAGCCCTTCGGGTACCGGTAGGCCACTATGAGGTTTCCCTGGAGCCTTCTCTTCTCCAGAATGAACAACCCCAGCTCTCTCAGCCTGTGCTCGTAGCAGAGGTTCTTCAGCCCTCGGATCACCTTCGTAGCCTCCTCTGGACCCGTTCTAACAGTTCCATATGATTCTTATGTTGGGGATTCCAGAACTGGACATAATACTCCAGGTGGAGTCTCATGAGAGTGGGATAGAAGGGCAGAATCCCCTCCCTTTACCTGCTGGCCACACTTCTTTTGATGCAGCCCAGGACATTGTTGGCCTTCTGGGCTGTGGGCTCACGTTGTTGGCTCATGTTGACTGTCTCATCAACAAGCACCCCAAGTCTTTCTCTGCAGGGCTGCTCTCAATCACGTTGTCCCCATCCCGTATTGAAATCGTGTATTGCCCTGACCCAGGTGTAGGACCTTGCACTTGGCATTGCTGAACCTCACGATGTTCACACAGCCCCAATTCTCCATTTGTCCAGGTCCTTCTGGATGACATCACGTCCTTCTGGTGTGACAACTGCCCTGCTCAGCTTGGTGTCATCTGCAAACTTGCTGAGGGTGCACTTGATCTCACTGGCTATATCATCAATGAAAATATTAAATGGTACAGTACAGACCTCTGCGGGACATGCAGAGAAATATTTTCTTCAGTGAATTTGTGCCATATGATTTTTCTTTTGTACCTTGGAATTCAGATCTAAACAAAAAGATTAATAAACCCCCCTCAAGCTGCTTTGAATTCCCTTGTAATTATAGGTATCCTGCCTAGAAATCCACTTTCAAGCCTTGCAGTGTATGGCATTTAGTTTGGCACCAGTCTCAAAGCATTCAGAAATTTCTGGAACATTTTTGGCAGCAGTAGTGAGCCTGGAATAGCGGTAGTATCACAGTATCACAGTATGACAAGGTTGGAAAGGACCTCTGAGATCATCAAGTCCAACCTATAACCCAACACTAACACCAACCATCATCTAGACCATGGCACTTAGTGCCACATCCAATCTCCCCTTAAACACCTCCAGGGTCGGCGACTCCACCACCTCCCTGGGCAACGCATTCCGCATAGTAGCGGTACCAAGTTGTAGCTCTCAAGTTCCGATTTCTTCTCAGTCTGCTCTTCCAGCAGAAAAATTCTCAGCTCTTTTTTTCCTTTTTCTTTTTTCCCTTTAGCTGTTAACTGATGCACTGTTTGAAAAATCTTTTGTTGCTCATAGCCTTCAAATGTGTATGTGTTATGGAATTATTTGTATATGGGGTGAGGATTCAGTCCAGTATCTGAAATAAATAACCTGTTTTGCTGGTATGGTGTCCACATGCTGAGAGTGATTTTCCACTTGGCAGACTGTAAATAGCTGTAACATTTTATCTCAAAAGTCTCAGGCACTTATCCCACTGTTTAAAGTGATCCTGAGCATTTCTAGAGAAGTTCCAGATGCTTTTATATGCCATGGCCTGACTGCCATGACTTATCTGTGTTAGTGTGTCCACTGGCCTTAGAAGAAGTTTGGGTAGGCCAGAATTCATCAAATAAATTGTCATCCTTAAAAGCAACCAAAGAGGGAGCCAAGGCTTTTGCACAGCTTTGGAACTCTGAGCAGCCTTGGCATTTTGATATGGTGCCAGCTCATTAGAGGGATTACAGTGTGTTTTGGGGATCTGGGACCTCTTGGAAAGGGGAACGGATCCTTCTGCTTTGGTCTAGCTCTGCTGCATTTTGGCAGCCCAAACTTGTGCCGGCATCTTCTGCTTCAGGTCTTTCCTTTTCGCTGAGTCTCTGTTTGGTTATCTCTGTGCTGAGTGACAAAGCAGTGCCGAAGCCCACACGCTGGCACAGAAATTTAGTCATCCTGCAGTGAAAACGTTAGACTGGTCCTCAGTAATGGTACTTAGGTTTTTGGCCCAAAGACCTATCAGTTTGAGTTCTGGAGTTAAGCTGATCTGGTGACAAGTCCCAGTAGGCAGCTTGGCTGCAAGGAGCAGCTCCTTGAAGCCATGCGGGTTCACTGGTGATATGTGTCACCGTACCAGTTGACTACTGGAGCTATTTTGTTTACTACTACAGATGACAACCTTTTGGTCTCCCCCCCCGACCGCGAGTGAGAACTCAGGACAAGGTCCTACGGACTCCTTCCTGCCGGTGTCTCGGTGTGTGGCTGTTCAGCTCTTCAAGTTGCATTTTCCTATTTGCTGCTTTGAGTAGCTTTCTTCATAACTTGTTCCAGTGCTTGGGACTATTTCAGCTCTGTGTGTTCTTGGGTCACAACTCTTGTATTGAAGCCGCTTAGTGACTAGGCTGTTGCACTTTCCATCTGCCTTAGGGCAGATGATTTCTCATGAAACCAGTTTCTGTTTAATATCTTTATTGATGATCTGGATGAGGGGATTGAGTCCATCATCAGCAAGTTTGTGGACGATAGCAAGCTGGGAGGAAGGGTTGATCTGTTAGAGGGTAGAATGGCCCTACAGAGGGACCTGAACAGACTGGAGAGATGGGCCGATTCTAATGGGATGATGTTTAATAAGTCCAAATGTCTGGTACTTCATTTTGGACACAACAATCCCATGCATAGCTATAGACTGGGGACAGAGTAGCTGGAGAGCAGTCAGGATGAAAGGGACCTGTGAGTGCTGGTTGAAAGGAGCTCAACATGAGCCAGCAGTGTGCCCAGGTGGCCAAGAAGGCCAATGGCATTCTGGCCTGCGTCAGGAATAGTGTGGCGAGCATGACCAGAGAAGTTTTCATCCCCCTGTACTCGGCACTGGTCAGGCCTCACCTTGAATACTGTGTGCTGGGCCCCTCAGTTTGGGAAAGATGTCAGGATGCTGGAGTGTGTCCAGAGGAGGGCAACGAAGATGGTGAAGGGGCTGGAGCACAAGCCCTACGAGGAGCGACTGAGGGAGCTGGGGCTGTTTAGTCTGAAGAAGAGGAGGCTCAGGGGAGACCTAATTGCTCTCTACAACTAGCTAAAAGGAGGTTGTAGTCCGGCAGGGGTTGGTCTCCTCTCGGGTGACCAGCGACAGAACAAGAGGGCATGGACTCAAGCTCCGTCAGGGAAAGTTTAGGCTTGATGTTAGGAAAAATTTCTTCACTGAAAGGGTGATTGGCCATTGGAATGCGCTGCCCAGGGAGGTGGTGGAGTCGCCGACCCTGGAGGTGTTTAAGGGGAGACTGGATGAGGCACTGAGTGCCATGGTTTAGATGATGGGTTGGTGTTGTGTTGGGTTATAGGTTGGACTTGATGATCTCAGAGGTTCTTTCCAACCTTGTGATACTGTGATACTGTAATTATAAAAGCCATTTCTTCTTGGCAAATAGCTAGCAAATCTTGCCTGCTGCGACCCTGATCCGTCTGTGCACTTAAGTGACATTTCTGATGCCTGGAAGTGTCCCGGGTGCTCCCCTTCTCTGTGGAAGATGCTGCTGTCAAACAATGGAAGCAGTGAACTAGAGCTAGGAGGCATCTCGGCTCCTTTTTTGCAACCACTTGAGAAAAATTAATTCTTAGTGAGATTAGACATCCCACAGCCATCTCTAGACATGTTTGTATTGAGCAGGGAGTCTTCTGTTCTGCATGTGACTTGAAAACTACAGGCCCAAATGTGGCAGGTGATTCCCTTAGCATTGTGTTGTAAACAGGTACTCCCAGGGGTCACTGGTGGCCGGGAGAGGTTATTCCACCATTTAAGCAATTCATAGTTAGCTGCGACACTCACAACGGGAATCATTGGGCAGCTCTGATCTGGCCATTGTACTACTCTGCTTCCAGTTCTCCACGTGTTGTGTGGGAAAGGTAAGTTCACATGCAGCAGTGCTGGAAGCATCCCAGTAGAACAACGTATGAACGGCACATCAGCGTGCCTCAGCTGTCCGCAGCTCCCAAGAACCTTTGAGCATCTTCTGTCACAGTTGGAGCCCCTGCCCAGCTAAACTGACCACCCTCGGGGCTCACTTTGTTCTTGGATTGTCCTTCATACGCAAAAGGTAGAGAAAATTTATACAGATATATAAATACTAATTTGCTACACATTGGATGTGAAGTTCAGGTGTGAGATTTTTGCTGGGAAGTTGTCAGCTGCTTTTATCTTTGTCCTGCAAATTAGAAATCAATATCTCTAGAAGGACCTGGCCTGGAGGCTGAGCTACATACTGCAGAACCCTTGCAGTCATTGTCTTGACTCTATTTAAACCAAACCACAACAGCACAAACAAACAAAAAGAAACACCCCAACCAAAAAACAACAACAAAAACCCCACAAACACCCCTGCCCCCAACCAGAGTCAGTCACACCTTAGGCAAAACTCTTTTTCAGGTAGCTTGTGTGCGTGACATAATGGTACGTGTGAACAACCTCCCTCACTTTTATCTTACTTGTTAAACAGAAAATCAGAAAGAAACATTTTTCTTATTGGAAATATAATAATGTCTGTGCATTTCTGAAGAAACTGAGTCTTTTCCCTGCCACTTTCATAAACAGAAGACCTGCAGCCTGAAGCACTCCTTTTTCCTGTAGTAGTGACTGCAGTGTCTGTACTGTCCAAGAGAGGGATGTAACACTGGGCAGTACAGCGCTCTCTGCAATCCGAGTCTGCTTTTGACAGAGATGCTGTTGGAAAGTCCTGCAGCTCTGCAATGCTGTGTAAATTTCAGATTTGTCTGGAAAAAGATACTGGTTTTCATATCTACAAGTATAACTTTCCCATGTGACAGAGCCCTTCTGTAATAAGCCATTTGTAAACCCATTTTGCTTATTACAAGCTGTTAACATTACTTTTGCGTTACTTGTACATTCGGTATTATAAGGTAGTTTCTTAGTAGCAAGAAAAAGCAAGAATTAGATTAGAGCAAGATGACTTTTGTTGCGTCTTTGTGACATAATTCCCTAAGATCTCATTGTTTTCACAAGAAATTAGAGGGATATTTTCTCCCACTTTTACATCTGGGTGTTGCATCGTGTTCTACTTCATGAGTCAAACTGTTCGATACAAGTTTTGGAGGAGCTATTGATCATGGAGATACCTGAGCTGGCACGGGTGGGGAAGAAATGCAGTTTCATTGCTCAACAGTCACGACTGAGGTGCAATATTAACAAGTCTCTAGATGTCAGGTTCTCTTCTCGCTGCTGAAAAAGGAAGGCTATGTTTCTCCCCTAGATTTTTGATGCCTTTCTGCAATGCAAACTGATGACAGTATTTGCTCACTGAGTGATACCAGAACAGGTGACTGTATTTCTCTAAATGGCTCTTTTGCGTGGGCTTGCAGCCACTGAGATTTGAATCAAGACCACACAGCTGCTCTGGCATAGGTGAGGACACTGGTTCAGCCTGCCCCTGGTCCAGCTTTGAGCAAAGAGGTACTTGACAGCCCAACTGAATCATAGAATCATAGAATTATCTGGGTTGGAAGAGACCTCCAAGATCATCAAGTCCAACCCTTAATCCAGCACTATCATGATTACTAGATCGTGGCACTAAGTACCATATCCAGTCTTATTTTAAAAACCTCCAGGGACGTGTTCTTGTCACGATCTGTGGCCTGGGTGTGCAGGGAGCCTCCCAAAGGCAGCTGAGCTGTTGGCTCTAGTTAAAGACCGCAAGTCCAGTTCTTTCATTCAAAAGACACAATACATAGGACGTACAGTTAACTTTTCTTATAGATGGTGAGCTACGACAGGAGCACTAGGAAAGATCTCTGGATCTCCTCCCTTCCTTGTTTTAAACAGGCAACAGTGTGTATATTCTAGAACCTCAACCAGAGCTTATAAATGAACTTTTTTAAAGTTTGTGAATGTTGCATAAGTGACAGGAGCGTGTCACTGGCAGCTTGGGCTGTTTGAAATATTGGCGCAGTGTTTTATCAAGTGTGGGCTTCTCAATACAAGTCACATCCGCAATAGCTCTGGAAAGCATTCCAGAGAAGTGCCTAAGCAACTCAAATGCTTTTTCAAAAAATTCAATTTATTCCATGCAGTTTCAAATGTCATATAGTAAGCAGAGTTGTTTCCATTTCTTGTTCTATTTCTTAAATAATGAAATGTACGGTATTAGGGTCCTTGGAAACGTATTCCCTGTAAGTTCAATTATGTAACCAGCAATCACAAGTTCTGTAGCAAATTTTACAAATGTTTATATGCCCCAAAATTTCCATATAGTCGAAAGTTTAATCATCTCTTTCTGTATAATTCCTAATCTAATTCCTTCATATCGGTTCTTTTTTTTTAACATAGACATGCATGCAGTAGAAGTATTGTAAAAATTAAGTTGCACGAGTGTTTTTGAACCCCTCATCCTGTTTGAGGTGAGTTAGCTGGAAGGGGCACGTATGCCTGCAGGGTTAGGCCTATCATGAAGGGACAGGTCTCCAGCCGGTCTGATAATCCCACCGGGCTGCTTGCAGAACCACACTGACACTTCACAAACTAATAATTTACTGTGGAGGCAGTGCCTTTTCTCTTCCTGCAGGGAAGACTGGCTGGTGAAAAGTGGGCGGGCCAAGCTTCCAGTCCATGGGACTGGAGCTAAAGGAACAAATATTAGTTCACATTGCTACAGCGTCTGAATGTTTCTCGGTGCGTTTTTAAGTCCTTACAAGTCAAAGGTGGCCTTGCTGTGTTTGCCATGTTGAGCAGGAGCCTTAGAGTCATCCTAGCTTTTCAGACTGGAAACCAAAGCTCAAGGAAACTGAGGAAATCACCAAGCTTGCACCGCTATTTTTGACAGAGTGAGATCATGAACTTGGGTCTTTCCAGTTCCAGCTTTACGTCCTGATCTCTAAGGTATAACCTTGTAATTTCTCCCTTCTTATTAAAGCGTGCATAGCTCATATAGAGAAAACAAATGCACATCTTGTCTTGGAGCAGCGTTCAGGGCTCTTGCCTCAGGACAAAATGTTGTGAGTGCGTGGCACTGGGAGATTGAAACTTCTAATATTTTAAAATAAAAATTACACGTCTTGATGAGGGAGAAACTTTGGGCCAGTGCTCTTAGGCCTGTCTTCCCACTAAGCCCTGAGCAGGTGTTTTCAAAACACAGCTGCTTTGCAGAAGTTAGGTGAGAGTGCACATTCCAGTCCAGCTTTCTGCTGAACTAGAGCTCTGAGAATATTTTTTAAAGAAAATAAGAATCAAATGAAGATAAGAGTCAAGTATCCCTAGTCAAAGTTCAAAAAGAGCTTGCTTACTTCCTATCACTCTTGTCTTTCAGATTTGTAAAGATTTAGCTCAGAACAGCATAAGCCTATCGCTGCTTTCTTTGTAATTCAAATTTAACGGTAATACCCTCTGTTATTCTGTATCCAGTAAAGTATATATAGTAATAGTACCTTTTTTAAACAGAATTTCAAAGGGGATGCATCTCATGTTTTGTTTCTGCACTCATTGGACCCCTTAATTTTTTCATGCTTTTAAACCATTAGGGATGTTGTCATGAGGGTAAAATGATATATTTCTAGACGTGTTTCCCTGCATGACCAAATGTTTCATGTGCTTCTCAGATATGACTTAAGAAAAATTTTTTCTTGATTATTCTGTCCCATCCCTCTCTATTACAAAAAGCAGCCAGTGAATACTAAGCTCTGCTCCAAATTATCTTGCTTCTGTGCCACTTCAACTGTGATGTGTTGAATTCCTGATGGTTTATTCAGCCGTTATGTTGTTGTTGATGGTTTTTGCAGACCATAGGAGAATTAATTTATTTTTTTTTTCTCATTTTGTAAATGTTGAAGCATCTCTACAGAGCAAGGGAGGGCTTTGTCACCGAGAATAGTGTACAGAAAATACATAGGTGTCAAATGATACTCGTTCTCGTTTCAGAACTTAGACTTGCTGGAATAGACCCCGAGTAGTCAATACAGCAAGTAAGGCAGAATAATGCCCTTCTGGAATTATCTCAAGGATTGCGAAAACTGCTGCCTTATGCCTGTGATGCACCTGCGATATTTTAGCTTTGTGTTTTAACACTCTGTGATTTTTGACCTGGATGGGGCCCCACTCAGTGATACCTCATAGTTTTCAGAAACCGTGCAGCAGGATTCAGGCCTCAGTGTGTTGTAATGCAGAAGTCATGATATCTACTAAAAAAGTAGTTTTATGCGTCTTAGCGTTCTGCATGTGGATCAGCAATTACTTTGCTCGTGATCGAAGGGAGGAAGACAAGCTTTTCAAGGTAAGGTGAAATCTCTTATCGGAACATAGGGTTTAAATGCATAAAACTACATAATTTTTCAGGCACCCGCACCCTTTTGGTTCAAAATAGGAGCCACAAAGTTCAAGTAAAGTTGACTAGAACAATTGTTACGCATGGGTTTACGGTTGATTTAGTACCAACCTCTGCCAGAGAAAGGAATAATTTGGTTATGTAGAATTCTGAACTGGACAGGAAAAAGAAAATTTGAAACTCTATTCTTTATCCATCTTTTACATCTAATTAATTGAGGTGTTACAATCTGTATATTAGTAGTTCATTTTTTATTGTTATAGTGTAGCACCTGCACTTCTGAAGCTGCTTCGAACTAATGCATTTCTGGATAACAGCTGGTAAAGTGGCCAGAGATTGATCTGATGGCTTTACATCAGAGTTCTCAAGCTTAGATGCAGGCCTTTCAGTCAACTTAAGGACATCGCCATGCATGTCTTTATTTAAAAATTTATCAAAAGGGATTTTTCAGTCTTTGTGGCACTCTTTGATAGCAAGATCTTCATTGATGTTATATTCTTTCTACTTAGGTTGACAAAAGCTACTGCTTTTTACTGAATTATTCACACTGAGATAGTGGAGAGACATAACAATCCTTCCCCTTTCAGGTAGATCCATGCTGAACTTGGACACGCTGGTTTGCCTTGGGTCGCCTGAGAGCTTGCTTCCTAGTCAGCATTCACTACTTTAGACATGAAAAGGAGAAGAATCCCCGTGAAGCAACTTAGTGCAGGATTTAGGAAGTCTCCGCTTCCTTCTTGTCCGCGCAAAGTACACTGGAATGAGCACGATGACACCTGCAGATGCAGAGGTGTTTTTGTCCATCGGATGCGTCTTCTATTTTTAATGACTGTTTGAGTTCTAGGGCACTATGTTCAAAGGCTAACAAGTAATTTTCAGTTCATTACATCCTTTACAGTGATTTTTTTTCTAGTTTTGGACAGAGCAAATTTTTTTTTTCAAGCTTTGTACTAAAGGATACAGAAATTATATTGACCCTGCCACAGTCTTAGTATGCAACAGTTCATTTGATCAGCAGCTGGCTCAAGAATAAAATATTAAAACTGTTTAATTTTATATTGGTACACTGTGAAATTTTGGTGTTCTTATTTATCCATGACTTGGGCCATATTTCCAGAGAGATAAAATAAGCACTTTGATTTCTCCAGATATATAACTGAAAATGTGTGTCGGAAGAAGTCACCTTTTCATAAACTATTGTTATATTTTACTTCTGCAGTAGTGATGAATTTTGGAGGGTGTTTTAAGGGCTTGCAAATGCAGAGCAAACAATAGACAAATTTGTTACCATAGGGTGAGGACTGTCCCCTTATTGTCATAGAACGCTTAACCAACAGTGAAACTGAAGTCTGTGGCAATAATTAACAGTGTTAATTGTATTGTTTCCTTTCTAGATCGCTAGCAAGTGTAGGAAAAGAAGTGAAATACAACATTTTGCAGACGCTGGTAGAAAAAGTGGAAGCCATTTGACTGGAAAAATTTCTGTGAGTACCTGTAAGATCACAATTGCCTTAACAGCTTAAAAATGAGTCTGGATAGGAAAATGAGGTATCTTACAGGAAAACTTCAGGTGGAATATTGGAAAAAGATTATCTTATTAAGGAGAGATTTCTTGAAGCCTGGAGATTTGTTGATTTTAGTTTTTTTTTTAAATCAGAAAAGCATATGAAAACACTGCCCAGAAGTCTACAAAAGGTAAGCGATGAGCTGCAGGATACCAGAGGAAAAACATCTTTTGACGCGTGTATTGATTTCATAAGAAGCTGTAAATTCCTGCCTTGCTAAATGCATTCCCGCGCGTCCTTTAAATAAAGGAAGATGTAGCCTCACTGTTGGGAGAATCTTTTTGAAACTCATCGATATTGGTGCTGTTGGAGTTTCCCTGTGGAGTTTTAGTGAGGTTCTTGATATTTAGTGTCTAACGTGGGCAGGTGGGGTCTGTCTGTGAGGCCGGGAGCGTCGGTGTTGCATGGAACGAGACCGAAGTTGTGGCGTCTCGGTCAGGGTCTGTGGGAGTGTAGGCACGGTTTGCAGTTCCGTGTCTCCAAAGCGCAGCGGCGGTGTCAGAGTTGTGTGAGCGAGGCTGATTTTGCTGTTGCCGCGGCCTATGTAGCGGCTCTTGTTTCGCAGCGTGGGGAAAGGGGAAGCGCGGGGCAAGCGGTGCGGTGTCCAAGTGCTGCCGCCGTGTGGCCGCACCGTGGTACTGCAGCCCGGGTGTCGCGCGGGGCAAGCGGCGCGGGGTCCAATGCTGCCTCCGTGTGGCCACACCGCCGTAATGCAGTCCGGGTATCGCGCGGATACCCCCCCTCAGAGCTCTCTGCTGCCGCCGTGTGGCCGAAAGTCGGCACTGCAGCCCGAGCGCTGCCGCTCGGCTGCTCTCCGTTCCCTTCGGCTTCTCTCGGCTTCACTCGGCATTTCTCGGCTGCTCTCGGCTGCTCTCGGCTATTCCCGCCGCCGCGCGTCTCGTCTCGGTTGGTCTCGGCTCGTATCCGAGCCGAGCGAAGCCGACCCGACCCGACCCGACGCAATCCGAGCCATGGAGAACTGCCGAGCGGAGCCGGAAATAGCCGAGCGGGTGCGGGGCCGAGAGGCGCCGAGAGTAGCCGTGCGGTGCCGATGAATAGCCGAGCGGTAACGAGCTCAGTGGAATGGTGCCGAGAGTTTACGAATGGAGCCGAGGGAAGCTGAATGGAGCCGAAGCGAGCCGAGGGGAGCGGCGATTAGCCGAGAGTAGCCGATCCGAGATGCGAGTTTACGAATGGAACCGAGCGGTGCCGAGCCGAGAGGAGCCTCATTAGCATCTCCGGCGTCCGCGGCGCGTCATTTGCATCTCTCCGCCCCCTCGCGGTCCCATTGGCTGTCTCGCCGGCTCGTTTGCATCTCCCCGCCTCCGGCTCTCATTGGCTGCGGCGCCGAGAACGATAGAGTGCGAGCCAGCAGCACGGAGCGTCGCCGGAAACCATAGACTGAGAGCCCGCAGCACAGGGCGTCGCCGGAAATCATGGAGAGAGAGCCAGCTGAACGGAGCGCCGCCGGATATCATAGGGCGCGAGCCCGCAGGACAGAGCGACTATTCTCGCCATTTTTCGGATCCGCTCGGCATTTCTCGGCTTCAATCGGCTATTCTCGTCAGTTTCCGGCGCCGCTCGTCGGTTCTCGGCATTTCTCGGCTCCGCTCGGCATTTCTCGGCTCCGCTCGGCATTTCTCGGCTCCGCTCGGCATTTCTCGGCTCCGCTCGGCATTTCTCGGCTCCGCTCGGCATTCCTCGGCATTCTTCGGCTCCGCTCCGCCTTTCCCGGATCCGCTCGGCATATCCCGGCACAACTCGGTATTTCCAGACACAGCTCGGCATTCCTCGTCACCGCACGGTATTTCTCGCCTCTGTTCGGCTTCCCTCGGCATTTGTCGACTCCTCTCGGCTACTCCCGCCTCCGCGCGTCTGCTCTCCGTTACTCTCGGTTCGTAACCGAGCCGAGCGAAGCCGACCCGACCCGAGCCAAGTCAGTCGTGTGGAGTAGTCAAGAGGCGCCGAGAATAGCCGAGCGGTGCCGAGCCGGGCTTGAAGGAGCAAAGACGAGCCGTGTTGAGGCGATAGGAGCTCATAGGTGCCGAATTAAACCGAGAGGAGACGAAGGGAAAGGAGAGGAACCGAGCGGCAGCGTCCGAGAGAGCTCCGGGCGTGTGTTGGTGTGGGGGCAGTACGGTCCCCGGGCGACACCCGGACTGCAATACCGCGGTGCTCCCACCGGGCGGCAGCACTGAGAGCCGGCACTGCTTTCCCCGCCCCCTCCCGATCCCATTGGCTGTCTCGCCGGTTCGTTTGCATATCCCCGCCTCCGGCTCTCATTGGCTGCGGCGCGGAAAACTACAGACTGCGAGCGAGCAGCGCGAGTTCGATGGGGTCTGTCCGTGAGGCCGGGAGCGTAGGTGTTACACGGAACGGGACCGAAGTCGCGGCGTCTCCGTCAGGGTCGGTGTGAGCGAACGCACGGTTTGCAGTTCCGTGTCTCCAAAGCGCAGCAGCGGGGTGAGAGTTGTGTGAGCGAGGCTGATTTTGCTGCTGCCGCGGCCGATGCAGCGGCTCTTGTTTTGCAGCGTGGGGAAAGGGGGAGCGCGGGGCAAGCGGTGCGGTGTCCAAGTGCTGCCGCCGTGTGGCCGCTTCGCGGTACTGTTGCCTGGATAGATGCTCCTCGCCCCCACCTCTCTGCTGCGCCGGTTCTGCAGCCCAGGAGCTGCCGCTCGGCTCCTCTCCGCTTAATTCGTC
Source organism: Dromococcyx pavoninus (assembly GCA_033558185.1). Lineage (NCBI taxonomy): Eukaryota > Metazoa > Chordata > Aves > Cuculiformes > Neomorphidae > Dromococcyx > Dromococcyx pavoninus. The sequence goes on from JAUMJL010000848.1 coordinate 138,695, forward strand.
ACCAGTCGACTCGATTCGGCTCTTCTCGGCTCCTCTCGACTCAGCTCGGCTCCGCTCTTCATTTCTCGTCTCCTCTCGTCGCGATTCGGCTTCTCTCGGCTAATCTCGGCGTCTCTCGGCTAGAACTGAACACACCCGCGTGTGTCCCTTTTCCGGGTTAGCGATGGCCCGTCCATCAGTCAAAGCCAGGTCAATTAGTGACAAAGTGCGATGGTTGGCACTTGCATGATTAGCGGTAATCATCACGAGAGTTCCGCACTGTTTGCCGATTTGTCCAAATTTGGCCGAATTGGGTTAGTGGAAAGTCAAAAACTTTATTATTATAAATTATTTAAAAACATTAAAATCATTAAACATGCAGTAAAACATGCAATAATAATAATAATAATAATTTAGTGGAACGAAAACAAAAATAGTGACAATAAAGAACCGAATTAATAATAAGTGGGCAGGCATGCAAGAATTTACAAACAAAAACACAGACATAGTAAGCATGCATAAATATATAGATAGTTAAATAATTCATTCTATATTTGAACGGGACTTACTCGCGAATGTGTGTATAATGTCCACAGATGAAAATAGAGCCACATTTGAAAGGTGGCGCGCCAGTTGTTCTCTCCGGGTTTTTGAGAGCCCGATATCTTCTAAAACGCCAAAATTCCCAGCGTACCATTTCCCATGTGCACCAAGGGGGAAACCTGAAAATTTAACAGATGTTACATTTGTCAAGTCTCGGATTTGTTCTTCCAGATGTTTATATTTCCTTATTTTTTCATCTGCCGCTTCTTTTAGAGTAGTATTTTTGGATTCAAAACGAACCGTTACATCAATTACTAGTGCGGCATTATCTTTAACTAAAATCAGATCTGGTTTAAAGAGCTCGTTATTTTGATTTTTAATATGTAGTTCTTGGAATACCATCCAATTCTTGACACGTGCCTCTCTTGATAGTATTTCACATATTCGGTTATGTCTTTTAATCCTCATATCCTTCACCTTCTCACAATAACCGATTATGTGGGCACAGGTTTCCCATTCTTCCGAGCAATGTCTACAGGATCTAATTGTAGACTCAGATCTACCCCTAGATAGAAATTCACAAGTGGGGTAGACATTAGCTCGTAATTGAAGGGCGGTAATGATTTTTCTGTGAGGAATGCCCCTATATTTCATAATCCAATTATTACTGATGTTATCATTCTCAAAGTTGGTAATTCCCTTTCCTTGAGTCGATAGTTTAGTCCAGTTTTCAAATTCCCTCTTTCTCCAGTTACATGGTCTCGGATAAACAAGCTTAGGTGCGGATACCTCCCATTCCGAGCTTGGTTCGTCTCCCCCAATTAGACTCGTTATTAGCATTACGGACCTCTGATCCCATATCGAGGGGATTTTATTTTCATCCCCACCAGCTGTTACCCATAGTTTTTCAAACTCCTTCTCGATGTTTTCGCTCTTCGCAAATTCAACCACTACAGGATCTGAAGACTGTGCGATTTTATGCAGTCTTCTTGCCTGTAAACAGGGAATTTGTCTTGAGAGTCTCGTAATGCCCAGTCCTCCATCTTTTGTGCTGGAATAAAAGATGGCGTCACAAGTACATTGCGGAAGATGTAACCATCCTTTGACTACCGATCTTATTTCGGAGTCAAGAGATTCGAGGTATGGAACCTTCACGTTTGCCTGGTTGGCTAAGTAAATCACACGAGGAATGATAAACCCTTTCAAGATGTCAACCTTCTGCATAGGTTTCAAAAAAGCCTTATCAACCCGATGTAACCAGTCTTTGATCTTCCCTTTCAATTCAGGTTTGGCTATACCAGTCCATGGATCGATTTGGACTCCCAAGTATTTTTCTGAATCTCCAGGGTTGATCATATTTAGGGGAGAGTCATTTATAGTCCAAGGCTTACAATCGTTGATTGTATATGAGTCCTTGGTTGGCTTGATGTAAAAGCCATGACACTTTGCCCCCTGTGTTTTGAGGCCTGTTAGTTCACAAAAGGCCTCGACAATTTCTATATTCCTTTTCATTCCCTCCCATGAGTCACTCAATAGGACCAGGTCATCAGCGAAGGCTAATGATGTTATTTTCATCGCCCCATGTTGGAATCCACATCCTATTTCTTCCAATTTACACAATAGGGGATCGAGAGATAAGTTAAATAAGAGAGGTGACATGGGATCGCCTTGTTTTACACCTCGACAGATCCTAATTGGATCTGATTGTCCATTATTCAACTCAACCCGAGTATAGATGTTATCATACATGTTGTTAATTAGAGAGATGATATGTTTATCAACTCCCTTTTGCCGCAGAGTCATAAAGATGTGTTCATGACTCACCGTGTCGAAAGCTTTTTCAAGGTCAATGAACACTACGCCCAACGCACGATGATCAAGCTTCGCCCATCTCATAATTAGCTGTAACAGTTTTAAGTTTTCTGCACAGCCAGGAGACTTTATGAAGCCGCGTTGCCTGCTGTTAATAGGACAAGCCTTGGTCAATCGACCTGTCAATATTCTTGAGAACAACCTTAGAATGGTTGAACCGATGGTAATTGGTCACCAATTATTGATGTCGTTCAGGCGATCTCGGACAGTCGATTTTGGTATTAAAATGGTCCGACACTCCCTTACCATGTCAGGAATAGTGCCAGTTGCCAACCACAGATTGAATAAGGCTGTAAGCTGGGCGAATTGAGAATCATTTCGCCCAAGATCTTCAATCTTCAGCCTATCGGGGCCTGGCACCGAGTTCTTATTTGTGTCTCTGATGTTCTTAGAGACTTCCTTTTCCGTTATCATGGTAAGGAATACTGAATTATCGGCCATACCAGTTGAACTGAAAGAACCAAGATTCTTGAATGTTCCGGGAGATTCCCATCTGGACTTGAACACGTTGTGAACTTCTCCTGTGGGGATCTCACATTTCAGGGCTTCTCTGTCCTCCAAAATGATGTTAGCAAGTTTTCCTCTATCGAGGTAAAACAATTTTTGGAAACGCAGAAATTTGCCCCTTTTTGCCGCTCTCCTCTTCATCCACTTCTGCGGTGGTCTCTGAGGAGAAGGCTTTTTCCTCAAGGCTCCCTCCAACTGAATGGTTTTTAATTCACCGGACTTCTCTCCAAGACTTGTTATGTAGTTGTCCATTGCCTCATTGATGGAAGTAATAGAGATGGTCCCGCTTTCGACTTCATAAGGGTCAATGAAAATGGGCAAATCACAAGATCGTACCTTTTCTTTAATTATCCTTTCAAAGTGGGATTTCAATCCCTCCTCTTCATTGATCCCAGTTTCCATGGGTGCTGCCGCCATCAGATGTTCCTTCATCTCAGGATCTTTTTCCTTCTCTTTCTTATTACCATCTCTTAGCAGCATCCGTCTCTTATCACTTATCTGTTTAGCGGTCTTGGATGGAATGTGTTCCGCTATTAGTTTGTTAATATTTCTTTCTCCCTCAAATTGTTTCTCCAACTCTTTTAATAAATTTACCTCTTCCTCGTTCCAACATTGGCGATGTACCCCTCTCGCAGTACTCGTTTTTGGTTGAGACGCGAGGATCCGCTCTTTATTCCGTGTAATTGGATGGACCAGACGCTTATGTTGACTCAAGCCAATTTTTGTTTCAAACGATCTGTTACATTCCTCGCAGAGAAACGCCATTCCTTCGCCCGATGTTTTGACCCCTTTGCACTTTGGGAAATGGCATGCAATACTATGATGTTTATCACTCTCCCGATGACATTTGGCACATCGAAATTTTGCTTCAACCTTTCCATGGGCCCTCGCAAGATGTTCCACCAATCCCGGGACTTTCCCAAACCGGATTCCACAATACGGACAAGCTGGATTTGTGTCCGGGATTTCTACTACTGGTGTGCCCCCGGGAGAATTATCCCTTTGCGTTTCCGAATCAGGAATAGTCGGCGCTGGACTATCCTGAATATTATCACCAGAGGGTGAAAGTTCCTCTACCTCAGCTTCCACCCTCACATCCACCTCTGAGCTGATATTATTGCTCATGGATTTCTGAGGCGTCGGAACCTTATGAACCTCTGGGAACATATTCAGTTCATCCATTTTAGCAGATGGATGGTAACCTTCAACTCTCATGTATTTAGAGTTAATAAACTCCCATCTTTTTAATTCCCACTCATCATCTACTAATTTAACCGGATTGCCGATGGATTTGGCAATCTCTAAATTCCACCAGTCAAATGTGCATGTTTGGGTAGCCACGGATGAGAACATCAGTCTCATTCTAGTACCCATGTCCAATCCAAGTGAGGGCTGACTACACCTGGTTTCCCCCTCCAGATAACCAGGCGGTGCCCAACTATTACTCGTGGGCAGAGAATTTGGCTCAAAGGTACAACTTAGAGCATAATTTTGATTCACCATATTGGGATACTATCAAACAGCTGGCGAGACTGTTCGATAGGGAGGAAGCAGCTATGATTCCACACAACTGGGGCAGAGGCCAACTCGGTTACCCCGAGGGGTATCCAGTGGGACCACGTGGAGGTGTGACCTCTGTGGCAGAGCCCAGCTAGCAACTATGGTCCCATCTTAAGAGAGTCATAGTTACTCTCGGCGTCTCTCGGCTAATCTCGGCGCCACTCGGCTCCTTTCGGCTCCGCTCGGCTCTTCTCGGCTACTTTTGGCTATTTAGCAGTTCATTTCATGGGTGTGCCAAACTTCGAAGTGGTATTAAAGAATTATGCTGTGTTAAATGATTCTGGTATTAATTTCTTAGTGGTATCTTTTCTAAGTAGATAATGGCTATCCGCTAATGAACATTACCAACTGATTGACTTTGGTCTGTTTCCTCCCTCACAGTATCACAGTATCATAAGGTTGGAAAGAACCTCTGAGATCATCAAGTCCAACCTATAACCAACCATCATCTAAACCATGGCACTCAGTGCCTCATCCAGTATCCCCTTAAACACCTCCAGGGTCAGCGACTCCACCACCTCCCTGGGCAGCGCATTCCAATGGCTAATCACCCTTTCAGTGAAGAACCTTTTCCTACCATCCAGCCTAAACTTTCCCTGACGAAGCTTGAGTCCATGCCCTCTAGTTCTGTCACTGGTCACCTGAGAGAAGAGACCAACCCCTGCCCGACTACAACCTCCTTTCAGGTAGTTGTAGAGAGCAATGAATTCTGCTTCAATTTGGAAGACATGTGTTGCTGCAATAGAACTGGTAAATCAGCCAACGTAGAGGACAGCATTCAACATTCCCATGACTTGGAGCATCAAATGAAGCAATCTAACGGATGCCTGGCTGGCTGAGTGGTTTAATTCCCTGGCAGGATGAATGGGACACCTGATTCAAAGCATTATTGTCAATAAGTTTATTCCTTGTTCCATGTGTGTTTATTGCATGCCTCTGTAAATTACTTTACACTACACCTCACAAGCCTAAATGCATAATTTCAGTTTTGCCAGCCCCAGTGGAAGTGCTTTCTTGAGTGAGAGGGGTGGAATATGGGAACATAATGCAAGATTGGCAATGAGGCTGCAATGTAGAAATACACATATATCAAACTAATTGTTGTTTAGTCTTGTGTGTTTAAGGTGCAGAGCTCCTATGTTTACCTAACATATGCCTGTGAAATCTGAGGCCTTATAACATATTGAGATTCCAGCTTTGGTGTGAGAAAGATTGGAAGACCCTTCTCTCCCCTGATAAATAGGGGAAAAAAAGCAGCAGTTCATATTATTTAATCCCTGACTGGTTTTAGCAGCAGGCAACTGGAGAGGGGGTTTTGTCATCTCCCACGTGCTACAAAAAGGCGAGAACATCTTACACAGAGAGCAAATCCTTCTCAATGGAGGAGTGCTGGGGAGTGTTTTCCATGCGAAGGACAGCTGCTTGGTACCTCTGCAGCTTCTACTGGTTTTGGTCTCATTGGACAGTTCATTGAGTAAGGTGGTGTTTCTTAACATGTGGCTTTATAAGATTCCTATCCTGGGGTGTTCTTCTAAGTTTCTGCTTTGAAATGTTGGTGAAAAGGTCTACGTGTGTTGATCTCTGAATGTCTCAAGCGGTGGAGCCTTATTGTGTTTGCTTTCCCGCTCTTCTGTAACGTAAAGGCACTGGACCCCAGCTGACTTTCTTTATGTACGTGCTTGGGATTCACAGATGATGCAATCAGAGCCTGACTAACATTACAGCAGTGCTCACAGTTACTTCTGCGGTAGGTAGGGGTGTAACTCAGCCGATATAAGCAATGATTGTGTCTATAGCCTTTTCTTTCATGTCTAGCATCTGCTTTTATTTTTAGCTTCTCTGCGATAGTTTTATTGGACTTTTCAGCCTTGACATTTCAGCCACATGACTACACATAGTACATAGCTGCATGTGATGGTAAGACAATAGGCTTATGTAAAGCATGTTATATGTAATTTTATTGATATATTTCTGAGCGCTGTATCTCAGTGACTAGAATGTAGAACGTATCTTTTAAGCTGGACAGGTTTTTAACAAGGATAATTGACCATTTAGTGGCTTGATAAGGTATTTGCAGTTAACTTACATAATTTAAATCAAGCTTGGCTATCTTACTGATATATGAACTTTCAGAAAATCACCAACTTATTATATTTAGGAGTAATTTATCATTACCTATATAGTATGCTAGACTTGGTTTTAAAAGAGTAGGTCTTGTTCAAAACCACCTGAAAGTATTAATTGGGTTTGTTAAATCTGTGCCACATCTGTGGTCACCAATTTGGTGCAGGTGGAGAGGCTTGCCCCTTAAAAGGCCTCCTGAGTTAGAGCTGGCTCTTATATGCTCCTGGAGGATTAGGTGAAGTTGGGGACCAGAACAACTTTTCTTTCTTTGCTCTGTTTTGGACAGTTGTGTGTTTCCCTTTGTGGTACGTTTGCCCCTACTGTGATCATTTTGTCTGTAAGTCTCAGATAATAATTTTACTTGTGGGTTTACTTTTTAATCTTGGAATAAATTTGGTTTGGAATGTGATAGCTTCAGAGACATGTTACCACAAATGTTTGCAGTCAATGCTGACTTGTCTGTCTTTGTTCTAGTTTTATTAATGGAGGTAGGGATATTTTTTTGTTTAGTTTTTTCTTTTTAATCTATAGAAGCACAAAGGATTTAGGCTCAGCCTAAATGGGATTTCCAGTATACTTTTAGCAACAGATGTTAATGGGTGTTCTTGAGCTGGTTTCTTTAAATTTGTTGTTGTGCGATAAGCAGTTAAAAATTATCTTGTCCCAGAAGGATATTTGGGGGGGGGGGCGAGAGGAGTTCTGCCCTGTTTTGTGCTTTTCTATTTTTGTTATTTTAACCCCTGCTTAGAATTTGAAAATGTAAGACATTTTAGATCTAGTGCCTATTTATGTGAAACTGTATTTTTATTTTATTTTTTTGGAGAGCATTTTCACTGTTCCAAGTAGTTTTGTGTAGAGAATGCTGTGTGAAAAAAAAAATCAGTGGTGAGCCCTTGCTGAGGAACTGGGGTTGTTCAGATAGGGTGAATGAATCAGGTTCAGAACACTGCTTTTTGGTCAAGTAAACAAAATAAAAGCTGAATCATGCTCTTCCTCACCAAGTTGTGTGCTGCTATGTGTTCCATTATGGCATTTCCAGTGGTGTATTTTCACTTTAGGAAAACAGGTAATTTAGTATGCACTTCATTCCAAATACTTTCCTGAGCTGGTTTTCTGATAGTACTCTCAGAATAAAGGTCTGAGTAGTTTCTTCATGGTTTTCAGGCTTTCTGTTTTATATAGCTCATTACATGAAATGTCAGAGTATGACGCTGAACAAAAAACATATAGTTCAGCTTGGTCTTTACCATCTCGAGAAGTTGTCCCAAAATCATCATGTGTGGCTTGGCACAGTTTAATACACTTGGCAATCTCTATTTCATAAAGGCACTTAATGGAGCTATTGTGCAGGATGAACTCTTCTTCACCTTGTGATGCAGGGAGGTTTTTGGAAGTCAACACAGAGGCTACTGCTGGACCCGTTTCACTTTGCATCTCCGCTGGAGTTGCTGCGTATTGTAAATGTCCTTGGTTTGGTTCTGGCTCTTGTGATCCATTTCACACTGGGAGTAACACGAACAACTGTATAACTGGAGGGAATTTAAAGAAAAAATGGGGAGGGGGAATTACATGCACAAACCCCTTTGTAGTGAAACACAAAGCTGTTAGGGCTAAATCACAAAAACAGATTCTTCTGCAGCATAAGCACTTTGAAGGCTGAGTGTGAAAGCCAGAGAGAGGCTACTGAAACATAAAACTCAGATACTGACATTCAACATCAGGCTCATACTAAAATCCAAATTTACACCTAGCTTATAATTTCTTAGGGAAATCAACTAAACTCCTGGAATTTGTAGGGGTTTCATTCTGGTTCTGATTTCAAGCCATCTTCTGTTGTAAACAGACTGTACATGCTAGAACTAGCAGATTATTTTTTCATTACCCTCCAAACCTTCGAAATGTTTTGAGTGCTCTGTATCTGATTTGTTGATATTAACATCTGTGATAGTACTTTGCTGAGGAACATAATTATTCCACAAAGAATTGAACATTCCTCCAATTATTTATGACCCGATGAACTGTTTTCTGAACTAGTACTCACACTCAAGGGTTAGAGTTCACAACTTGAATTATGTTAGCAACACCAATTGAAAGACAGACTTTTTGTAGTTATTCACTTCTAGATGTATAGCATGTTTTATAAGTAAAATACTTGTGAATGTCTGTGGCCTTAACTCTCATATAACTAAATGCATTAATGGGTATGACTTTGCAAAATCAGTTGTGGTACTGCTTCCTTCAATAAATTATTTCACCATCAAATAAATCTTTTTGTTCTGTCTATATTTTCCAGATTTTCAGTGTCTTCACACTTGCTTCTAACTTTAAACTCAAACTTACTTCAAAATACACAGAAAAAAGCAGTGCATTACCCACAATTAAGCACTTACAAAACCAAATAAAAGGCTGGTTTCAAAACCTCCTCAAAAGAGAATCTTAACTTGCTTCCTTAGAAGCTACAGAAATCATTAATTTTTTTCTCATAATTAATGATGTAATGAAAGTAAACAAAATAATTCATATCATACAATCATTTGGTTGGAAAAGACCTTTGAGATCAAGTCCAACAGTACCTGTCTACTACTGAACCATACTCTCGATTGCTTCATTTACCCATATTTTAAATACCTCCAGGGATGCTGACTCAACCACTTCCCTGGGCAGCCTCTTCCAGTGCCTGACAACTATTTCAGTGAAGACAATTTTCCTGGTATCTAATCTGAACCTCCTGTGGTGCAACTTGAGGCCATTTCTTCTCATCTTGTAACCTGTCAGTTGGGAAAAGAGTCCGCCTCACTTCAACCTCTTTGAGGCAGTCGTAGATAGTGATAAGGTCTCTCCTCAGCCTCCTTTTCTCCAGGCTAAACAACCCCAGTTCCCTTAGTTGCCTCTCATAAGACTTGTTCTCCAGCCCCTTCACCAGCCTCATTGCTCTTCTCTGGACATGCTCCAGCCCCTCAATGACCTTCTTGTAGTGAGGGGCCCAAAACTGAACCCAGTACTCGAGGTGAGGCCTCACCAGTGCCGAGTGCAGGGGCACAATCACTGCCCTGGTCCTGCTGGCCATGTTGATTTCGATACAGGCCAAGATGCCATTGGCCTTCTTGGCCACCTGGGCCGCTGCTGCCTCATGTTCAGCGGCTGTCAACCAACACCCCCAGGTCCTTCTCTGCCAGGCAGCTCTCCAGCCACTGCTCCCCACCTGATTTTGATATAATTTTCAGAAGTAGTTTGGAAAGTACAAACTGCACATTTGTATCAGCAAGATGTCCTCAAATTGTGTCTTTTGTTTTAGGTGATGTTTGTGGACGGTTTTTCAATTTAAAAGGGAATGAGGGTTTTGAGATAATTTAAGATCTAGTGTGAAACTTTCTAGCTCAGATCAACTGTAAATTAACAATCTTAAGTCTATAGTTTCATGTTATTTTTCTCACAGAAAAAATAATCTAATGCTGTTCCTATGGAAGTTGCAGGGCATAAGCTTCCTTCTTATGTTAAAGTGTATACAACTGTTAGTTTTTGGGTATTTGATAAAGTAATGGGCAGGATTCCAGCTTGTTTTTGACAGGTAAACCAGTAATTAGTTATTCATCAATGTCAGGTTCCAATGCACACTTTGGTAACCTGCTGTGAAGTGCTAGTTACAAGGAGCTGGCACATATAATTGATTTTTTAGGTAACCCTTAAGGACAAATGTGGGAAGGCATAGAGCAGTTGTTGAACCTGTCCTCTTGTAGGCTCGGCTAAAGCTGTAGTTCCCAACCCTGCATCTTATGCCTAGCTAATGATTTTTGGGCTTTCGAAGACTGAAACTTGCTTTAAAAATTCCTACATTGTCCCTAGAAACCACAATAAGCTGTTGGGGTACAAATTGTGTGATGAATTCCTGTAAGTGCACTGTGTTAGTAGTTGCACTGTGCTAGAAGATCTTGGCTTGTGCTTTGCAGCAGGTGGCAAGGTTGCAGAAGTATATCTGTCCCCTTGGTTCCTCCTTTACGTCTGTGACAGTGGGAACCCATCTTTCCTTTTCAGCCAGCCCTTTGAGAAACTCACAGAAATTACATGAATGAACAGACAATGGCTACATTTGGATTTGTATGGCTCCTAGAGCATGGATTTCCCACACTTCATCATAATATTTTGTCATTCCCAATATCAGGTTAGCTTTTGAAAGAAAAAGTAACCTAAGAGTAAAATAAAGAAAAACAATGCCTACCTGAGCAATTTTTACTACTTTGTTTTCTGCTTAAAGAGTTTAACGTCATTATGATTCTTGTAAATGGGTCCAGGAAGGTTGAAGAACTGTGAACATGAACCATATGCTACAAAACCATAATTTATAACTTTTTTTCCTTTTAAAAATGCTGCAGGTTTTATACATTACGTAGCACTTCTCACTACTATTTAGCAATTCGGAACTATGTGAATAGTAAGATGTATGAGGTATTATATTAGGGCAAGATTTGCCTCTTGGCAAAATTTCAGTTTGTATTAACCAGTTGCCAATGAGCTTGTTTGGGGATATGTACGGAAGCTGAGTGCTGTATCTTTCATAAAGCGTAATAAAGCTACTATGTTGTACTTGCAAGCACACATGTAGCAGCAGGTAAATCCCTAATAAAAGAATTTTAGTTTAATGTTGCCTTTTTTTATTTGCTATGTATTTAAGATGTTGGGCTAGACCTCCAGTTGTTGTCATCTGTGTAGCTCTACTGAAGGTTTCCTGAGATGTGCGACATCTCGATGTGTGTGTGTCTGAGCCGTGGTTCACTCACAACCCCTCCCCCTGTTCCAAGCAGAGCTGGCGTTCTTTCCTGTTTGTGTGGTTAGGACTAAAAGTGTTTTAATAATTGTAAGTTGCAACATGGTTGGGTATTTTCTGTTAATGAAATAATTACTATATCTTGAGTTAAATGAACTCAAGTGCCAAAGCTTAGGGAATTGATTATCCCAGAATAAAGATATTACCATATTTAAGAGAACACTGGTGGGGTTTTCAAGTTGCATTTTCCTATTTGCTGCTTTGAGTAGCTTTCTTCATAACTTGTTCCAGTGCTTGGGACTAGTTCAGCTCTGTGTGTTCTTGGGTCAAAACTCTTGTATTGAAGCCGCTTAGTGACTAGGCTGTTGCACTTTCCATCTGCCTTGGGGCAGATGATTTCTCATGAAACCAGTTTCTGTTTAATATCTTTATTGATGATCTGGATGAGGGGATTGAGTCCATCATCAGCAAGTTTGCGGACGATACCAAGCTGGGAGGAAGGGTTGATCTGTTAGAGGGTAGGATGGCCCTACAGAGGGACCTGGACAGACTGGAGAGATGGGCCGATTCTAATGGGATGATGTTTAATAAGTCCGAATGTCGGGTACTTCATTTTGGACACAACAATCCCATGCATAGCTATAGACTGGGGACAGAGTGGCTGGAGAGTAGTCAGGCAGAAACGGACCTGGGAGTGCTGGTTGACAGGAAGCTCAACATGAGCCAGCAGTGTGCCCAGGTGGCCAAGAAGGCCAATGGCATTCTGGCCTGCGTCAGGAATAGTGTGGCGAGCAGGACCAGAGAAGTTATCGTCCCCCTGTACTCAGCAGGGGTCGGGCCTCACCTTGAATACTGTGTGCTGGGCCCCTCAGTTTGGGAAAGATGTCAGGATGCTGGAGTGTGTCCAGAGGAGGGCAACGAAGATGGTGAAGGGGCTGGAGCACAAGCCCTACGAGGAATGACTGAGGGAGCTGGGGCTGTTTAGTCTGAAGAAGAGGAGGCTCAGGGGAGACCTAATTGCTCTCTACAACTAGCTAAAAGGAGGTTGTAGTCCGGCAGGGGTTGGTCTCTTCTCTCAGGTGACCAGTGACAGAACTAGAGGGCATGGACTCAAGCTTCATCAGGGGAGGTTTAGGCTTGATGTTAGGAAAAATTTCTTCACTGAAAGGGTGATTGGCCATTGGAATGCGCTGCCCAGGGAGGTGGTGGAGTCGCCGACCCTGGAGGTGTTTAAGGGGAGACTGGATGAGGCACTGAGTGCCATGGTTTAGATGATGGGTTGGTGTTGTGTTGGGTTATAGGTTGGACTTGATGATCTCAGAGGTTCTTTCCAACCTTGTGATACTGTGATACTGTAATTATAAAAGCCATCTCTTCTTGGCAAATAGCTAGCGAATCTTGACTGCTGTGACCCTGATCCGTCTGTGCACTTAAGTGACATTTCTGATGCCTGGAAGTGTCCCGGGTGCTCCCCTTCTCTGTGGAAGATGCTGCTGTCAAACAATGGAAGCAGTGAACTAGAGCTAGGAGGCATCTCGGCTCCCTTTTTGCAACCACTTGAGAAAAATTAGTTCTTAGTGAGATTAGACATCCCACAGCCATCTCTAGACATGTTTGTATTGAGCAGGGAATCTTCTGTTCTGCATGTGACTTGAAAACTACAGGCCCAAATGTGGCAGGTGATGCCCTTAGCATTGTGTTGTAAACAGGTACTCCCAGGGGTCACTGATGGCCAGGAGAGGTCATTCCACCATTTAAGCAATTCATAGTTAGCTGCGACACTCGCAATGGGGCAAAAGCTTTAGTGCTTTTTCTGGATTCTGACAGACTCCCATGATGTAGCGGGAATCATTGGGCAGCTCTGATCTGGCCATTGTACTACTCTGCTTCCAGTTCTCCACGTGTTGTGTGGGAAAGGTAAGTTCACATGCAGCAGTGCTGGAAGCATCCCAGTAGAACAACGTATGAACGGCACATCAGCGTGCCTCAGCTCTCCGCAGCTCCCAAGAACCCCTTGAGCATCTTCTGTCACAGTTGGAGCCCCTGCCCAGCTAAACTGACCACCCTCGGGGCTCACTTTGTTCTTGGATTGTCCTTCATACGCAAAAGGTAGAGAAAACTTATACAGATATATAAATACTAATTTGCTACACATTGGATGTGAAGTTCAGGTGTGAGATTTTTGCTGGGAAGTTGTCAGCTGCTTTTATCTTTGTCCTGCAAATTAGAAATCAATATCTCTAGAAGGACCTGGCCTGGAGGCTGAGCTACATACTGCAGAACCCTTGCAGTCATTGTCTTGACTCTATTTAAACCAAACCAAAACAACACAAACAAACAAAAAGAAACACCCCAACCAAACAACAACAAAAACCCCACAAACACTCCTGTCCCCAACCAGAGTCAGTCACACCTTAGGCAAAACTCTTTTTCAGGTAGCTTGTGTGCGTGACATAATGGTACGTGTGAACAACCTCCCTCACTTTTATCTTACTTGTTAAACAGAAAATCAGAAAGAAACATTTTTCTTATTGGAAATATAATAATGTCTGTGCATTTCTGAAGAAACTGAGTCTTTTCCCTGCCACTTTCAGAAACAGAAGACCTGCAGCCTGAAGCACTCCTTTTTCCTGTAGTAGTGACTGCAGTGTCCGTACCGTCCAAGAGAGGGATGTAACACTGGGCAGTACAGCGCTCTCTGCAATCCGAGTCTGCTTTTGACAGAGATGCTGTTGGAAAGTCCTGCAGCTCTGCAATGCTGTATAAATTTCAGATTTGTCTGGAAAAAGATACTGGTTTTCATATCTACAAGTATAACTTTCCCATGTGACAGAGCCCTTCTGTAATAAGCCGTTTGTAAACCCATTTTGCTTATTACAAGCTGTTAACATTACTTTTGTGTTACTTGTACATTTGGTATTATAAGGTAGTTTCTTAGTAGCAAGAAAAAGCAAGAATTAGATTAGAGCAAGATGACTTTTGTTGCGTCTTTGTGACATAATTCCCTAAGATCTCATTGTTTTCACAAGAAATTAGAGGGATATTTTCTCCCACTTTTACATCTGGGTGTTGCATCGTGTTCTACTTCATGAGTCAAACTGTTCGATACAAGTTTTGGAGGAGCTATTGATCGTGGAGATACCTGAGCTGGCACGGGTGGGGAAGAAATGCAGTTTCATTGTCAACAGTCACGACTGAGGTGTGATATTAACAAGTCTCTATATGTCAGGTTCTCTTCTCGCTGCTGAAAAAGGAGGGCTATGTTTCTCCCCTAGATTTTTGATGCCTTTCTGCAATGCAAACTGATGACAGTATTTACGCACTGAGTGATACCAGAACAGGTGACTGTATTTCTCTAAATGGCTCTTTTGCGTGGGCTTGCAGCCACTGAGATTTGAATCAAGACCATACAGCTGCTCTGGCATAGGTGAGGACACTGGTTCAGCCTGCCCCTGGTCCAGCTTTGAGCAAAGAGGTACTTGACAGCCCAACTGAATCATAGAATCATAGAATTATCTGGGTTGGAAAAGACCTCCAAGATCATCAAGTCCAACCCTTAATCCAGCACTATCATGATTACTAGATCGTGGCACTAAGTACCATATCCAGTCTTATTTTAAAAACCTCCAGGGACGTGTTCTTGTCACGATCTGCGGCCTGGGTGTGCAGGGAGCCTCCCAAAGGCAGCTGAGCTATTGGCTCTAGTTAAAGACCGCAAGTCCAGTTCTTTCATTCAAAAGACACAACACATAGGACGTACAGTTAACTTTTCTTATAGATGGTGAGCTACGACAGGAGCACTAGGAAAGATCTCTGGATTTCCTCCCTTCCTTGTTTTAAACAGGCAACAGTGTGTATATTCTAGAACCTCAACCAGAGCTTATAAATGAACTTTTTTAAAGTTTGTGAATGTTGCGTAAGTGACAGGAGCGTGTCACTGGTAGCTTGGGCTGTTTGAAATATTGGCGCAGTGTTTTGTCAAGTGTGGGCTTCTCAGTACAAGTCACATCCACAATAGCTCTGGAAAGCATTCCAGAGAAGTGCCTAAGCAACTCAAATGCTTTTTCAAAAAATTCAGTTTATTCCATGCAGTTTCAAATGTCGTATAGTAAGCAGAGTTGTTTCCATTTCTTGTTCTATTTATTAAATAATGAAATGTATGGTATTAGGGTCCTTGGAAAGGAATTCCCTGTAAGTTCAATTATGAAACCAGCAATCACGAGTTCTGTAGCAAATTTTACAAATGTTTATATGCCCCAAAATGTCCATATAGTTGAAAGTTTAATCATCTCTTTCTGTATAATTCCTAATCTAATTCCTTCATATCGGTTCTTTTTTTTTAACATAGACATGCATGCAGTAGAAGTATTTTAAAAATTAAGTTGCACGAGTGTTTTTGAACCCCTCATCCTGTTTGAGGTGAGTTAGCTGGAAGGGGCACGTACGCCTGCAGGGTTAGGCCTATCATGAAGGGACAGGTCTCCAGCCGGTCTGATAATCCCACCGGGCTGCTTGCAGAACCACACTGACACTTCACAAACTAATAATTTACTGTGGAGGCAGTGCCTTTTCTCTTCCTGCAGGGAAGACTGGCTGGTGAAAAGTGGGCGGGCCAAGCTTCCAGTCCATGGGACTGGAGCTAAAGGAACAAATATTAGTTCACATTGCTACAGCGTCTGAATGTTTCTCGGTGCGTTTTTAAGTCCTTACAAGTCAAAGGTGGCCTTGCTGTGTTTGCCATGTTGAGCAGGAGCCTTAGAGTCATCCCAGCTTTTCAGACTGGAAACCAAAGCTCAAGGAAACTGAGGAAATCACCAAGCTTGCACCGCTATTTTTGACAGAGTGAGATCATGAACTTGGGTCTTTCCAGTTCCAGCTTTACGTCCTGATCTCTAAGGTATAACCTTGTAACTTCTCCCTTCTTATTAAAGCGTGCATAGCTCATATAGAAAAAACAAATGCACATCTTGTCTTGGAGCAGCGTTCAGGGCTCTTGCCTCAGGACAAAATGTTGTGAGTGCGTGGCACTGGGAGATTGAAACTTCTAATATTTTAAAATAAAAATTACACGTCTTGATGAGGGAGAAACTTTGGGCCAGTGCTCTTAGGCCTGTCTTCCCACTAAGCCCTGAGCAGGTGTTTTCAAAACACAGCTGCTTTGCAGAAGTTAGGTGAGAGTGCACATTCCAGTCCAGCTTTCTGCTGAACTAGAGCTCTGAGAATATTTTTTAAAGAAAATAAGAATCAAATGAAGATAAGAATCAAGTATCCCTAGTCAAAGTTCAAAAAGAGATTGCTTACTTTCTAACACTCTTGTCTTCCAGGTTTGTAAAGATTTAGCTCAGAACAGCACAAGCCTATCGCTGCTTTCTTTGTAATTCAAATTTAACGGTAATACCCTCTGTTATTCTGTATCCAGTAAAGTATATATAGTAATAGTACCTTTTTTAAATAGAATTTCAAAGGGAATGCATCTCATGTTTTGTTTCTGCACTCATTGGACCCCTTAATTTTTTCATGCTTTTAAACCACTAGGGATGTTGTCATGAGGGTAAAATGCTATATTTCTAGAAGTGTTTCCCTGCATGACCAAATGTTTCGTGTGCTTCTCAGATATGACTTAAGAAAAATTTTTCTTGATTATTCTGTCCCATCCCTCTCTATTACAAAAAGCAGCCAGTGAATTCTGAGCTCTGCTCCAAATTATCTTGCTTCTGTGCCACTTCAACTGTGATGTGTTGAATTCCTGATGGTTTATTCAGCCGTTATGTTGTTGTTGATGGTTTTTGCAGACCATAGGAGAATTAATTTATTTTTTTTTCTCATTTTGTAAATGTTGAAGCATCTCTACAGAGCAAGGGAGGGCTTTGTCACCGAGAATAGTGTACAGAAAATACATAGGTGTCAAATGATACTCGTTCTCGTTTCAGAACTTAGACTTGCTGGAATAGACCCCGAGTAGTCAATACAGCAAGTAAGACAGAATAATGCCCTTCTGGAATTATCTCAAGGATTGTGAAAACTGCTACCTTATGCCTGCGATGCACCTGTGATATTTTAGCTTTATGTTTTAACACTCTGTGATTTTTGACCTGGAAGTTGGCCAATGTGACGCCCATCCACAAGAAGGGCCGTAAGGATGATCCAGGTAATTACAGACCTGTCAGCCTGACCTCGGTCCCAGGTAAAATCATGGAGCAGATAATCCCGGGTGAAATCATGGGGCACCTGCAGAACGGTCAAGAGATCAGGCCCAGCCAGCGTGGGTTTAGGAGGGGTAGGTCCTGCCTGACCAACCTGATCTCCTTTTATGACCATGTGACTCACCTGGTGGATGAGAGGAAGGCTGTGGATGTGTAATACCTGGACTTTAGCAAAGCCTTTGACACTATCCCCCACAGTAGACTCCTAGAGAAGATGTCAGCCCGTGGCTTAGATGGGAGCACTCTGTGCTGGGTTAGGAATTGGCTGGATGGCCGAGCGCAGAGAGTGGTGGTGAACGGTGTCTCATCCAGTTGGCGGCCGGTCACCAGTGGTGTCCCCCAGGGATCGGTGTTGGGTCCGGTCCTGTTTAATATCTTTATTGATGATCTGGATGAGGGGATTGAGTCCATCATCAGCAAGTTTGGAGATGATACCAAGCTGGGAAGAAGGGTTGATCTGTTAGAGGGTAGGATGGCCCTGCAGAGGGACCTGGACAGATTGGAGAGATGGGCTGATTCTAATGGGATGATGTTTAATAAGTCCAAATGTCAGGTACTTCATTTTGGACACAACAATCCCATGCACAGATACAGACATGGGCTAGAGTGGCTGGAGAGTAGTCAGGCAGAAACGGACCTGGGAGTGCTGGTTGACAGGAAGCTCAACATGAGCCAGCAGTGTGCCCAGGTGGCCAAGAAGGCCTGCATCAGGAATAGTGTAGTCAGCAGAACCAGAGAAGTTATTGTCCCCCTGTACTCAGCACTAGTCAGGCCTCATCTGGAATACTGTGTACAGTTCTGGGCCCCCCAGTTTGGGAAAGATGTTAGGATACTGGAATGTGTTCAGAGGAGGGCAACGAAGATGGTAAAGGGGCTGGAGCATAAGCCCTATGAGGAGCGACTGAGGGAGTTGGGGCTGTTTAGTCTAAAGAAGAGGAGGCTCAGGGGAGACCTCATTGCTCTCTACAACTACCTAAAAGGAGGTTGTAGTCCGGCAGGGGTTGGTCTCTTCTCTCAGGTGACCAGTGACAGAACTAGAGGGCATGGACTCAAGCTTCGTCAGGGAAAGTTTAGGCTTGATGTGAGGAAGAAGTTCTTCACTGAAAGGGTGATCGGCCATTGGAATGCGTTGCCCAGGGAGGTGATGGAGTCGCCAAACCTGGAGGTGTTTAAGGGGAGATTGGATGTGGCACTGAGTGCCATGGTTTAGATGATGGTTGGTGTTAGTGTTGGGTTATAGGTTGGACTTGATGATCTCAGAGGTTCTTTCCAACCTTGTGATACTGTGATACTGTGATACTGTGATACCTGCACTTCTGAAGCAGCTTCGAACTAATGCATTTCTGGATAACAGCTGGTAAAGTGGCCAGAGATTGATCTGATGGCTTTACATCAGAGTTCTGAAGCTTAGATGCAGGCCTTTCAGTCAACTTAAGGACATTGTCATGCATGTCTTTATTTATAAATTTATCAAAGGGGATTTTTCAGTCTTTGTGGCACTCTCTGATTTGAAACTTGATGTGTACACTTGATAGCAAGATCTTCATTGATGCTATATTCTTTCTACTTAGGTTGACAAAAGCTACTGCTTTTTACTGAATTATTCACACTGAGATAGTGGAGAGACATAACAATCTTTCCCCTTTCAGGTAGATCCATGCTGAACTTGGACACGCTGGTTTGCCTTGGGTCGCCTGAGAGCTTGCTTCCTAGTCAGCATTCACTACTTTAGACATGAAAAGGAGAAGAATCCCCAGTGAAGCAACTTAGTGCAGGATTTAGGAAGTCTCCGCTTCCTTCTTGTCCGTGCAAAGTACACTGGAATGAGCACGATGACACCTGCAGATGCAGATGTATTTTTTTCCATCGGATGCGTCTTCTATTTTTAATGACTGTTTGAGTTCTAGGGCACTATGTTCAAAGGCTAACAAGTAATTTTCAGTTTATTACATCCTTTACAGTGATTTTTTTTTTCTAGTTTTGGACAGAGCAAATTTTTTTTTCATGCTTTGTACTAAAGGATACAGAAATTATATTGACCCTGCCACAGTCTTAGTATGCAACAGTTCATTTGATCAGCAGCTGGCTCAAGAATAAAATATTAAAACTGTTTAATTTTATATTGGTACACTGTGAAATTTTGGTGTTCTTATTTATCCATGACTTGGGCCATAATTCCAGAGAGATAAAATAAGCACTTTGATTTCTCCAGATATATAATTTAAAATGTGTGTCGGAAGAAGTCACCTTTTGATAAACTACCGTTATATTTTACTTCTGCAGTAGTGATGAATTTTGGAGGGTGTTTTAAGGGTTTGCAAATGCAGAGCAAACAATAGACAAATTTGTTACCATAGGGTGAGGACTGTCCTCTTATTGTCATAGAACTCTTAACCAACGGTGAAACTGAAGTCTGTGGCAATAAGTAATAGTGTTAATTGTATTGTTTCCTTTCTAGGTCACTAGCAAGTGTAGGAAAAGAAGTGAAATACAACATTTTGCAGACTCTGGTAGAAAAAGTGGAAGCCATTTTACTGGAAAAATTTCTGTGAGTACCTGTAAGATCACAATTGCCTTAACAGCTTAAAAATGAGTCTGAATAGGAAAATGAGGTATTTTACAGGAAAACTTCAGGTGGAATATTGGGAAAAGATTATCTTATTTAGGAGAGATTTCTTGAAGCCTGGAGATTTGTTGATTTTAGTTTTTTTTTTTTTAATCAGAAAAGCATATGAAAACACTGCCCAGAAGTCTACAAAAGGTAAGCGATGAGCTGCAGGATACCAGAGGAAAAACAGCTTTTGATGCGTGTATTGATTTCATAAGAAGCTGTAAATTCCTGCCTTGCTAAATTCATTCCGGCGCGTCCTTTAAATAAAGGAAGATGTAGCCTCACTGTTGGGAGAGTCTTTTTGAAACTCATCGATATTGGTGCTGTTGGAGTTTCCCTGTGGAGTTTTAGTGAGGTTCTTGATATTTAGTGTCTAACATGGGCAGGTGTTACAAATATGGCTATGTACCCCCAACTCAGCCAGCTCGTACATACTAACAAAGCTGTCAATGCACCGTGCTTGTTGGCGCTTCACTGGACCGGGCTAATGTTGTCAGAGGACACTTGCGAATCTCTCCAGCTTTGTCTGTCGCTCCACTGAATTCGTATAGGTCTGCCGGGAGACAGTGTTGCCGAAGTTTAAATTGCCATTTGTAAATAGAGCCAGATCAATAGCCGTCAGTTTAAAGGAAGGATATTCCTGTATCCTTGGCTTTTTAATAGTTTTTTTTTGCACAAAGAGGAGTTTGTGCCCACATGCTGTACAAGGAGGGAACTACTGAGTTTTGCGATTTAAGATCAATCTGCTTCCATTTAAACTTTATAACACAAGTGAAAATGGGCCCAGAAAGGTTGTCCTAGTCTTACTTCTGTGTTTAGATAGAATAATGCTGTTTCTTGTCTTCTTTACGGGGCAGCAGGAGCCTGGATTCTGTCTTTCAGATCGCCTCTCCTGTTAAAAGAAAATAATAAAAGTGGCTGCAAAGGCAGCACTGGGCATTCTGGAAGTCAAAATTGACCACAATCTTATTTCCTGGTTCTGCTTGCTTAGGCAGTCGTTCAGGCATACGCTAATGATTTCTTTCTTTCCTTCAGCTCCTCTAGTTGAAGGAAAAGCATAACTCCCCTCCCTCCCATAATTCTAGGTTTGATATTTATTTGTCTGTGGCTGGCTAGTTCATCTCTAAGCTTCTCGGAGGAAACGCTGCCTGAAGTGATATCCCACCACATATGTGAGCAAGCTTTTTCATAAAGCTCAAAACACCTTGTGTATTCAGCTACCTGGAAACTCTGCTCTAACTAGGGATTTCGACAGGAGAAATCGGACACAAAAGGTTAAATGTGTAGCATAAATGAGATAGGGTGGAACAATGCTGTGATGGTTTGGTGTGGAAAATCGAAGCGCTCTGTGTCTTATTCCACATAATTACTACAAAGCTTGATGAAAAAAGGAATTGCTAATAGTTCCCTTACTGGCTCTAGGTTTCAGATCATCCTATAAAGGAAATGAAATTTTTTCATTCTGCAGATGGGAGCATCACGGAGTTGCGCAGAGCTTTTTGGCTCAGAAAAGGGCCATCGGTTTATACTGACAGATATACCTGGCTCGTGTAACAGCAGCAGGGCTGAGCCCAGCACTTGAAACTGTCCGAGACCTCCCTATGGATTGATTCCAGTACCCTCGCTGTCCTGACAGGATACTGCTTAGACCTGAGGGTGAAATGAAACATGCTTTTTTTACTGTGGCCTAGGGAGGCCGCTGGGAAACACTGAGGTCAGTAATTGGCTTCTCAGTCTTGTGGATACAGGGCAATGGTGTTCTTTGAACACCCAAAACTGGATCCAGTGCAGTCTGGGAACTGCTGGAAGCTTCTGCTAGACACCCCTCTTTGGGTTAAACTCATCCCTGAGAAACCTGGACAGAAAAATGTAGGATAGGTTCATAGATTTTTTTTTTTAATATCTCTGTGGATTTACTAAACCAAAAGAAATTTGTTTGTTTGTTTGTTTGCTCTCCCTGATGCTCCGAGGCACATCCCTATATTTAGGAGCTTGTCTTGCTCCGCTCTCTACTCTTGTGTTCTGTATCCTTATGCTGGTTTCACAGAGGATATTGAAAAAGCAGGCAGGAACCATCACAGTTGTATTAAGCAGAGCTCAGATTCAGAAAGAGCTAAGAAAGTTTTAGTCCTCTGCCTGGCGAACTACATGTGGGACTCTAAAACACGAAAGTAGATAAATTATGGGCTAGTCTTTAAAATAATAATAAAATAAATAAATAGTAAGTGTTCCATCAAAATGAGGACAGCTGGTTTTCGTTCCCAAGTTCTCAGGCCTCCTGCACTGATACAATTTGTAGGCCCACAAAACAACCTCTGGTTATGTATCAGCAGTTATTACAAGGTATTCATTATGTACTCAGGCATAATGAAGTATATTGTGTGCCATTTCAGGCTCAATTCTGACTCTCCTGCAGTTTACTGGTTTATGAGAGACACATAATACTTTTTAAATACATTTAAATGTGGGAATGCATTTCAAGTAGTGATTCAGAACATAAGCCTGTTGGCTGTAACCATAAAAGCACGCAAAAGAGATTTTTGGCTTTTACTGTTGCGTACCTAATGAACCAACAGAGAGAAGGTGTTCCCTTATGTAATCATTATTGTTTTTTTAAGTTGAGAGTGCTACCTGTATCATTAGCAGGGCTGTAGATAACTCATTACAGTTTTACAGGTTGCACTTGGGCTTTCAGACCACGTAGGGCTTAACTTTTCTCTGTCCGTCCTGGCAGGGTTGTGTAAGGCTTTGTGGTCTACCTCAAAAATCACTGCACACATGACAGTGTTGTCAGGATGAGATTATCTGCACAATGTGACTTTAACCTACTTGATGTGGTTACCTGCTTTAGAGCTAGAATTCAACGCAACAGCAACAACACCCTTCCTCCAAAAAAAACCCCAAAACTACCATCCAACACCAAAAAGCACAGAACCATTCAAACAAAAAATGATAAAAAACTAACCCAATAAAACAAAACCCCAAAAAGCGCAATAAAAAAAGCAGGGTAAAAATGTTTCCTTCTTTTCTCGCATACGGCGAGAGCGGGGGAGGAGGATTCAAAAACATCCCATCCTGAAAACTGCACTTCATACTGCCTGGCAAAAAGTCTCTCTCAGCTGTACTTGGTCAGTTTGTGTGGCTGGATTAGGTGAGGTTCCCGTTTCCTCTTCATTTCATTCAGCTTGTGCAGGCCAGTCATGTGTCAAGTCAATCTGGGAGGTAATTCTCTAAAATGAGCCTGTCATGACAGAAGCATTGCATATATTTGCTTATTAACCAGTTCCATTCAAAACTTGATCCATAAATCTTTATGTAATAAATAAGATGTATGAGATAGAGGACAGTTTTAAAAAATGAACATGGGCTGCAAGGTAAGGTAACTGGACTACTGAGGAGTTTTAGCAGTACTCTGGTGAGCTCTCTGTGTTCTCGTAAATGAGAATTCACCTGAAATCCAGTGCAAGCCTTATGATCGGATGAACTCAGCAGGCAGACAGGTACTGACGTCTTTAAACAGGTGTATGCTTACTGTTAAAGTAGACCTGAGTACTCAAAAATGCTTAACGTATTCAAACAAGAGCTCAGTTCGGCTCCGCTCAGCTCTGCCAGACTGTTCTTTGCTGAGCCGAACCGAGCCGAACAGTGCGGGGTCCCATTGCTGCCGCCGTGTGGCCGCACTGCGGCACTGCAGCCCGGCTGCCGCGCGGGTGCGGTGATGCTCCCTCTCACGCTGCTCTCTGCTGCCGCCATGTGATCGACCGTAGGTACTGCAGCTCGGGCGCTGCCGCTCTCTGCGCCGCAGCGCCGGGGCACGCGCCCTGCCGGCAGCCGCTGCTGGCGCCGTCCCGTGGTAGCAGCGCGGAACTGCAGCCGGCACCGCCCCGCTGACGGGGTTGCCGAGGGTCTGGGGGGAACGCGCTGCTTGCGGGGGGCTGACATTTGCGTCTCCCGCCTCCCGTGCTCCATTCGCCTCCGCTCGCCTCGGTTCGTCGCGCTTCGGCTCCTCTCTTCGCTCCGCTCGGCTCCTCGCTGTTACTCCCGGCTTGACGCGGAGCCGTGCAGAGCCGGACCGACCTCTGCCAAATCTAATTTTGCTGAGAGGAGCCGACTGGAAGTGAAACTAGCCAAGGGTTCAAATCGAGTCGAGAGGAAATAGTTGTGCCTGTGAGTTTGCCTTTCTCATGACACATCAATATAAGCTTGACCAATATACTATAAAGTATATTTAGCATAGAGATTATGATTCATCTTTCTTCTCTCTAGTCTGTGCAATCTTCTTCCACAACCATCACTTGTAACTAGTGTGTTTTCTTTTTGCTTAAATACGTGTTTTAGGAAAATAGTCTTAACAAGATCAGAAACAGCATTTTGTCTATGATAAAGTAAACACATTACATGATTTTTTTTGTTCATAGGATGGTTTTGGCTGGAAGGGACCTTAAAGATCATCCAGTTCCAACCACCCTGCCATGGGCAGGGACACCTCCCACTAGACCGGGCTGCTCAAGACTCTATCCAACCTGGCCTTGAACACCTCCAGGGAGGCGGCAGCCACAACCTCCTTCGGCAACCCGTGCCAGTGTCTCTCCACCCTCATTGTGAAAAATTTCTTCCTAAGGCCTAATCTCAATCTTCTACCCTTCCAGTTATAGCCATTCCCCCTTGTCCTATCACTACCAACCCTTGTAAAAAGTCCTTCCTCAGCTTTCTTGTAGGGCCCCCTTCAGATACAGGAAGGCTGCTATGAGGTCCCCCCGAGGCCTTCTCTTTTCCAGGCTAAACAAGCCTAACTCTACCAGACTGTCCTCACAGTAGAGGTTCTCCAGCCCTTTGATCGGCTTCATAGAGGATCATAGCCCTCCTCTGGACCCATTTTAACAGTTTTCTTAACTGTTAAAGTAGACATCTCTGATGCATTCCAGCTGTGGGTAAACATTTTCTCAATGATCTAGGGCCAGATCCAAAAATAACTTAGACTAATAAAATTCACCTTAACTACTGAACTATGGATCTGAAAATGCCCAGCTTCCCTATGTCTATCTTCTCCTATTTATCTTCATTGTCACGTAAAAATTAACTGTTCTGTTAAATTCCCTGAGTGTTTCTTCAATAAGAGCACTCGAAAACAGCCTGCAATTGGATAATACAATTTTAGTTATAAATCATCTCGTGAGTGCTATAGACGAGGTCATGGAGGTTCCAGGTGGCAGGGCCACAATATTCAGTGATTCGCTGAGGTGTCCACTCATCTTTTCCCCATCATTGATTACCACTTTCCTGTGTTAGATGGGGACTAATGAACTGCCTAGTTTATCTTAAATTATCATAGACCTAGACACTCACTTTATTATCCCTCTCTTCTGGAAGTAAGAAAAATAAGGAGCAAATAACTCCTATGTAATGTGTTCTCGTCCAGTTTGATGGTAGTAATTTATAAGCAGCTGAACCACATATCCAATAATGACTTCCTAGAGCTCGTGTCCCTTTGTCTAATAATGTGCTTGAACAAAGTTATCATGTTTTAGCAGGGAAACACTTGGTATTATCCTGAGCATTAATCCAATAAGAGTTCCTCTGCTTGATCGGAGAATTTCTGTAATGGATCCCATTGAACGGATCTGAGCTGTTGCATAGCCGTGCTTCTACCCCTTCAATTGAATCACATGTGGTGGGGACTCTGTTTCCATAGTCATGGCCACCCACTTTTCTTGTGCCACTTAAATCCTTATTGGAACATGAGTGTGTAAAGTAGATGGGTCCGTTATCATCTGTTCGTTCCCAAAAATTGACAATCAGATAATTTGTATTCTTATAAGTCAGGTTTCTAATTCAGTAAGTGAAATTACAGTGACCGGTCCCAACAAAACCACCATCTTTTTCTTTGCTCTTCCTACAGTATATGCTCCCTGCAGAATATTTAATTGGCCACTTTGGATTGGTATAATTGTCCCAATAGGTCAGGTTTTTTAGGTTTACTGGACTGTAACAGCTCACTAATACCTCGGGAGAAAGAGGAACCACAGTACATGGCCAATTTTCTAATCCAAACGGACCTCCACATGGCCAAAATTGGTGAGATTATAAAAATAGGCTACCAGTTCTCCTAAAGCCACAAATTAATTTTCTCCATTCCAACTTGTTAAGGGGAGAGTGGTTCCTTCGCATAAACTTATCAAAACCAAAATTTCTAAAGACATCATTACTTCACACTCTTTAACAGTAACAATATCTAAACCACAATCTAAACTTCAACAATAATAACCAACACAGTAGAATGATCACAATCAAAATGACTGTGGCATAATAATATTTGGTCTTACAAATGCCATTGCCAAATAATTATTAAAGCTAAAAATGCTATTATTGTTCTAACAAAGAGCAATTGGGCTGGAAAACAGTCCAACTCCGTCCAATCCAGTAGCTCAGTCGAGGAGCAGTTCTGTGTTCTTATTCATCTGCTGTTTCATTCCTGTGGGAAAAAACATGCTGTGATTCAGCTTGTTTTGTCTCGACGATCTCACTTCAATTAAAAAGAGAGAAAGATCCATCAGGTAAGGATTCAATGGGTCTTTCCAGATTGGCCTTGTGCCTCCCACACATATTTATTCTTTGGGAATTTTAGACTCATTCGTACCTTCCGTACATGAGGGAGATTCACTAATACCGGTTGTTCCATATGCAAAGGCGTTGGATACTGTCCCAGGACTATTCATAATTGGGGACTAATAGCATTGGCCTCGATGCAAAATCTTTCATTTCTGGACTGCCTCCTGCCGTCCACCTGTTATTGAATACATACATTGCTGACGGAAGGCAATTTGCCCCAATGGCCTGCCCAAATTTTGCTTACCATTTAATCAGACCATTATTTCATTCCACCAACCTATTTGCTTGTGGGGGTACAGAGCATCCATCAAACTCCTTCCTCCTTCATCCAGACTCGCACTATCCCGGATGAATCTATGATTCTAATATTCATTTTGGTTAAGTCCAAGACTAAAAATTGTGCCACAAGAGCTTGCACACCTCCTGGGAGTGTTATTTTAGTAACCATGGTGGGACAATCCTTTTTTCCCACCCTCTATTGCAGAAAATTTAATCATTGGATTTCCTGGTTTAATTCTAATAAAGCTGCAGCGTGGGTGGACATCTGGGCCCCAGTGTCTATTAAAAATTCTAAACACAGTTGTCACTTGCTGACTAGTAAAACAATAGCAGGTGAAATGTGATCAGGAAGCCATCAGATATTCATTACCTGGGTGCAAGTGTGGCTCAACACCATTCCCGGGGTCTCTCATTTTTTGACATAGCTTCTTTGAGCCAGTTGAGATCTCCTTCAGCTGGTACTGGCAGTGGAGCACTTGGGGAAAGGGGACCAAACCTTTCCTTTCCGCTCACTAATTCCACTAATTGTTGTGAATTTGGTATCGATACCCCACATGACAGGGTTTTTTTCAGATTCCTAATTCTAGCGCCCTTTTCCACAACTCATTTCATTTGGAATGAAAGGTAGGTCTGTTAGGGATCCTTCTTCCTTTTTGATCCTTTGATCCTTTTCACCCATTCACAACTTCGAACAAAATACACCCTTTTACTGCTCTTAAAGTTAACAGGGTCTCTAGGGTTTCGATCTTGTAAAGTCCACCCCATGCGTCTCCCGTAACTGATCGTATCTTAGACTGTGTCCAGGTATAGGGTCCACTCATCTGGGCTCATCCGGTCCTTAGCTCGTCTCAAATGGAGGCTACGAATGTTTTTAGACGATCTGGTAATCCTCAAAGCAATGGGGTGAATCAGTTAGGGTGCACAGGAGCCATTGTGGGAGATTCTGCTACTCTCCCTGCATTGTAAATAGCCTGAATATATGCAGCAGTTTTAAGTGCCAAAGGTTCCCCTTTTTCTTATGGGTTTAATCCTGAAGCCCAGTGTGCTCCTTGTACAGTTATAGAGAGAACCCGGTCATCTGGCACTGGGGCTAAAAGGACTCCAGGACCATAGCCCCCTGCTGCCTCAGCTGAATTTAACAGAACTCAGTCCTCTCCTGTCAAAGATACTCACCATAAGTATTCTACTTCCGATTCTGAGGGCTACCACGAATATTCCTCTTGGATCTTGGCTAGTTCCAAAGCACGACACGGCAGGGTACAGGTGGTTACAGAACAGGTATTATTGGGCTCTTCTGTCTCTTCCATTTTAATTGGAGGTTAGAGGCGAGCTTTTCCCTGATTCTCGGGGAGAGGGTCTGGGTCTAAAGGACATTCGTCTCCACTAGAGTCCCAGATATCACCATCCCATATCTTGGGATCGCAACACAGGACTAGTTTCTGAATATTTGCATCATTCTTTGTAAGAGATATTTGGGTTTACGGCAAATCTAGTTTATCCTGGCATTGTGCCACTCGAGCCTCATCGTCCACTAATGTGGATTTGTACTCCTCCCTCTCTTGTTTCACCTTTTCCAGTTCCCATGGACCCATTCCCCCGTGTCTGCTCTACAGCATTTGTGGTGATGTATGGTCATCAACGGTGAGAGTAGTAGTGCAATCTCAGATATTTATACACATTTCAATACTGTCTAATTATTTTAATCGTTAGCACTATTATTTTCATAATTTCATTAAAGTTGCAGCTTTAGTTTTCACACTGCAAGCCTTTTTCCTCTTATTTACATTTCTGCTGCACCTTGGGGTGGGGCAAAGTGAACTTGGGAGCCCAGCTGCACAGCTTTAGCTACTAAAATTAGCTAGGTCAGAGCTAAACTGTGACAATAGAGAAAGTTGTAATAGAAAAACACATACCACTATCTCTGGTAAAGGTCCACTTCTCCATTCAGTGCTTTTCTTAATGTAAATGTAAGGCAGATTTAATAATTTAGAACTGCTCCTATTTATCCTTTTGTAGGGGTTTGCCCCACCCCATTCCCAGGTGATGGGTGGGAAGGCCCAGGGGTTTATAAGCCACATGCCTTTCATCAGGAGCTCATTCAGCTTCTGGTTTCCCTTGAGATTAGTGTTCTGCTGTTCTTTCAGTTCACTGCAACTTTTTGAGCAGGCTAAGCTATCTGTTTGTTTGTTTTTTTGGTTTTTTTGTTTTTTTAATTATAGAGAGGCATAGATGTCTGTTGGAGGTAAGAGCTTTGTGGTGAGTCAAGGCTAAGCAGCGCAAGTATTAAGTATATTTGCTCTCTGCAGGTAGTGCATGTTTGTTTTCAGGTCAGTAATTTTGTTTTGGATGTCTAGAGGAGGCAAGATATTTTCATAGCGTCCATTTTTATTTATTTTATTTTAGATGCTTTTTCTTTGCTTGGATTTTCTGGTTTTGGGATAGCCTATTGCTATTCCTCTTTGCCTGTTCCTAAAGGCTTTACAATTTGTAATAGGTGTCTTCTAGGTTAAAGAAATCTGAAGTTTGCTTACTTTGCCAGCCTGTAGCAGGTTCTGGAGTCTGTGGGATGACAGAAAGTAAGAGGGGCTGCTGAGTGGCAGGATCGAATCTCATACGTGTTAAGGCTTGTATGTGTGGGGCTTAAATATGGCCCTTTTTTTCCTGGCTGGCTGTAGTTGAACTCTGGACGGATTTCTAAATGGGAGCAAGGTCATAAGAATTGTTGTTATTGATCACCGTATGGTTAACCTAATAGATATTGTTTTCAGATGCAGAGAGATGAGCCGGACACCAAAGGGTGACGATAGAGGAGAGGGAAGCAATAAGAAGGTGACTTAGCCCATGGTGTCAGTAGGAAGATGTGACTGGTTGCCGTATGGGTAGCTTATGAGTTGAGATTTTCATTTTGAAGGTGCGAAGCAAAATGAAATATTGACACCAGAGCTGAATCAAGCAAGGACAGCAATGGTGAGTGGGCTGAAGGAGCAGTTTTCTCAGGAGTTGCATTGCCTGCGAAGCTATGAGCATCCCTCGCTGTTTGTGTATTACATGTGATGTGTAAGTCTCAACATGGCAGCTTGAGGTGGTGAAGGCTAAGAGGGTGAGCGGTCAAAGTAAAGGTGGAGAATCACTGTGGGTAACTTGTGCTTTTGGGTACTATCTGAACACGTGTCTTTTGCTTTGTTTAATTGCAGGTGCTGCACTCAACCTCGGAGAGGTGAAGCTTCATGCCTACGAGAGGTCTGAGGGGGTAAGGAGATTGTTGGTAAGGTGGGTGTCTAAGAGCAAAGCACTATCCAGCAACTCAGTTGAGCTTTTACCTTTGGTTTTGTAGGTGCTGTGCATTACTACCTTTGGTTTAGTAGGTGCTGTCCATTACTACCTTGGGAATGGGAAGAGTATTTGACGTGAGTTGGGCAGTAGCGAGAGAGAGAAAGGGATTGATTTCCCACAATCAAGAGTAATTTTGTGTCTCTTATTACCTTAGGTGCCCCAGGTGATCACGGCTGCAGCATCTGACATTGGAATCGGCTCGGAGTAGGTGAGCAGAAGGCCAAGGCAGCTTTGCAGAGGAAGGTGTTGTGCAAGACTCTGATGTTGAGCAGTGCAATGCTGACTGTCAGTAGCATTTTAGTTTCTGTTTGGTTTTCTTGCAGGTGTTGAGGAAGAACCCGGTGACTGCAGAATCCTCTCAGACAGCCGATTCGAGCTGAGCTTCTGCTGAGGATGGCTTCAGACCCCCAGCCCTCTGAAAGCTAAGTTGAGGGACCAGGGCTGGGATGGGGCTGGGAAGAGGTGAAAGGGTTGAAAATAGAAGGGAAGGTTTTTAAAGCAAGATAGGGGAGAGGGCTGTGCAGGAAGAGTACCCTTGGGACAGATATTGGGAGGGGTTTGATTTTTTTTTTTTTTTTTTTCAGTCCAATGCTAGCAGGTGCCGGGTAGGGTGGTTCCAGGCTGTGTCTGTGTGGTTTATGTAGTCCGTTTCTGTGTTTTGTACCGTTATTTGGTCTCAATCTCTTCTTTGCTTTGAAGGCACGCAGTATATGCCTTGGACACAATCTCTAGGGTCTCAAATGCCTCTACTCATCATGCAGTGCAAACTGGGCACTGCTTTTTCTTGCACGGCAATCTTAAAGCGTGGATTGGCCTCATCTCTTGGAAGATTCTGGTCATTCATCGTTTGCAGTGGCATCGCGGCCCACATCAGCATCACTGATGATTGGCCATCCATTTCTTGGATCCTTATTCTGGGATTTTTTTCCCTGCGCCTTCCAAGACTTTAAGTCTTTAAATGGGGCTTCTTGCACGTGCATCCTCCCAGTTGTGGCCACATCTCTTTGTAATGGGCCACAGCCTTCCACTCTTCTAGGGCTGCTGTAGATTGTTCTTTACAGCCCCCTGGGCCTTCCTGCTTGATGGCATCTATGGCTGGGGTGTCACTGTTCTTACAGAGTTTCTTTTACCTCTGGATGTTGTGTCACTGGTTTCTTATACAGTGTTGGTCTGCGCATGTTTGTGTGTGGTTGGAGCTACTCTGCCTGTGGCACAGAACCAATAAAATCGTCTAGAACAATAACGGTAAAATTCTATGGTTCGTATGTTGATAAGCCCAGACCTTGTAGGAACAGTCTGTAAGGAGCATGGCAGAAAATCCAGCCAAATTAACACCAGGCCATGGGAGTCACTTAGGGCTACACAGGCACGGAGTATGACCAAAGCTGCCTGTGATAAACAACTTGAGTGAAGACGAGCAGTTAAAATCGCAACGGTGTCACATACGGTAGGTATGGGGCTTAGTG
This sequence comes from Dromococcyx pavoninus, assembly GCA_033558185.1. Taxonomy (NCBI): domain Eukaryota; kingdom Metazoa; phylum Chordata; class Aves; order Cuculiformes; family Neomorphidae; genus Dromococcyx; species Dromococcyx pavoninus. The sequence goes on from JAUMJL010000848.1 coordinate 170,543, forward strand.
TGTGGGTTTCTTTGGGTTTTATTCTGCATGGCTATAGTGTAAAATAGAGAAGGTATTCCTAAATGGAAACTAGGTGTCCGGAATGGTTCAGACCTCACTCAGCACCAGGTGACTTGTTTGCTATTGTGCTTTTTCAGATGCAGAGGAATGAGCTGTGCACAGAAGGCTGGTGATGGAGAGGCGAGAAGAGCACAACAGCAAGGTGGGTTGGATGTGGTGTTGGCAGAATAATTCAAACACAAGCATGAAAATGAGGTATAGAGCCTTTTATTTTTCTAACTTTGAAGGCGCCGAGCAAGTAGAACAGCAGAATGTTGGTGTCGGCACCAACTCGAGCAAGGAGCGCAATGGTGAGTTACCTGAAGCAGCGGTTATTAGTTCAGCGGTTATTAGAGGGCGGTGTGGGAATTGTCCCCTTTGGGCAGGTCAAGGCAGAGGGGGTTACTTGTCGACACAACGCTAGCACCTGCCGGGCAGGGCAGTTCCAGCCTGTGTCTGTGTCATTGCGTGGTTTATGTTGTCTGTGTGCTTTGTCTCAGACCTTTCTTGGGTCTCGATCTCCTCTTCGCTATCGAGGCAAGCAGTACGCGCCTTGGGCTCCATCTCTATAGTCTCAAATGCCCGTACACATCTCACAGTGCTACTGTGGCACTGCTTTTCTTGCTCGGCAATCTTCAAAGCGTGCATCGACCTCATCTCTTGGAAGATTCTGTTCATTCATCATTTCCGGTGGCATCACGGCCCACATCAGCATCCCTGGAGATCGGTCATCCGTTTCCTTGGATCCCCGTTCTGGGATTTTTTTTTTTTCCGTGCACCCACGAAGTCTTTAGGCCTTTAAGTGGGGCTTCTTGCACGCGCATCCTCCCAGTTGCGGCCACATCTCTTTGTAACGGGCCAGGGTCTTGCACTGTTCCGGGGCTGCCAGAGATTCTGCTTCGCAGCCCCGTGGTCCTTCCTGCCTGATGGCGTCTCTTGCCTGGGAGTCATTCTTCTTACGGCGTTTCTTTTGCCTCTGGACCTAGCGTCATTGGTCTCGTGTGCGGTGTCGGTCCGTGCGTGTTTGTGTGTGGTTGGAGTTGCTCTGCCCGTGGCACCGAAGTCTTAGGACGGGGCAGAAGACTAACCGTAAGGTTCTATGATTAATACGTGTGTGTATACGCTTAGGCTTTGAAGGCCAGGGCCGAATGGTCCATTACCGAACACGTAGCCATCTACGCAGCAGACAAGGGAGAGTGTGGCTGCGAACCCCCAGGGAAATCAGAGGGGACGAGCACGTCTTCCTGGGAGAAGCCGCTCGAGCGGTAGTAGAGCAGTTAGAATTAGGAGGGTGGGGATGGGGTGGGGCTTAACTATTTATTGTAGCGGGGTTTGCCTCTTTTTGTGCCTGGCTGTAGTGTTAAATAGGGATGATGGTCATAAATGGAATCGAGATGTCTGGAATTGCTAAGGCATCGCGAATCATCAGGATGACTTGTGTCATCTTTCTTCTTCAGGTGCAGAGGGACGAGCTGCGCACCAGAGGCTGGCGATGGAGAGGCGAGAAGAGCGCAACAGCAGGGTGGGTTGGCCTTGTTGTCTGTAGGAAGGTGTGACCGTTGCCTACATGACTAGCTAATGGGAACATATTTTTCACTTTGAAGGCGCCGAGCGAGTAGTGCAGCGGAATGCCGGTGCCGGCGCCAGCTCGAACAAGGAGAGCAACGCTGAGTTACCTGAAGCAGCGGTTATTAGTTCAGGTGCTGAGTTATCGGTGAAGATAAAAGCACGTTTTTGCTTTCTGTATTACAGGCGGTGTGCAAGCCTAAGCGTGTCAGCGTGAGACGACAGAGGCTGAGCGGGCGAGAAGTCAAGGTAACGGAGGGCGAAATAGGAAACGGTGCGGGCAACGTGTGCTTTTGGGTAGAAGCTGAGCACGTGTCGTCTTCTTTGTGTTTTGCAGGTGCCGCACGCAGCCTCAGAGTGGCGAAGGCACGTGGCAACATGCGGTCCGAGAAGGTGAGGAGGCTGTTGTTTGAGCCGATGCCTAAGAGCGATACAGCAACTCAGTTGAGCATTTACATTTGGTTTTGCAGGTGCCATTTGGGCCACCTTTGCACCGGGAAGAGCCTTTGAGGTGAGTCGGGCATTAGGGAGAGGGAGCACGGGAACCGATTTCTCTCAATCGCAACAGTAATTTTGCGTCTCCTGTTATCTTAGGTGCCCCAGGAGACGACGGCCGCAACGGTAGATGTTTGGACGGGCAAGGAGCAGGCGAGTAGAAGGCCGTGGCTGTTCTGCCGCGAGGATGTGCCTTGTGGAAGACGTTGGCATGCAGCAGCGCAACTTTGACTTGTGAGCACAGCTTTTGATTTGTGTTTGGTTTTCTTGCAGGCCGTGCGGAGGAACTGGGTGACTGCAGGGTCGTTCCCGTCGGCCGTTGCCGTTTGAGTGTTTCTGCCGGAGACGTCTTCAGGACCTCGGCCCTCTGAAAGCTAAGTGGAGGGACCAGGGCCGGTCTGGGGCTGGGAAGAGGGCCGTAGGTTGGGAGGGACGGGGAGGGTCTCTAGCATAGAGGAGAGGGCGGTGTGGGAATTGTTACCTTTTGGCAGGTCATGGCAGAATGGATTACTTCTCGATGCAATGCTAGCAGCTGCCGGGCAGGGCAGTTCCAACCCGTGTCTGTGTCATTGCGTGGTTTATGTTGTCTGTGTCCTTTGTCTCGGACCTTTCTTGGGTCTCGATCTCCTCTTCGCTAACGAGGCAAGCAGTACGCGCCTCGGGCTCCATCTCTATAGTCTCAAATGCCCGTACCCATCACACAGTGCTATTGTGGCACTGCTTTTCTTGCATGGCAGTCTTCAAAGCATGGATCGACCTCATCTCTTGGAAGATTCTCTTCGTTCATCATTCGCGGTGGCATCGCGGCCCACGTCAGCATCCCTGAGGATCGGTCATCCGTTTTCTTGGATCCCCGTTCTGGGATTTTTTTTCCGTGCACCCACGAAGTCTTTAGGCCTTTAAGTGGGGCTTCTTGCACGCGCATCCTCCCAGTTGCGGCCACATCTCTTTGTAACGGGCCAGGGTCTTGCACTGTTCCGGGGCTGCCAGAGATTCTGCTTCGCAGCCCCGTGGTCCTTCCTGCCCGATGGCGTCTCTTGCCTGGGAGTCATTCTTCTTACGGCGTTTCTTTTGCCTCCGGATCTCGCGTCATTGGTCTCGTGTGCGGTGTCGGTCCGTGCGTGTTTGTGTGTGGTTGGAGTTGCTCTGCCCGTGGCACCGAAGTCTTAGGACGGGGCAGAAGACTAACCGTGAGGTTCTATGATTGATACGTGTGTGTATACGCTTAGGCTTTGAAGGCCAGGGCCGAAAGGTCCGTTACGGAACACGTAGCAGTCTATGCAGCAGACGAGGGAGAGTGATTTCCCTGGAGTTCGCAGCTACAGAGGGGACGAGCACGTCTTCCCGGGAGAAGCCGCTGGAGGGGTCGTAGAGCAGTTTGAATTCCGAGGGTGGGATAGGTGTGGGGCTTAACCTTTTATTGAAGTGGGGTTTGCCTCTTTTTGTGCCTGGCTGTAGTGTTAAGTAGGGATGATAGTCATAAATGGAATCGAGATGTCGGATTTGCTAAGGCATCGCGTGTCATCGGGATGACTTGTGTCATCTTTTTTCTTTACGTGCAGAGGGACCACCTGCGCACCGAATGCTGGCGATGGATTGGTGAGGAGAGCGCAACAGCAAGGTGGGTGGGCATTGTTGTCTGTAGGAAGGTGTGACCGGTGTCTCCATGACTAGCTAATGGGTACATATTTTTCACTTTCAAGGCGCCGAGCAAGTAGCAGTGCGGAATGCCGGTGCCGGCGCCAAATTCAACAAGGAGAACAATGGTGAGTTACCTGAAGCAGCGGTTATTAGTTCAGGTGCTGAGTTATCGGCGAAGATAAAAGCACCTGTTTGCTTTCTGTATTGCAGACGCTGTGCAAGCCTAAGCGTGAGACGACGGAGGCCGAGCGGGCGAGAAGTCAAGGTAACGGAGGGCGAAATCGGTGCGGGCAAGGTGTGCTTTGGGTAGAAGCTGAGCACGTGTCGTCTTTGTGTTTTGCAGGTGCCGCACGCAGCCTCAGAGGGGCAAAGCCACGTGAGAAGATGCGGTCCGAGAAGGTGAGGAGGCTGTTGCTTGAGCCGATGCCTAAGAGCGATACAGCAACTCACTTGAGCATTTACATTTGGTTTTGCAGGTGCCCTTTGGGCCACCTTTGGACCGGGAAGAGCCTTTGAGGTGAGCCGGGCAGTAGGGAGAGGGAGCACGGGAACGGATTTCTCACAATCGCAACAGTAATTTGCATCTCCTGTTACCTTAGGTGCCCCAGGAGATGACGGCCGCAGCGTTGGATGTTTGGATGGGCAAGGAGCAGGTGAGTAGTACGCCGTGGCAGTTTTGCCGCGAGGATGCGCCTTGTGGGAGACGTTGGGAGGCAGCAGCGCAACTTTGACTTGTGAGCACAGCTTTTGATTTGTGTTTGATTTTCCTGCAGGCCATGCAGAGGAAACTGGTGACTGCGGGGTCGTTCCCGTCGGCCGTTGCCAGTTGAGTGTTTCTGCCGGGGACGTCTTCAGGTCCTCGGCCCTCTGAAAGCTAAGTGGAGGGACCAGGGCCGGTCTGGGGCTGGGAAGAGGGCTGTAGGTTGGGAGGGGCGGGGAGGGATTCTAGCATAGAGGAGAGGGCTGTGTGGGAATTGTCCCTTTTGGGCAGGTCAAGGCAGAGGGGATTACTTCTCGACGCAACGCTAGCAGCTGCCGGGCAGGGCAGTTCCAGCCTGTGTCTGTGTCATTGTGTGGTTTATGTTGTCTGTGTGCTTTGTCTCGGACCTGTCTTGGGGCTCCATCTCCTCTTTGCTATCGAGGCAAGCAGTACGCACCTCGGGCTCCATCTCTATAGTCTCAAATGCCTGTACTCATCGCACAGTGCTATTGTGGCACTGCTTTTCTTGCACGGCAATCTTAAAAGCGTGGATCGACCACTTCTCTTGGAAGAGTCTGGTCCTTCATCATTTGCGGCGGCATCGTGGCCCACGTCAGCATCCCTGAAGATCGGTCATCTGTTTAGTTGGATCCCTGTTCTGGGATTTTTTTTTTCTGTGCATCCACGAAGTCTTTAGGCCTTTAAGCAGGGCTTCTTGCACGCGCATCCTCCCAGTTGCGGCCACATCTCTTTGTAACGGGCCAGGGTCTTGCGCTCTTCCAGGGCTGCCAGCGGTTCTCCTTTATGGCCCCGTAGTCCTTGCTGCTCGATGGCGTCTCTTGCCTGGGAGTCATTCTTCTTACGGAACTTCTTTTGCCTCCAGATCTCGCGTCATTGGTCTCGCGTGCGGTGTCGGTCCGTGCGTGTTTGCGTGTTGTTGGAGTTGCTCTGCCCGTGGCACCGAAGTCTTAGGACGGGCTAGAAGACGAACCGTAAGGTTCTGTGATTGATACGTGTGTATGCTTAGGCTTTGAAGGCCGGGGCCGTACGGTCCATTACCGAACACGTAGCCGTCTACGCAGCAGACGAGGGAGAGTGATTTGCCTGGGGTTTGCAGCCACAGAGGGGACGAGCACGTCTTCCCGGGACAAGCCGCTGGAGCGGTCGTAGAGCAGTTTGAATTCGGAGGGTGGGGTAGGTGTGGGGCCTAACCTTTTATTGTAGCGGGGTTTGCCTCTTTTTGTGCCTGGCTGTAGTGTTAAATAGGGAGGACAGTCATAAATGGAATTCAGATGTCTAAATCTCTAAGGCATCGCATGTCATTAGGATGACTTGTGTGATCTTTTTTCTTCAGGTGCGGAGGGACGAGCTGCGCACAAAAGGCTGGCGATGGAGAGGCGAGGAGAGCGCAACAGCAAGGTGGGTTGGCATTGTTGTCTGTAGGAATGTGTGACCGGTGTCTACATGACTAGATAATGGGGAACATATTTTTCCCTTTCAAGGCACTGAGGAAGTAGCACAGTGGAATGCCGGTGCCGGCGCCAACTCGAGCAAGGAGAGCAATGGTGAGTTACCTGAAGCAGCGGTTATTAGTTCAGGTGATGAGTTACCGGGCAAAGATAAAAGCACCTGTTTGCTTCTGTATTGCAGGCGCTGTGCAAGACTAAGCGTGAGATGACTGAGGCCGAGCGGGCGAGAAGTCAAGGTAAGGGAGGGCAAAATAGGAATCGGTGTGGGCAACACGTGCTTTTGGGTAGGATCTGAGCACGTGTTGTTGTCTTTGTGTTTTGCAGGTGCCGCACGCAGCCTCAGAGGGGCAAAGCCACGTGAGAAGATGCGGTCCGAGAAGGTGAGGAGGCTGTTGCTTGAGCCGATGCCTAAGAGCGATACAGCAACTCACTTGAGCATTTACATTTGGTTTTGCAGGTGCCCTTTGGGCCACCTTTGGACCGGGAAGAGCCTTTGAGGTGAGCCGGGCAGTAGGGAGAGGGAGCACGGGAACGGATTTCTCACAATCGCAACAGTAATTTGCATCTCCTGTTACCTTAGGTGCCCCAGGAGATGACGGCCGCAGCGTTGGATGTTTGGATGGGCAAGGAGCAGGTGAGTAGTACGCCGTGGCAGTTTTGCCGCGAGGATGTGCCTTGTGGGAGACGTTGGGAGGCAGCAGCGCAACTTTGACTTGTGAGCACAGCTTTTGATTTGTGTTTGGTTTTCCTGCAGGCCGTGCAGAGGAAACTGGTGACTGCGGGGTCGTTCCCGTCGGCCGTTGCCAGTTGAGTGTTTCTGCCGGGGACGTCTTCAGGTCCTCGGCCCTCTGAAAGCTAAGTGGAGGGACCAGGGCCGGTCTGGGGCTGGGAAGAGGGCTGTAGGTTGGGAGGGGCGGGGAGGGATTCTAGCATAGAGGAGAGGGCTGTGTGGGAATTGTCCCTTTTGGGCAGGTCAAGGCAGAGGGGATTACTTCTCGACGCAACGCTAGCAGCTGCCGGGCAGGGCAGTTCCAGCCTGTGTCTGTGTCATTGTGTGGTTTATGTTGTCTGTGTGCTTTGTCTCGGACCTGTCTTGGGCCTCCATCTCCTCTTTGCTATCGAGGCAAGCAGTACGCACCTCGGGCTCCATCTCTATAGTCTCAAATGCCTGTACTCATCGCACAGTGCTATTGTGGCACTGCTTTTCTTGCACGGCAATCTTAAAAGCGTGGATCGACCACTTCTCTTGGAAGAGTCTGGTCCTTCATCATTTGCGGCGGCATCGCGGCCCACGTCAGCATCCCTGAAGATCGGTCATCTGTTTAGTTGAATCCCTGTTCTGGGATTTTTTTTTTCTGTGCATCCACAAAGTCTTTAGGCCTTTAAGCGGGGCTTCTTGCACGCGCATCCTCCCAGTTGCGGCCACATCTCTTTGTAACGGGCCAGGGTCTTGCGCTCTTCCAGGGCTGCCAGCGGTTCTCCTTTATGGCCCCGTAGTCCTTGCTGCTCGATGGCGTCTCTTGCCTGGGAGTCATTCTTCTTACGGCGTTTCTTTTGCCTCAGGATCTCGCGTCATTGGTCTCGTGTGCAGTGTTGGACAGTGCGTGTTTGCGTGTTGTTGGAGTTGCTCTGCCCGTGGCACTGAAGTCTTAGGACGGGCTAGAAGGCTAACCGTAAGGTTCTGTGATTAATACGTGTATATGCTTAGGCTTTGAAGGCCGGGACTGTACGGTCCACTATCGAACACGTAGCCGTCTACGCAGCAGACGAGGGAGAGTGATTTCCCTGGGGCTCACAGCCGCAGAGGGGACGAGCACTTCTTCCCGGGAGAAGCCGCTGGAGCGGTAATAGAGCAGTTTGAATTCCAAGGGTGGTGGAGGTGTGGGGCTTAACCTTTTATTGTAGCGGGGATTGCCTCTTTTTGTGCCTGGCTGTAGTGTTAAATAGGGATGATAGTCATAAATGGAATCGAGATGTCTAAATTGCTAAGGCATCGCATGTCATCAGGATGACTTGTGTGATCTTTTTTCTTCAGGTGCAGAGGGACGAGCTGTGCACCAAAGGCTGGCGATGGAGAGGCGAGGAGAGCGCAACAGCAAGGTGGGTTGGCGTTGTTCTCTGTAGAAATGTGTGACCGGTATCCACATGACTAGATAATGGGAACATGTTTTTCACTTTCAAGGCACCGAGCGAGTAGCACAGCAGAATGCCGGTGCCATCTCGAGCAAGGAGAGCAACGGTGAGTTACCTGAAGCAGCGGTTATTGTTCAGATGATGAGTCGTCGGCAAAGATAAATGCACCTCTTTGCTTTCTGTATTGCAGGAGGTGTGCAAGCCTCAACATGGCAGCATGACACTACAGAGACCAAGCGGGCGAGAAGTCAAGGTAACGGAGGGCGAAATAGGAATCGGTGCGGGCAACGAGTGCTTTTCAATAGAATCTAAGCATGTGTCATCTTCTTTGTTTTTAGCAGGTGCCACACGCCTACTCAGAGGGGTAAAACCACATGACAACATGCGGTCCGAGAAGGTGAGGAGGCTGTTGTTTGAGCCGATCCATTTTCCATGCATCCACGAAGTCTTTAGGCCTTTAAGCGGGGCTTCTTGCACGCGCATCCTCCCAGTTGCGGTCACATCTCTTTGTAACGGGCCAGGGTCTTGCGCTCTTCCAGGGCTGCCAGAGATTCTCCTTCGCGGCCCCGTGGTCCTTCCTGCCCGATGGCGTCTCTTGCCTGGGAGTCATTCTTCTTACGGCACTTCTTTTGCCTCCGGATCTCGCGTCATTGGTCTCGCGTGCAGTGTCGGTCCGTGCGTGTTTGCGTGTTGTTGGAGTTGCTCTGCCCGTGGCACCGAAGTCTTAGGACGGGCTAGAAGACGAACCGTAAGGTTCTGTGATTGATACGTGTGTATGCTTAGGCTTTGAAGGCCGGGGCCGTACGGTCCATTACCGAACACGTAGCCGTCTACGCAGCGGACGAGGGAGAGTGATTTGCCTGGGGTTTGCAGCCACAGAGGGGACGAGCACGTCTTCCCGGGACAAGCCGCTGGAGCGGTCGTAGAGCAGTTTGAATTCGGAGGGTGGGGTAGGTGTGGGGCCTAACCTTTTATTGTAGCGGGGTTTGCCTCTTTTTGTGCCTGGCTGTAGTGTTAAATAGGGAGGACAGTCATAAATGGAATTCAGATCTCTAAATTTCTAAGGCATCGCATGTCATTAGGATGACTTGTGTGATCTTTTTTCTTCAGGTGCGGAGGGACGAGCTGCGCACAAAAGGCTGGCGATGGAGAGGCGAGGAGAGCGCAACAGCAAGGTGGGTTGGCATTGTTGTCTGTAGGAATGTGTGACCGGTGTCTACATGACTAGATAATGGGGAACATATTTTTCCCTTTCAAGGCACTGAGGAAGTAGCACAGCGGAATGCCGGTGCCGGCGCCAACTCGAGCAAGGAGAGCAATGGTGAGTTACCTGAAGCAGCGGTTATTAGTTCAGGTGATGAGTTACCGGGCAAAGATAAAAGCACCTGTTTGCTTCTGTATTGCAGGCGCTGTGCAAGACTAAGCGTGAGATGACTGAGGCCGAGCGGGCGAGAAGTCAAGGTAAGGGACGGCAAAATAGGAATCGGTGCGGGCAACACGTGCTTTTGGGTAGGATCTGAGCACGTGTTGTTGTCTTTGTGTTTTGCAGGTGCCGCACGCAGCCTCAGAGGGGCAAAGCCACGTGAGAAGATGCGGTCCGAGAAGGTGAGGAGGCTGTTGCTTGAGCCGATGCCTAAGAGCGATACAGCAACTCACTTGAGCATTTACATTTGGTTTTGCAGGTGCCCTTTGGGCCACCTTTGGACCGGGAAGAGCCTTTGAGGTGAGCCGGGCAGTAGGGAGAGGGAGCACGGGAACGGATTTCTCACAATCGCAACAGTAATTTGCATCTCCTGTTACCTTAGGTGCCCCAGGAGATGACGGCCGCAGCGTTGGATGTTTGGATGGGCAAGGAGCAGGTGAGTAGTACGCCGTGGCAGTTTTGCTGCGAGGATGTGCCTTGTGGGAGACGTTGGGAGGCAGCAGCGCAACTTTGACTTGTGAGCACAGCTTTTGATTTGTGTTTGGTTTTCCTGCAGGCCGTGCAGAGGAAACTGGTGACTGCGGGGTCGTTTCCGTCGGCCGTTGCCAGTTGAGTGTTTCTGCCGGGGACGTCTTCAGGTCCTCGGCCCTCTGAAAGCTAAGTGGAGGGACCAGGGCCGGTCTGGGGCTGGGAAGAGGGCTGTAGGTTGGGAGGGGCGGGGAGGGATTCTAGCATAGAGGAGAGGGCTGTGTGGGAATTGTCCCTTTTGGGCAGGTCAAGGCAGAGGGGATTACTTCTCGACGCAACGCTAGCAGCTGCCGGGCAGGGCAGTTCCAGCCTGTGTCTGTGTCATTGTGTGGTTTATGTTGTCTGTGTGCTTTGTCTCGGACCTGTCTTGGGGCTCCATCTCCTCTTTGCTATCGAGGCAAGCAGTACGCACCTCGGGCTCCATCTCTATAGTCTCAAATGCCTGTACCCATCGCACAGTGCTATTGTGGCACTGCTTTTCTTGCACGACAATCTTAAAAGCGTGGATCGACCACTTCTCTTGGAAGAGTCTGGTCCTTCATCATTTGCGGCGGCATCGCGGCCCACGTCAGCATCACTGAAGATCGGTCATCTGTTTAGTTGGATCCCTGTTCTGGGATTTTTTTTTTTCTGTGCATCCACAAAGTCTTTAGGCCTTTAAGCAGGGCTTCTTGCACGCGCATCCTCCCAGTTGCGGCCACATCTCTTTGTAACGGGCCAGGGTCTTGCGCTCTTCCAGGGCTAGCAGCGGTTCTCCTTTATGGCCCCGTAGTCCTTGCTGCTCGATGGCGTCTCTTGCCTGGGAGTCATTCTTCTTACGGCGTTTCTTTTGCCTCAGGATCTCGCGTCATTGGTCTCGCGTGCGGTGTCGGTCCGTGCGTGTTTGCGTGTTGTTGGAGTTGCTCTGCCCGTGGCACCGAAGTCTTAGGACGGGCTAGAAGACGAACCGTAAGGTTCTGTGATTGATACGTGTGTATGCTTAGGCTTTGAAGGCCGGGGCCGTACGGTCCATTACCGAACACGTAGCCGTCTAAGCAGCGGACGAGGGAGAGTGATTTGCCTGGGGTTTGCAGCCACAGAGGGGACGAGCACGTCTTCCCGGGACAAGCCGCTGGAGCGGTCGTAGAGCAGTTTGAATTCGGAGGGTGGTGGAGGTGTGGGGCCTAACCTTTTATTGTAGCGGGGTTTGCCTCTTTTGCGTGGCTGTAGTGTTAAATAGGGAGGACAGTCATAAATGGAATTCAGATGTCTAAATTTCTAAGGCATCGCATGTCATTAGGATGACTTGTGTGATCTTTTTTTTCAGGTGCGGAGGGACGAGCTGCGCACAAAAGGCTGGCGATGGAGAGGCGAGGAGAGCGCAACAGCAAGGTGGGTTGGCATTGTTGTCTGTAGGAATGTGTGACCGGTGTCTACATGACTAGATAATGGGGAACATATTTTTCCCTTTCAAGGCACTGAGGAAGTAGCACAGCGCAATGCCGGTGCCGGCGCCAACTCGAGCAAGGAGAGCAATGGTGAGTTACCTGAAGCAGCGGTTATTAGTTCAGGTGATGAGTTACCGGGCAAAGATAAAAGCACCTGTTTGCTTCTGTATTGCAGGCGCTGTGCAAGACTAAGCGTGAGATGACTGAGGCCGAGCGGGCGAGAAGTCAAGGTAAGGGAGGGCAAAATAGGAATCGGTGCGGGCAACACGTGCTTTTGGGTAGGATCTGAGCACGTGTTGTTGTCTTTGTATTTTGCAGGTGCCGCACGCAGCCTCAGAGGGGCAAAGCCACGTGAGAAGATGCGGTCCGAGAAGGTGAGGAGGCTGTTGCTTGAGCCGATGCCTAAGAGCGATACAGCAACTCACTTGAGCATTTACATTTGGTTTTGCAGGTGCCCTTTGGGCCACCTTTGGACCGGGAAGAGCCTTTGAGGTGAGCCGGGCAGTAGGGAGAGGGAGCACGGGAACGGATTTCTCACAATCGCAACAGTAATTTGCATCTCCTGTTACCTTAGGTGCCCCAGGAGATGACGGCCGCAGCGTTGGATGTTTGGATGGGCAAGGAGCAGGTGAGTAGTACGCCGTGGCAGTTTTGCCGCGAGGATGTGCCTTGTGGGAGACGTTGGGAGGCAGCAGCGCAACTTTGACTTGTGAGCACAGCTTTTGATTTGTGTTTGGTTTTCCTGCAGGCCGTGCAGAGGAAACTGGTGACTGCGGGGTCGTTCCCGTCGGCCGTTGCCAGTTGAGTGTTTCTGCCGGGGACGTCTTCAGGTCCTCGGCCCTCTGAAAGCTAAGTGGAGGGACCAGGGCCGGTCTGGGGCTGGGAAGAGGGCTGTAGGTTGGGCGGGGCGGGGAGGGATTCTAGCATAGAGGAGTGGGCTGTGTGGGAATTGTCCCTTTTGGGCAGGTCAAGGCAGAGGGGATTACTTCTCGACGCAACGCTAGCAGCTGCCGGGCAGGGCAGTTCCAGCCTGTGTCTGTGTCATTGTGTGGTTTATGTTGTCTGTGTGCTTTGTCTCGGACCTGTCTTGGGGCTCCATCTCCTCTTTGCTATCGAGGCAAGCAGTACGCACCTCGGGCTCCATCTCTATAGTCTCAAATGCCTGTACTCATCGCACAGTGCTATTGTGGCACTGCTTTTCTTGCACGGCAATCTTAAAAGCGTGGATCGACCACTTCTCTTGGAAGAGTCTGGTCCTTCATCATTTGCGGCGGCATCGCGGCCCACGTCAGCATCACTGAAGATCGGTCATCTGTTTAGTTGGATCCCTGTTCTGGGATTTTTTTTTTCTGTGCATCCACAAAGTCTTTAGGCCTTTAAGCGGGGCTTCTTGCACACGCATCCTCCCAGTTGCGGCCACATCTCTTTGTAACGGGCCAGGGTCTTGCGCTCTTCCAGGGCTGGCAGCGGTTCTCCTTTATGGCCCCGTAGTCCTTGCTGCTCGATGGCGTCTCTTGCCTGGGAGTCATTCTTCTTACGGCGTTTCTTTTGCCTCAGGATCTCGCGTCATTGGTCTCGTGTGCAATGTTGGACAGTGCGTGTTTGCGTGTTGTTGGAGTTGCTCTGCCCGTGGCACCGAAGTCTTAGGACGGGCTAGAAGGCTAACCGTAAGGTTCTGTGATTAATACGTGTATATGCTTAGGCTTTGAAGGCCGGGACTGTACGGTCCACTAACGAACACGTAGCCGTCTACGCAGCAGACGAGGGAGAGTGATTTGCCTGGGGTTTGCAGCCACAGAGGGGACGAGCACGTCTTCCCGGGACAAGCCGCTGGAGCGGTAAGAGAGCAGTTTGAATTCCAAGGGTGGTGGATGTGTGGGGCTTAACCTTTTATAGTAGCGGGGATTGCCTCTTTTTGTGCCTGGCTGTAGTGTTAAATAGGGATGATAGTCATAAATGGAATCGAGATGTCTAAATTGCTAAGGCATCGCATGTCATCAGGATGACTTGTGTGATCTTTTTTCTTCAGGTGCAGAGGGACGAGCTGTGCACCAAAGGCTGGCGATGGAGAGGCGAGGAGAGCGCAACAGCAAGGTGGGTTGGCGTTGTTGTCTGTAGAAATGTGTGACCGGTATCCACATGACTAGATAATGGGAACATGTTTTTCACTTTCAAGGCACCGAGCGAGTAGTACAGCAGAATGCCGGTGCCAACTCGAGCAAGGAGAGCAATGGTGAGTTACCTGAAGCAGCGGTTATTGTTCAGGTGATGAGTCGTCGGCAAAGATAAATGCACCTCTTTGCTTTCTGTATTGCAGGAGGTGTGCAAGCCTCAACATGGCAGCATGACACTACAGAGACCAAGCGGGCGAGAAGTCAAGGTAACGGAGGGCAAAATAGGAATCGGTGCGGGCAACGAGTGCTTTTCAATAGAATCTAAGCATGTGTCATCTTCTTTGTTTTTAGCAGGTGCCACACGCCTACTCAGAGGGGTAAAACCACATGACAACATGCGGTCCGAGAAGGTGAGGAGGCTGTTGTTTGAGCCGATCCATTTTCCATGCATCCACGAAGTCTTTAGGCCTTTAAGCGGGGCTTCTTGCACGCGCATCCTCCCAGTTGCGGTCACATCTCTTTGTAACGGGCCAGGGTCTTGCGCTCTTACAGGGCTGCCAGAGATTCTCCTTCGCGGCCCCGTGGTCCTTCCTGCCCGATGGCGTCTCTTGCCTGGGAGTCATTCTTCTTACGGCACTTCTTTTGCCTCCGGATCTCGCGTCATTGGTCTCGCGTGCGGTGTCGGTCCGTGCGTGTTTGCGTGTTGTTGGAGTTGCTCTGCCCGTGGCACCGAAGTCTTAGGACGGGCTAGAAGACGAACCGTAAGGTTCTGTGATTGATACGTGTGTATGCTTAGGCTTTGAAGGCCGGGGCCGTACGGTCCATTACCGAACACGTAGCCGTCTACGCAGCGGACGAGGGAGAGTGATTTGCCTGGGGTTTGCAGCCACAGAGGGGACGAGCACGTCTTCCCGGGACAAGCCGCTGGAGCGGTCGTAGAGCAGTTTGAATTCGGAGGGTGGGGTAGGTGTGGGGCCTAAGCTTTTATTGTAGCGGGGTTTGCCTCTTTTGCGTGGCTGTAGTGTTAAATAGGGAGGACAGTCATAAATGGAATTCAGATCTCTAAATTTCTAAGGCATCGCATGTCATCAGGATGACTTGTGTGATCTTTTTCTTCAGGTGCGGAGGGACGAGCTGCGCACAAAAGGCTGGCGATGGAGAGGTGAGGAGAGCTCAACAGCAAGGTGGGTTGGCATTGTTGTCTGTAGGAATGTGTGACCGGTGTCTACATGACTAGATAATGGGGAACATATTTTTCCCTTTCAAGGCACTGAGGAAGTAGCACAGCGAAATGCCGGTGCCGGCGCCAACTCGAGCAAGGAGAGCAATGGTGAGTTACCTGAAGCAGCGGTTATTAGTTCAGGTGATGAGTTACCGGGCAAAGATAAAAGCACCTGTTTGCTTCTGTATTGCAGGCGCTGTGCAAGACTAAGCGTGAGATGACTGAGGCCGAGCGGGCGAGAAGTCAAGGTAAGGGAGGGCAAAATAGGAATCGGTGCGGGCAACACGTGCTTTTGGGTAGGATCTGAGCACGTGTTGTTGTCTTTGTGTTTTGCAGGTGCCGCACGCAGCCTCAGAGGGGCAAAGCCACGTGAGAAGATGCGGTCCGAGAAGGTGAGGAGGCTGTTGCTTGAGCCGATGCCTAAGAGCGATACAGCAACTCACTTGAGCATTTACATTTGGTTTTGCAGGTGCCCTTTGGGCCACCTTTGGACCGGGAAGAGCCTTTGAGGTGAGCCGGGCAGTAGGGAGAGGGAGCACGGGAACGGATTTCTCACAATCGCAACAGTAATTTGCATCTCCTGTTACCTTAGGTGCCCCAGGAGATGACGGCCGCAGCGTTGGATGTTTGGATGGGCAAGGAGCAGGTGAGTAGTACGCCGTGGCAGTTTTGCTGCGAGGATGTGCCTTGTGGGAGACGTTGGGAGGCAGCAGCGCAACTTTGACTTGTGAGCACAGCTTTTGATTTGTGTTTGGTTTTCCTGCAGGCCGTGCAGAGGAAACTGGTGACTGCGGGGTCGTTTCCGTCGGCCGTTGCCAGTTGAGTGTTTCTGCCGGGGACGTCTTCAGGTCCTCGGCCCTCTGAAAGCTAAGTGGAGGGACCAGGGCCGGTCTGGGGCTGGGAAGAGGGCTGTAGGTTGGGAGGGGCGGGGAGGGATTCTAGCATAGAGGAGAGGGCTGTGTGGGAATTGTCCCTTTTGGGCAGGTCAAGGCAGAGGGGATTACTTCTCGACGCAACGCTAGCAGCTGCCGGGCAGGGCAGTTCCAGCCTGTGTCTGTGTCATTGTGTGGTTTATGTTGTCTGTGTGCTTTGTCTCGGACCTGTCTTGGGCCTCCATCTCCTCTTTGCTATCGAGGCAAGCAGTACGCACCTCGGGCTCCATCTCTATAGTCTCAAATGCCTGTACTCATCGCACAGTGCTATTGTGGCACTGCTTTTCTTGCACGGCAATCTTAAAAGCGTGGATCGACCACTTCTCTTGGAAGAGTCTGGTCCTTCATCATTTGCGGCGGCATCGCGGCCCACGTCAGCATCCCTGAAGATCGGTCATCTGTTTAGTTGAATCCCTGTTCTGGGATTTTTTTTTTCTGTGCATCCACAAAGTCTTTAGGCCTTTAAGCGGGGCTTCTTGCACGCGCATCCTCCCAGTTGCGGCCACATCTCTTTGTAACGGGCCAGGGTCTTGCGCTCTTCCAGGGCTGCCAGCGGTTCTCCTTTATGGCCCCGTAGTCCTTGCTGCTCGATGGCGTCTCTTGCCTGGGAGTCATTCTTCTTACGGCGTTTCTTTTGCCTCAGGATCTCGCGTCATTGGTCTCGTGTGCAGTGTTGGACAGTGCGTGTTTGCGTGTTGTTGGAGTTGCTCTGCCCGTGGCACTGAAGTCTTAGGACGGGCTAGAAGGCTAACCGTAAGGTTCTGTGATTAATACGTGTATATGCTTAGGCTTTGAAGGCCGGGACTGTACGGTCCACTATCGAACACGTAGCCGTCTACGCAGCAGACGAGGGAGAGTGATTTCCCTGGGGCTCACAGCCGCAGAGGGGACGAGCACTTCTTCCCGGGAGAAGCCGCTGGAGCGGTAATAGAGCAGTTTGAATTCCAAGGGTGGTGGAGGTGTGGGGCTTAACCTTTTATTGTAGCGGGGATTGCCTCTTTTTGTGCCTGGCTGTAGTGTTAAATAGGGATGATAGTCATAAATGGAATCGAGATGTCTAAATTGCTAAGGCATCGCATGTCATCAGGATGACTTGTGTGATCTTTTTTCTTCAGGTGCAGAGGGACGAGCTGTGCACCAAAGGCTGGCGATGGAGAGGCGAGGAGAGCGCAACAGCAAGGTGGGTTGGCGTTGTTCTCTGTAGAAATGTGTGACCGGTATCCACATGACTAGATAATGGGAACATGTTTTTCACTTTCAAGGCACCGAGCGAGTAGCACAGCAGAATGCCGGTGCCATCTCGAGCAAGGAGAGCAACGGTGAGTTACCTGAAGCAGCGGTTATTGTTCAGATGATGAGTCGTCGGCAAAGATAAATGCACCTCTTTGCTTTCTGTATTGCAGGAGGTGTGCAAGCCTCAACATGGCAGCATGACACTACAGAGACCAAGCGGGCGAGAAGTCAAGGTAACGGAGGGCGAAATAGGAATCGGTGCGGGCAACGAGTGCTTTTCAATAGAATCTAAGCATGTGTCATCTTCTTTGTTTTTAGCAGGTGCCACACGCCTACTCAGAGGGGTAAAACCACATGACAACATGCGGTCCGAGAAGGTGAGGAGGCTGTTGTTTGAGCCGATCCATTTTCCATGCATCCACGAAGTCTTTAGGCCTTTAAGCGGGGCTTCTTGCACGCGCATCCTCCCAGTTGCGGTCACATCTCTTTGTAACGGGCCAGGGTCTTGCGCTCTTCCAGGGCTGCCAGAGATTCTCCTTCGCGGCCCCGTGGTCCTTCCTGCCCGATGGCGTCTCTTGCCTGGGAGTCATTCTTCTTACGGCACTTCTTTTGCCTCCGGATCTCGCGTCATTGGTCTCGCGTGCAGTGTCGGTCCGTGCGTGTTTGCGTGTTGTTGGAGTTGCTCTGCCCGTGGCACCGAAGTCTTAGGACGGGCTAGAAGACGAACCGTAAGGTTCTGTGATTGATACGTGTGTATGCTTAGGCTTTGAAGGCCGGGGCCGTACGGTCCATTACCGAACACGTAGCCGTCTACGCAGCGGACGAGGGAGAGTGATTTGCCTGGGGTTTGCAGCCACAGAGGGGACGAGCACGTCTTCCCGGGACAAGCCGCTGGAGCGGTCGTAGAGCAGTTTGAATTCGGAGGGTGGGGTAGGTGTGGGGCCTAACCTTTTATTGTAGCGGGGTTTGCCTCTTTTTGTGCCTGGCTGTAGTGTTAAATAGGGAGGACAGTCATAAATGGAATTCAGATCTCTAAATTTCTAAGGCATCGCATGTCATTAGGATGACTTGTGTGATCTTTTTTCTTCAGGTGCGGAGGGACGAGCTGCGCACAAAAGGCTGGCGATGGAGAGGCGAGGAGAGCGCAACAGCAAGGTGGGTTGGCATTGTTGTCTGTAGGAATGTGTGACCGGTGTCTACATGACTAGATAATGGGGAACATATTTTTCCCTTTCAAGGCACTGAGGAAGTAGCACAGCGGAATGCCGGTGCCGGCGCCAACTCGAGCAAGGAGAGCAATGGTGAGTTACCTGAAGCAGCGGTTATTAGTTCAGGTGATGAGTTACCGGGCAAAGATAAAAGCACCTGTTTGCTTCTGTATTGCAGGCGCTGTGCAAGACTAAGCGTGAGATGACTGAGGCCGAGCGGGCGAGAAGTCAAGGTAAGGGACGGCAAAATAGGAATCGGTGCGGGCAACACGTGCTTTTGGGTAGGATCTGAGCACGTGTTGTTGTCTTTGTGTTTTGCAGGTGCCGCACGCAGCCTCAGAGGGGCAAAGCCACGTGAGAAGATGCGGTCCGAGAAGGTGAGGAGGCTGTTGCTTGAGCCGATGCCTAAGAGCGATACAGCAACTCACTTGAGCATTTACATTTGGTTTTGCAGGTGCCCTTTGGGCCACCTTTGGACCGGGAAGAGCCTTTGAGGTGAGCCGGGCAGTAGGGAGAGGGAGCACGGGAACGGATTTCTCACAATCGCAACAGTAATTTGCATCTCCTGTTACCTTAGGTGCCCCAGGAGATGACGGCCGCAGCGTTGGATGTTTGGATGGGCAAGGAGCAGGTGAGTAGTACGCCGTGGCAGTTTTGCTGCGAGGATGTGCCTTGTGGGAGACGTTGGGAGGCAGCAGCGCAACTTTGACTTGTGAGCACAGCTTTTGATTTGTGTTTGGTTTTCCTGCAGGCCGTGCAGAGGAAACTGGTGACTGCGGGGTCGTTTCCGTCGGCCGTTGCCAGTTGAGTGTTTCTGCCGGGGACGTCTTCAGGTCCTCGGCCCTCTGAAAGCTAAGTGGAGGGACCAGGGCCGGTCTGGGGCTGGGAAGAGGGCTGTAGGTTGGGAGGGGCGGGGAGGGATTCTAGCATAGAGGAGAGGGCTGTGTGGGAATTGTCCCTTTTGGGCAGGTCAAGGCAGAGGGGATTACTTCTCGACGCAACGCTAGCAGCTGCCGGGCAGGGCAGTTCCAGCCTGTGTCTGTGTCATTGTGTGGTTTATGTTGTCTGTGTGCTTTGTCTCGGACCTGTCTTGGGGCTCCATCTCCTCTTTGCTATCGAGGCAAGCAGTACGCACCTCGGGCTCCATCTCTATAGTCTCAAATGCCTGTACCCATCGCACAGTGCTATTGTGGCACTGCTTTTCTTGCACGACAATCTTAAAAGCGTGGATCGACCACTTCTCTTGGAAGAGTCTGGTCCTTCATCATTTGCGGCGGCATCGCGGCCCACGTCAGCATCACTGAAGATCGGTCATCTGTTTAGTTGGATCCCTGTTCTGGGATTTTTTTTTTTCTGTGCATCCACAAAGTCTTTAGGCCTTTAAGCAGGGCTTCTTGCACGCGCATCCTCCCAGTTGCGGCCACATCTCTTTGTAACGGGCCAGGGTCTTGCGCTCTTCCAGGGCTAGCAGCGGTTCTCCTTTATGGCCCCGTAGTCCTTGCTGCTCGATGGCGTCTCTTGCCTGGGAGTCATTCTTCTTACGGCGTTTCTTTTGCCTCAGGATCTCGCGTCATTGGTCTCGCGTGCGGTGTCGGTCCGTGCGTGTTTGCGTGTTGTTGGAGTTGCTCTGCCCGTGGCACCGAAGTCTTAGGACGGGCTAGAAGACGAACCGTAAGGTTCTGTGATTGATACGTGTGTATGCTTAGGCTTTGAAGGCCGGGGCCGTACGGTCCATTACCGAACACGTAGCCGTCTAAGCAGCGGACGAGGGAGAGTGATTTGCCTGGGGTTTGCAGCCACAGAGGGGACGAGCACGTCTTCCCGGGACAAGCCGCTGGAGCGGTCGTAGAGCAGTTTGAATTCGGAGGGTGGTGGAGGTGTGGGGCCTAACCTTTTATTGTAGCGGGGTTTGCCTCTTTTGCGTGGCTGTAGTGTTAAATAGGGAGGACAGTCATAAATGGAATTCAGATGTCTAAATTTCTAAGGCATCGCATGTCATTAGGATGACTTGTGTGATCTTTTTTTTCAGGTGCGGAGGGACGAGCTGCGCACAAAAGGCTGGCGATGGAGAGGCGAGGAGAGCGCAACAGCAAGGTGGGTTGGCATTGTTGTCTGTAGGAATGTGTGACCGGTGTCTACATGACTAGATAATGGGGAACATATTTTTCCCTTTCAAGGCACTGAGGAAGTAGCACAGCGCAATGCCGGTGCCGGCGCCAACTCGAGCAAGGAGAGCAATGGTGAGTTACCTGAAGCAGCGGTTATTAGTTCAGGTGATGAGTTACCGGGCAAAGATAAAAGCACCTGTTTGCTTCTGTATTGCAGGCGCTGTGCAAGACTAAGCGTGAGATGACTGAGGCCGAGCGGGCGAGAAGTCAAGGTAAGGGAGGGCAAAATAGGAATCGGTGCGGGCAACACGTGCTTTTGGGTAGGATCTGAGCACGTGTTGTTGTCTTTGTATTTTGCAGGTGCCGCACGCAGCCTCAGAGGGGCAAAGCCACGTGAGAAGATGCGGTCCGAGAAGGTGAGGAGGCTGTTGCTTGAGCCGATGCCTAAGAGCGATACAGCAACTCACTTGAGCATTTACATTTGGTTTTGCAGGTGCCCTTTGGGCCACCTTTGGACCGGGAAGAGCCTTTGAGGTGAGCCGGGCAGTAGGGAGAGGGAGCACGGGAACGGATTTCTCACAATCGCAACAGTAATTTGCATCTCCTGTTACCTTAGGTGCCCCAGGAGATGACGGCCGCAGCGTTGGATGTTTGGATGGGCAAGGAGCAGGTGAGTAGTACGCCGTGGCAGTTTTGCCGCGAGGATGTGCCTTGTGGGAGACGTTGGGAGGCAGCAGCGCAACTTTGACTTGTGAGCACAGCTTTTGATTTGTGTTTGGTTTTCCTGCAGGCCGTGCAGAGGAAACTGGTGACTGCGGGGTCGTTCCCGTCGGCCGTTGCCAGTTGAGTGTTTCTGCCGGGGACGTCTTCAGGTCCTCGGCCCTCTGAAAGCTAAGTGGAGGGACCAGGGCCGGTCTGGGGCTGGGAAGAGGGCTGTAGGTTGGGCGGGGCGGGGAGGGATTCTAGCATAGAGGAGTGGGCTGTGTGGGAATTGTCCCTTTTGGGCAGGTCAAGGCAGAGGGGATTACTTCTCGACGCAACGCTAGCAGCTGCCGGGCAGGGCAGTTCCAGCCTGTGTCTGTGTCATTGTGTGGTTTATGTTGTCTGTGTGCTTTGTCTCGGACCTGTCTTGGGGCTCCATCTCCTCTTTGCTATCGAGGCAAGCAGTACGCACCTCGGGCTCCATCTCTATAGTCTCAAATGCCTGTACTCATCGCACAGTGCTATTGTGGCACTGCTTTTCTTGCACGGCAATCTTAAAAGCGTGGATCGACCACTTCTCTTGGAAGAGTCTGGTCCTTCATCATTTGCGGCGGCATCGCGGCCCACGTCAGCATCACTGAAGATCGGTCATCTGTTTAGTTGGATCCCTGTTCTGGGATTTTTTTTTTCTGTGCATCCACAAAGTCTTTAGGCCTTTAAGCGGGGCTTCTTGCACACGCATCCTCCCAGTTGCGGCCACATCTCTTTGTAACGGGCCAGGGTCTTGCGCTCTTCCAGGGCTGGCAGCGGTTCTCCTTTATGGCCCCGTAGTCCTTGCTGCTCGATGGCGTCTCTTGCCTGGGAGTCATTCTTCTTACGGCGTTTCTTTTGCCTCAGGATCTCGCGTCATTGGTCTCGTGTGCAATGTTGGACAGTGCGTGTTTGCGTGTTGTTGGAGTTGCTCTGCCCGTGGCACCGAAGTCTTAGGACGGGCTAGAAGGCTAACCGTAAGGTTCTGTGATTAATACGTGTATATGCTTAGGCTTTGAAGGCCGGGACTGTACGGTCCACTAACGAACACGTAGCCGTCTACGCAGCAGACGAGGGAGAGTGATTTGCCTGGGGTTTGCAGCCACAGAGGGGACGAGCACGTCTTCCCGGGACAAGCCGCTGGAGCGGTAAGAGAGCAGTTTGAATTCCAAGGGTGGTGGATGTGTGGGGCTTAACCTTTTATAGTAGCGGGGATTGCCTCTTTTTGTGCCTGGCTGTAGTGTTAAATAGGGATGATAGTCATAAATGGAATCGAGATGTCTAAATTGCTAAGGCATCGCATGTCATCAGGATGACTTGTGTGATCTTTTTTCTTCAGGTGCAGAGGGACGAGCTGTGCACCAAAGGCTGGCGATGGAGAGGCGAGGAGAGCGCAACAGCAAGGTGGGTTGGCGTTGTTGTCTGTAGAAATGTGTGACCGGTATCCACATGACTAGATAATGGGAACATGTTTTTCACTTTCAAGGCACCGAGCGAGTAGTACAGCAGAATGCCGGTGCCAACTCGAGCAAGGAGAGCAATGGTGAGTTACCTGAAGCAGCGGTTTTTGTTCAGGTGATGAGTCGTCGGCAAAGATAAATGCACCTCTTTGCTTTCTGTATTGCAGGAGGTGTGCAAGCCTCAACATGGCAGCATGACACTACAGAGACCAAGCGGGCGAGAAGTCAAGGTAACGGAGGGCAAAATAGGAATCGGTGCGGGCAACGAGTGCTTTTCAATAGAATCTAAGCATGTGTCATCTTCTTTGTTTTTAGCAGGTGCCACACGCCTACTCAGAGGGGTAAAACCACATGACAACATGCGGTCCGAGAAGGTGAGGAGGCTGTTGTTTGAGCCGATCCATTTTCCATGCATCCACGAAGTCTTTAGGCCTTTAAGCGGGGCTTCTTGCACGCGCATCCTCCCAGTTGCGGTCACATCTCTTTGTAACGGGCCAGGGTCTTGCGCTCTTACAGGGCTGCCAGAGATTCTCCTTCGCGGCCCCGTGGTCCTTCCTGCCCGATGGCGTCTCTTGCCTGGGAGTCATTCTTCTTACGGCACTTCTTTTGCCTCCGGATCTCGCGTCATTGGTCTCGCGTGCGGTGTCGGTCCGTGCGTGTTTGCGTGTTGTTGGAGTTGCTCTGCCCGTGGCACCGAAGTCTTAGGACGGGCTAGAAGACGAACCGTAAGGTTCTGTGATTGATACGTGTGTATGCTTAGGCTTTGAAGGCCGGGGCCGTACGGTCCATTACCGAACACGTAGCCGTCTACGCAGCGGACGAGGGAGAGTGATTTGCCTGGGGTTTGCAGCCACAGAGGGGACGAGCACGTCTTCCCGGGACAAGCCGCTGGAGCGGTCGTAGAGCAGTTTGAATTCGGAGGGTGGGGTAGGTGTGGGGCCTAAGCTTTTATTGTAGCGGGGTTTGCCTCTTTTGCGTGGCTGTAGTGTTAAATAGGGAGGACAGTCATAAATGGAATTCAGATCTCTAAATTTCTAAGGCATCGCATGTCATCAGGATGACTTGTGTGATCTTTTTCTTCAGGTGCGGAGGGACGAGCTGCGCACAAAAGGCTGGCGATGGAGAGGTGAGGAGAGCTCAACAGCAAGGTGGGTTGGCATTGTTGTCTGTAGGAATGTGTGACCGGTGTCTACATGACTAGATAATGGGGAACATATTTTTCCCTTTCAAGGCACTGAGGAAGTAGCACAGCGAAATGCCGGTGCCGGCGCCAACTCGAGCAAGGAGAGCAATGGTGAGTTACCTGAAGCAGCGGTTATTAGTTCAGGTGATGAGTTACCGGGCAAAGATAAAAGCACCTGTTTGCTTCTGTATTGCAGGCGCTGTGCAAGACTAAGCGTGAGATGACTGAGGCCGAGCGGGCGAGAAGTCAAGGTAAGGGAGGGCAAAATAGGAATCGGTGCGGGCAACACGTGCTTTTGGGTAGGATCTGAGCACGTGTTGTTGTCTTTGTGTTTTGCAGGTGCCGCACGCAGCCTCAGAGGGGCAAAGCCACGTGAGAAGATGCGGTCCGAGAAGGTGAGGAGGCTGTTGCTTGAGCCGATGCCTAAGAGCGATACAGCAACTCACTTGAGCATTTACATTTGGTTTTGCAGGTGCCCTTTGGGCCACCTTTGGACCGGGAAGAGCCTTTGAGGTGAGCCGGGCAGTAGGGAGAGGGAGCACGGGAACGGATTTCTCACAATCGCAACAGTAATTTGCATCTCCTGTTACCTTAGGTGCCCCAGGAGATGACGGCCGCAGCGTTGGATGTTTGGATGGGCAAGGAGCAGGTGAGTAGTACGCCGTGGCAGTTTTGCTGCGAGGATGTGCCTTGTGGGAGACGTTGGGAGGCAGCAGCGCAACTTTGACTTGTGAGCACAGCTTTTGATTTGTGTTTGGTTTTCCTGCAGGCCGTGCAGAGGAAACTGGTGACTGCGGGGTCGTTTCCGTCGGCCGTTGCCAGTTGAGTGTTTCTGCCGGGGACGTCTTCAGGTCCTCGGCCCTCTGAAAGCTAAGTGGAGGGACCAGGGCCGGTCTGGGGCTGGGAAGAGGGCTGTAGGTTGGGAGGGGCGGGGAGGGATTCTAGCATAGAGGAGAGGGCTGTGTGGGAATTGTCCCTTTTGGGCAGGTCAAGGCAGAGGGGATTACTTCTCGACGCAACGCTAGCAGCTGCCGGGCAGGGCAGTTCCAGCCTGTGTCTGTGTCATTGTGTGGTTTATGTTGTCTGTGTGCTTTGTCTCGGACCTGTCTTGGGCCTCCATCTCCTCTTTGCTATCGAGGCAAGCAGTACGCACCTCGGGCTCCATCTCTATAGTCTCAAATGCCTGTACCCATCTCACAGTGCTATTGTGGCACTGCTTTTCTTGCACGGCAATCTTAAAAGCGTGGATCGACCACTTCTCTTGGAAGAGTCTGGTCCTTCATCATTTGCGGCGGCATCGCGGCCCACGTCAGCATCACTGAAGATCGGTCATCTGTTTAGTTGGATCCCTGTTCTGGGATTTTTTTTTTCTGTGCATTCACAAAGTCTTTAGGCCTTTAAGCAGGGCTTCTTGCACGCGCATCCTCCCAGTTGCGGCCACATCTCTTTGTAACGGGCCAGGGTCTTGCGCTCTTCCAGGGCTAGCAGCGGTTCTCCTTTATGGCCCCGTAGTCCTTGCTGCTCGATGGCGTCTCTTGCCTGGGAGTCATTCTTCTTACGGCGTTTCTTTTGCCTCAGGATCTCGCGTCATTGGTCTCGCGTGCGGTGTCGGTCCGTGCGTGTTTGCGTGTTGTTGGAGTTGCTCTGCCCGTGGCACCGAAGTCTTAGGACGGGCTAGAAGACGAACCGTAAGGTTCTGTGATTGATACGTGTGTATGCTTAGGCTTTGAAGGCCGGGGCCGTACGGTCCATTACCGAACACGTAGTCGTCTAAGCAGCGGACGAGGGAGAGTGATTTGCCTGGGGTTTGCAGCCACAGAGGGGACGAGCACGTCTTCCCGGGACAAGCCGCTGGAGCGGTCGTAGAGCAGTTTGAATTCGGAGGGTGGTGGAGGTGTGGGGCCTAACCTTTTATTGTAGCGGGGTTTGCCTCTTTTGCGTGGCTGTAGTGTTAAATAGGGAGGACAGTCATAAATGGAATTCAGATGTCTAAATTTCTAAGGCATCGCATGTCATTAGGATGACTTGTGTGATCTTTTTTTTCAGGTGCGGAGGGACGAGCTGCGCACAAAAGGCTGGCGATGGAGAGGCGAGGAGAGCGCAACAGCAAGGTGGGTTGGCATTGTTGTCTGTAGGAATGTGTGACCGGTGTCTACATGACTAGATAATGGGGAACATATTTTTCCCTTTCAAGGCACTGAGGAAGTAGCACAGCGCAATGCCGGTGCCAGCGCCAACTCGAGCAAGGAGAGCAATGGTGAGTTACCTGAAGCAGCGGTTATTAGTTCAGGTGATGAGTTACCGGGCAAAGATAAAAGCACCTGTTTGCTTCTGTATTGCAGGCGCTGTGCAAGACTAAGCGTGAGATGACTGAGGCCGAGCGGGCGAGAAGTCAAGGTAAGGGAGGGCAAAATAGGAATCGGTGCGGGCAACACGTGCTTTTGGGTAGGATCTGAGCACGTGTTGTTGTCTTTGTATTTTGCAGGTGCCGCACGCAGCCTCAGAGGGGCAAAGCCACGTGAGAAGATGCGGTCCGAGAAGGTGAGGAGGCTGTTGCTTGAGCCGATGCCTAAGAGCGATACAGCAACTCACTTGAGCATTTACATTTGGTTTTGCAGGTGCCCTTTGGGCCACCTTTGGACCGGGAAGAGCCTTTGAGGTGAGCCGGGCAGTAGGGAGAGGGAGCACGGGAACGGATTTCTCACAATCGCAACAGTAATTTGCATCTCCTGTTACCTTAGGTGCCCCAGGAGATGACGGCCGCAGCGTTGGATGTTTGGATGGGCAAGGAGCAGGTGAGTAGTACGCCGTGGCAGTTTTGCCGCGAGGATGTGCCTTGTGGGAGACGTTGGGAGGCAGCAGCGCAACTTTGACTTGTGAGCACAGCTTTTGATTTGTGTTTGGTTTTCCTGCAGGCCGTGCAGAGGAAACTGGTGACTGCGGGGTCGTTCCCGTCGGCCGTTGCCAGTTGAGTGTTTCTGCCGGGGACGTCTTCAGGTCCTCGGCCCTCTGAAAGCTAAGTGGAGGGACCAGGGCCGGTCTGGGGCTGGGAAGAGGGCTGTAGGTTGGGCGGGGCGGGGAGGGATTCTAGCATAGAGGAGTGGGCTGTGTGGGAATTGTCCCTTTTGGGCAGGTCAAGGCAGAGGGGATTACTTCTCGACGCAACGCTAGCAGCTGCCGGGCAGGGCAGTTCCAGCCTGTGTCTGTGTCATTGTGTGGTTTATGTTGTCTGTGTGCTTTGTCTCGGACCTGTCTTGGGGCTCCATCTCCTCTTTGCTATCGAGGCAAGCAGTACGCACCTCGGGCTCCATCTCTATAGTCTCAAATGCCTGTACTCATCGCACAGTGCTATTGTGGCACTGCTTTTCTTGCACGGCAATCTTAAAAGCGTGGATCGACCACTTCTCTTGGAAGAGTCTGGTCCTTCATCATTTGCGGCGGCATCGCGGCCCACGTCAGCATCACTGAAGATCGGTCATCTGTTTAGTTGGATCCCTGTTCTGGGATTTTTTTTTTCTGTGCATCCACAAAGTCTTTAGGCCTTGAAGCGGGGCTTCTTGCACACGCATCCTCCCAGTTGCGGCCACATCTCTTTGTAACGGGCCAGGGTCTTGCGCTCTTCCAGGGCTGGCAGCGGTTCTCCTTTATGGCCCCGTAGTCCTTGCTGCTCGATGGCGTCTCTTGCCTGGGAGTCATTCTTCTTACGGCGTTTCTTTTGCCTCAGGATCTCGCGTCATTGGTCTCGTGTGCAATGTTGGACAGTGCGTGTTTGCGTGTTGTTGGAGTTGCTCTGCCCGTGGCACCGAAGTCTTAGGACGGGCTAGAAGGCTAACCGTAAGGTTCTGTGATTAATACGTGTATATGCTTAGGCTTTGAAGGCCGGGACTGTACGGTCCACTAACGAACACGTAGCCGTCTACGCAGCAGACGAGGGAGAGTGATTTGCCTGGGGTTTGCAGCCACAGAGGGGACGAGCACGTCTTCCCGGGACAAGCCGCTGGAGCGGTAAGAGAGCAGTTTGAATTCCAAGGGTGGTGGATGTGTGGGGCTTAACCTTTTATAGTAGCGGGGATTGCCTCTTTTTGTGCCTGGCTGTAGTGTTAAATAGGGATGATAGTCATAAATGGAATCGAGATGTCTAAATTGCTAAGGCATCGCATGTCATCAGGATGACTTGTGTGATCTTTTTTCTTCAGGTGCAGAGGGACGAGCTGTGCACCAAAGGCTGGCGATGGAGAGGCGAGGAGAGCGCAACAGCAAGGTGGGTTGGCGTTGTTGTCTGTAGAAATGTGTGACCGGTATCCACATGACTAGATAATGGGAACATGTTTTTCACTTTCAAGGCACCGAGCGAGTAGTACAGCAGAATGCCGGTGCCAACTCGAGCAAGGAGAGCAACGGTGAGTTACCTGAAGCAGCGGTTATTGTTCAGGTGATGAGTCGTCGGCAAAGATAAATGCACCTCTTTGCTTTCTGTATTGCAGGAGGTGTGCAAGCCTCAACATGGCAGCATGACACTACAGAGACCAAGCGGGCGAGAAGTCAAGGTAACGGAGGGCAAAATAGGAATCGGTGCGGGCAACGAGTGCTTTTCAATAGAATCTAAGCATGTGTCATCTTCTTTGTTTTTAGCAGGTGCCACACGCCTACTCAGAGGGGTAAAACCACATGACAACATGCGGTCCGAGAAGGTGAGGAGGCTGTTGTTTGAGCCGATCCATTTTCCATGCATCCACGAAGTCTTTAGGCCTTTAAGCGGGGCTTCTTGCACGCGCATCCTCCCAGTTGCGGTCACATCTCTTTGTAACGGGCCAGGGTCTTGCGCTCTTACAGGGCTGCCAGAGATTCTCCTTCGCGGCCCCGTGGTCCTTCCTGCCCGATGGCGTCTCTTGCCTGGGAGTCATTCTTCTTACGGCACTTCTTTTGCCTCCGGATCTCGCGTCATTGGTCTCGCGTGCGGTGTCGGTCCGTGCGTGTTTGCGTGTTGTTGGAGTTGCTCTGCCCGTGGCACCGAAGTCTTAGGACGGGCTAGAAGACGAACCGTAAGGTTCTGTGATTGATACGTGTGTATGCTTAGGCTTTGAAGGCCGGGGCCGTACGGTCCATTACCGAACACGTAGCCGTCTACGCAGCGGACGAGGGAGAGTGATTTGCCTGGGGTTTGCAGCCACAGAGGGGACGAGCACGTCTTCCCGGGACAAGCCGCTGGAGCGGTCGTAGAGCAGTTTGAATTCGGAGGGTGGGGTAGGTGTGGGGCCTAAGCTTTTATTGTAGCGGGGTTTGCCTCTTTTGCGTGGCTGTAGTGTTAAATAGGGAGGACAGTCATAAATGGAATTCAGATCTCTAAATTTCTAAGGCATCGCATGTCATCAGGATGACTTGTGTGATCTTTTTCTTCAGGTGCGGAGGGACGAGCTGCGCACAAAAGGCTGGCGATGGAGAGGTGAGGAGAGCTCAACAGCAAGGTGGGTTGGCATTGTTGTCTGTAGGAATGTGTGACCGGTGTCTACATGACTAGATAATGGGGAACATATTTTTCCCTTTCAAGGCACTGAGGAAGTAGCACAGCGAAATGCCGGTGCCGGCGCCAACTCGAGCAAGGAGAGCAATGGTGAGTTACCTGAAGCAGCGGTTATTAGTTCAGGTGATGAGTTACCGGGCAAAGATAAAAGCACCTGTTTGCTTCTGTATTGCAGGCGCTGTGCAAGACTAAGCGTGAGATGACTGAGGCCGAGCGGGCGAGAAGTCAAGGTAAGGGAGGGCAAAATAGGAATCGGTGCGGGCAACACGTGCTTTTGGGTAGGATCTGAGCACGTGTTGTTGTCTTTGTGTTTTGCAGGTGCCGCACGCAGCCTCAGAGGGGCAAAGCCACGTGAGAAGATGCGGTCCGAGAAGGTGAGGAGGCTGTTGCTTGAGCCGATGCCTAAGAGCGATACAGCAACTCACTTGAGCATTTACATTTGGTTTTGCAGGTGCCCTTTGGGCCACCTTTGGACCGGGAAGAGCCTTTGAGGTGAGCCGGGCAGTAGGGAGAGGGAGCACGGGAACGGATTTCTCACAATCGCAACAGTAATTTGCATCTCCTGTTACCTTAGGTGCCCCAGGAGATGACGGCCGCAGCGTTGGATGTTTGGATGGGCAAGGAGCAGGTGAGTAGTACGCCGTGGCAGTTTTGCTGCGAGGATGTGCCTTGTGGGAGACGTTGGGAGGCAGCAGCGCAACTTTGACTTGTGAGCACAGCTTTTGATTTGTGTTTGGTTTTCCTGCAGGCCGTGCAGAGGAAACTGGTGACTGCGGGGTCGTTTCCGTCGGCCGTTGCCAGTTGAGTGTTTCTGCCGGGGACGTCTTCAGGTCCTCGGCCCTCTGAAAGCTAAGTGGAGGGACCAGGGCCGGTCTGGGGCTGGGAAGAGGGCTGTAGGTTGGGAGGGGCGGGGAGGGATTCTAGCATAGAGGAGAGGGCTGTGTGGGAATTGTCCCTTTTGGGCAGGTCAAGGCAGAGGGGATTACTTCTCGACGCAACGCTAGCAGCTGCCGGGCAGGGCAGTTCCAGCCTGTGTCTGTGTCATTGTGTGGTTTATGTTGTCTGTGTGCTTTGTCTCGGACCTGTCTTGGGCCTCCATCTCCTCTTTGCTATCGAGGCAAGCAGTACGCACCTCGGGCTCCATCTCTATAGTCTCAAATGCCTGTACCCATCTCACAGTGCTATTGTGGCACTGCTTTTCTTGCACGACAATCTTAAAAGCGTGGATCGACCACTTCTCTTGGAAGAGTCTGGTCCTTCATCATTTGCGGCGGCATCGCGGCCCACGTCAGCATCACTGAAGATCGGTCATCTGTTTAGTTGGATCCCTGTTCTGGGATTTTTTTTTTTCTGTGCATCCACAAAGTCTTTAGGCCTTTAAGCAGGGCTTCTTGCACGCGCATCCTCCCAGTTGCGGCCACATCTCTTTGTAACGGGCCAGGGTCTTGCGCTCTTCCAGGGCTAGCAGCGGTTCTCCTTTATGGCCCCGTAGTCCTTGCTGCTCGATGGCGTCTCTTGCCTGGGAGTCATTCTTCTTACGGCGTTTCTTTTGCCTCAGGATCTCGCGTCATTGGTCTCGCGTGCGGTGTCGGTCCGTGCGTGTTTGCGTGTTGTTGGAGTTGCTCTGCCCGTGGCACCGAAGTCTTAGGACGGGCTAGAAGACGAACCGTAAGGTTCTGTGATTGATACGTGTGTATGCTTAGGCTTTGAAGGCCGGGGCCGTACGGTCCATTACCGAACACGTAGCCGTCTAAGCAGCGGACGAGGGAGAGTGATTTGCCTGGGGTTTGCAGCCACAGAGGGGACGAGCACGTCTTCCCGGGACAAGCCGCTGGAGCGGTCGTAGAGCAGTTTGAATTCGGAGGGTGGTGGAGGTGTGGGGCCTAACCTTTTATTGTAGCGGGGTTTGCCTCTTTTGCGTGGCTGTAGTGTTAAATAGGGAGGACAGTCATAAATGGAATTCAGATGTCTAAATTTCTAAGGCATCGCATGTCATTAGGATGACTTGTGTGATCTTTTTTTTCAGGTGCGGAGGGACGAGCTGCGCACAAAAGGCTGGCGA
Organism: Dromococcyx pavoninus; assembly: GCA_033558185.1. Taxonomy (NCBI): domain Eukaryota; kingdom Metazoa; phylum Chordata; class Aves; order Cuculiformes; family Neomorphidae; genus Dromococcyx; species Dromococcyx pavoninus. The sequence continues at coordinate 201,739 of JAUMJL010000848.1, forward strand.
TGGAGAGGCGAGGAGAGCGCAACAGCAAGGTGGGTTGGCATTGTTGTCTGTAGGAATGTGTGACCGGTGTCTACATGACTAGATAATGGGGAACATATTTTTCCCTTTCAAGGCACTGAGGAAGTAGCACAGCGCAATGCCGGTGCCAGCGCCAACTCGAGCAAGGAGAGCAATGGTGAGTTACCTGAAGCAGCGGTTATTAGTTCAGGTGATGAGTTACCGGGCAAAGATAAAAGCACCTGTTTGCTTCTGTATTGCAGGCGCTGTGCAAGACTAAGCGTGAGATGACTGAGGCCGAGCGGGCGAGAAGTCAAGGTAAGGGAGGGCAAAATAGGAATCGGTGCGGGCAACACGTGCTTTTGGGTAGGATCTGAGCACGTGTTGTTGTCTTTGTATTTTGCAGGTGCCGCACGCAGCCTCAGAGGGGCAAAGCCACGTGAGAAGATGCGGTCCGAGAAGGTGAGGAGGCTGTTGCTTGAGCCGATGCCTAAGAGCGATACAGCAACTCACTTGAGCATTTACATTTGGTTTTGCAGGTGCCCTTTGGGCCACCTTTGGACCGGGAAGAGCCTTTGAGGTGAGCCGGGCAGTAGGGAGAGGGAGCACGGGAACGGATTTCTCACAATCGCAACAGTAATTTGCATCTCCTGTTACCTTAGGTGCCCCAGGAGATGACGGCCGCAGCGTTGGATGTTTGGATGGGCAAGGAGCAGGTGAGTAGTACGCCGTGGCAGTTTTGCCGCGAGGATGTGCCTTGTGGGAGACGTTGGGAGGCAGCAGCGCAACTTTGACTTGTGAGCACAGCTTTTGATTTGTGTTTGGTTTTCCTGCAGGCCGTGCAGAGGAAACTGGTGACTGCGGGGTCGTTCCCGTCGGCCGTTGCCAGTTGAGTGTTTCTGCCGGGGACGTCTTCAGGTCCTCGGCCCTCTGAAAGCTAAGTGGAGGGACCAGGGCCGGTCTGGGGCTGGGAAGAGGGCTGTAGGTTGGGCGGGGCGGGGAGGGATTCTAGCATAGAGGAGAGGGCTGTGTGGGAATTGTCCCTTTTGGGCAGGTCAAGGCAGAGGGGATTACTTCTCGACGCAACGCTAGCAGATGCCGGGCAGGGCAGTTCCAGCCTGTGTCTGTGTCATTGTGTGGTTTATGTTGTCTGTGTGCTTTGTCTCGGACCTGTCTTGGGGCTCCATCTCCTCTTTGCTATCGAGGCAAGCAGTACGCACCTCGGGCTCCATCTCTATAGTCTCAAATGCCTGTACTCATCGCACAGTGCTATTGTGGCACTGCTTTTCTTGCACGGCAATCTTAAAAGCGTGGATCGACCACTTCTCTTGGAAGAGTCTGGTCCTTCATCATTTGCGGCGGCATCGCGGCCCACGTCAGCATCACTGAAGATCGGTCATCTGTTTAGTTGGATCCCTGTTCTGGGATTTTTTTTTTCTGTGCATCCACAAAGTCTTTAGGCCTTGAAGCGGGGCTTCTTGCACACGCATCCTCCCAGTTGCGGCCACATCTCTTTGTAACGGGCCAGGGTCTTGCGCTCTTCCAGGGCTGGCAGCGGTTCTCCTTTATGGCCCCGTAGTCCTTGCTGCTCGATGGCGTCTCTTGCCTGGGAGTCATTCTTCTTACGGCGTTTCTTTTGCCTCAGGATCTCGCGTCATTGGTCTCGTGTGCAATGTTGGACAGTGCGTGTTTGCGTGTTGTTGGAGTTGCTCTGCCCGTGGCACCGAAGTCTTAGGACGGGCTAGAAGGCTAACCGTAAGGTTCTGTGATTAATACGTGTATATGCTTAGGCTTTGAAGGCCGGGACTGTACGGTCCACTAACGAACACGTAGCCGTCTACGCAGCAGACGAGGGAGAGTGATTTGCCTGGGGTTTGCAGCCACAGAGGGGACGAGCACGTCTTCCCGGGACAAGCCGCTGGAGCGGTAAGAGAGCAGTTTGAATTCGGAGGGTGGTGGATGTGTGGGGCTTAACCTTTTATAGTAGCGGGGATTGCCTCTTTATGTGCCTGGCTGTAGTGTTAAATAGGGATGATAGTCATAAATGGAATCGAGATGTCTAAATTGCTAAGGCATCGCATGTCATCAGGATGACTTGTGTGATCTTTTTTCTTCAGGTGCAGAGGGACGAGCTGTGCACCAAAGGCTGGCGATGGAGAGGCGAGGAGAGCGCAACAGCAAGGTGGGTTGGCGTTGTTGTCTGTAGAAATGTGTGACCGGTATCCACATGACTAGATAATGGGAACATGTTTTTCACTTTCAAGGCACCGAGCGAGTAGTACAGCAGAATGCCGGTGCCAACTCGAGCAAGGAGAGCAACGGTGAGTTACCTGAAGCAGCGGTTATTGTTCAGGTGATGAGTCGTCGGCAAAGATAAATGCACCTCTTTGCTTTCTGTATTGCAGGAGGTGTGCAAGCCTCAACATGGCAGCATGACACTACAGAGACCAAGCGGGCGAGAAGTCAAGGTAACGGAGGGCAAAATAGGAATCGGTGCGGGCAACGAGTGCTTTTCAATAGAATCTAAGCATGTGTCATCTTCTTTGTTTTTAGCAGGTGCCACACGCCTACTCAGAGGGGTAAAACCACATGACAACATGCGGTCCGAGAAGGTGAGGAGGCTGTTGTTTGAGCCGATCCATTTTCCATGCATCCACGAAGTCTTTAGGCCTTTAAGCGGGGCTTCTTGCACGCGCATCCTCCCAGTTGCGGTCACATCTCTTTGTAACGGGCCAGGGTCTTGCGCTCTTACAGGGCTGCCAGAGATTCTCCTTCGCGGCCCCGTGGTCCTTCCTGCCCGATGGCGTCTCTTGCCTGGGAGTCATTCTTCTTACGGCACTTCTTTTGCCTCCGGATCTCGCGTCATTGGTCTCGCGTGCGGTGTCGGTCCGTGCGTGTTTGCGTGTTGTTGGAGTTGCTCTGCCCGTGGCACCGAAGTCTTAGGACGGGCTAGAAGACGAACCGTAAGGTTCTGTGATTGATACGTGTGTATGCTTAGGCTTTGAAGGCCGGGGCCGTACGGTCCATTACCGAACACGTAGCCGTCTAAGCAGCGGACGAGGGAGAGTGATTTGCCTGGGGTTTGCAGCCACAGAGGGGACGAGCACGTCTTCCCGGGACAAGCCGCTGGAGCGGTCGTAGAGCAGTTTGAATTCGGAGGGTGGGGTAGGTGTGGGGCCTAAGCTTTTATTGTAGCGGGGTTTGCCTCTTTTGCGTGGCTGTAGTGTTAAATAGGGAGGACAGTCATAAATGGAATTCAGATCTCTAAATTTCTAAGGCATCGCATGTCATCAGGATGACTTGTGTGATCTTTTTCTTCAGGTGCGGAGGGACGAGCTGCGCACAAAAGGCTGGCGATGGAGAGGTGAGGAGAGCTCAACAGCAAGGTGGGTTGGCATTGTTGTCTGTAGGAATGTGTGACCGGTGTCTACATGACTAGATAATGGGGAACATATTTTTCCCTTTCAAGGCACTGAGGAAGTAGCACAGCGAAATGCCGGTGCCGGCGCCAACTCGAGCAAGGAGAGCAATGGTGAGTTACCTGAAGCAGCGGTTATTAGTTCAGGTGATGAGTTACCGGGCAAAGATAAAAGCACCTGTTTGCTTCTGTATTGCAGGCGCTGTGCAAGACTAAGCGTGAGATGACTGAGGCCGAGCGGGCGAGAAGTCAAGGTAAGGGAGGGCAAAATAGGAATCGGTGCGGGCAACACGTGCTTTTGGGTAGGATCTGAGCACGTGTTGTTGTCTTTGTGTTTTGCAGGTGCCGCACGCAGCCTCAGAGGGGCAAAGCCACGTGAGAAGATGCGGTCCGAGAAGGTGAGGAGGCTGTTGCTTGAGCCGATGCCTAAGAGCGATACAGCAACTCACTTGAGCATTTACATTTGGTTTTGCAGGTGCCCTTTGGGCCACCTTTGGACCGGGAAGAGCCTTTGAGGTGAGCCGGGCAGTAGGGAGAGGGAGCACGGGAACGGATTTCTCACAATCGCAACAGTAATTTGCATCTCCTGTTACCTTAGGTGCCCCAGGAGATGACGGCCGCAGCGTTGGATGTTTGGATGGGCAAGGAGCAGGTGAGTAGTACGCCGTGGCAGTTTTGCTGCGAGGATGTGCCTTGTGGGAGACGTTGGGAGGCAGCAGCGCAACTTTGACTTGTGAGCACAGCTTTTGATTTGTGTTTGGTTTTCCTGCAGGCCGTGCAGAGGAAACTGGTGACTGCGGGGTCGTTTCCGTCGGCCGTTGCCAGTTGAGTGTTTCTGCCGGGGACGTCTTCAGGTCCTCGGCCCTCTGAAAGCTAAGTGGAGGGACCAGGGCCGGTCTGGGGCTGGGAAGAGGGCTGTAGGTTGGGAGGGGCGGGGAGGGATTCTAGCATAGAGGAGAGGGCTGTGTGGGAATTGTCCCTTTTGGGCAGGTCAAGGCAGAGGGGATTACTTCTCGACGCAACGCTAGCAGCTGCCGGGCAGGGCAGTTCCAGCCTGTGTCTGTGTCATTGTGTGGTTTATGTTGTCTGTGTGCTTTGTCTCGGACCTGTCTTGGGGCTCCATCTCCTCTTTGCTATCGAGGCAAGCAGTACGCACCTCGGGCTCCATCTCTATAGTCTCAAATGCCTGTACCCATCTCACAGTGCTATTGTGGCACTGCTTTTCTTGCACGGCAATCTTAAAAGCGTGGATCGACCACTTCTCTTGGAAGAGTCTGGTCCTTCATCATTTGCGGCGGCATCGCGGCCCACGTCAGCATCACTGAAGATCGGTCATCTGTTTAGTTGGATCCCTGTTCTGGGATTTTTTTTTTTCTGTGCATCCACAAAGTCTTTAGGCCTTTAAGCAGGGCTTCTTGCACGCGCATCCTCCCAGTTGCGGCCACATCTCTTTGTAACGGGCCAGGGTCTTGCGCTCTTCCAGGGCTAGCAGCGGTTCTCCTTTATGGCCCCGTAGTCCTTGCTGCTCGATGGCGTCTCTTGCCTGGGAGTCATTCTTCTTACGGCGTTTCTTTTGCCTCAGGATCTCGCGTCATTGGTCTCGCGTGCGGTGTCGGTCCGTGCGTGTTTGCGTGTTGTTGGAGTTGCTCTGCCCGTGGCACCGAAGTCTTAGGACGGGCTAGAAGACGAACCGTAAGGTTCTGTGATTGATACGTGTGTATGCTTAGGCTTTGAAGGCCGGGGCCGTACGGTCCATTACCGAACACGTAGCCGTCTAAGCAGCGGACGAGGGAGAGTGATTTGCCTGGGGTTTGCAGCCACAGAGGGGACGAGCACGTCTTCCCGGGACAAGCCGCTGGAGCGGTCGTAGAGCAGTTTGAATTCGGAGGGTGGTGGAGGTGTGGGGCCTAACCTTTTATTGTAGCGGGGTTTGCCTCTTTTGCGTGGCTGTAGTGTTAAATAGGGAGGACAGTCATAAATGGAATTCAGATGTCTAAATTTCTAAGGCATCGCATGTCATTAGGATGACTTGTGTGATCTTTTTTTTCAGGTGCGGAGGGACGAGCTGCGCACAAAAGGCTGGCGATGGAGAGGCGAGGAGAGCGCAACAGCAAGGTGGGTTGGCATTGTTGTCTGTAGGAATGTGTGACCGGTGTCTACATGACTAGATAATGGGGAACATATTTTTCCCTTTCAAGGCACTGAGGAAGTAGCACAGCGCAATGCCGGTGCCGGCGCCAACTCGAGCAAGGAGAGCAATGGTGAGTTACCTGAAGCAGCGGTTATTAGTTCAGGTGATGAGTTACCGGGCAAAGATAAAAGCACCTGTTTGCTTCTGTATTGCAGGCGCTGTGCAAGACTAAGCGTGAGATGACTGAGGCCGAGCGGGCGAGAAGTCAAGGTAAGGGAGGGCAAAATAGGAATCGGTGCGGGCAACACGTGCTTTTGGGTAGGATCTGAGCACGTGTTGTTGTCTTTGTATTTTGCAGGTGCCGCACGCAGCCTCAGAGGGGCAAAGCCACGTGAGAAGATGCGGTCCGAGAAGGTGAGGAGGCTGTTGCTTGAGCCGATGCCTAAGAGCGATACAGCAACTCACTTGAGCATTTACATTTGGTTTTGCAGGTGCCCTTTGGGCCACCTTTGGACCGGGAAGAGCCTTTGAGGTGAGCCGGGCAGTAGGGAGAGGGAGCACGGGAACGGATTTCTCACAATCGCAACAGTAATTTGCATCTCCTGTTACCTTAGGTGCCCCAGGAGATGACGGCCGCAGCGTTGGATGTTTGGATGGGCAAGGAGCAGGTGAGTAGTACGCCGTGGCAGTTTTGCCGCGAGGATGTGCCTTGTGGGAGACGTTGGGAGGCAGCAGCGCAACTTTGACTTGTGAGCACAGCTTTTGATTTGTGTTTGGTTTTCCTGCAGGCCGTGCAGAGGAAACTGGTGACTGCGGGGTCGTTTCCGTCGGCCGTTGCCAGTTGAGTGTTTCTGCCGGGGACGTCTTCAGGTCCTCGGCCCTCTGAAAGCTAAGTGGAGGGACCAGGGCCGGTCTGGGGCTGGGAAGAGGGCTGTAGGTTGGGAGGGGCGGGGAGGGATTCTAGCATAGAGGAGTGGGCTGTGTGGGAATTGTCCCTTTTGGGCAGGTCAAGGCAGAGGGGATTACTTCTCGACGCAACGCTAGCAGCTGCCGGGCAGGGCAGTTCCAGCCTGTGTCTGTGTCATTGTGTGGTTTATGTTGTCTGTGTGCTTTGTCTCGGACCTGTCTTGGGGCTCCATCTCCTCTTTGCTATCGAGGCAAGCAGTACGCACCTCGGGCTCCATCTCTATAGTCTCAAATGCCTGTACTCATCGCACAGTGCTATTGTGGCACTGCTTTTCTTGCACGGCAATCTTAAAAGCGTGGATCGACCACTTCTCTTGGAAGAGTCTGGTCCTTCATCATTTGCGGCGGCATCGCGGCCCACGTCAGCATCACTGAAGATCGGTCATCTGTTTAGTTGGATCCCTGTTCTGGGATTTTTTTTTTCTGTGCATCCACAAAGTCTTTAGGCCTTTAAGCGGGGCTTCTTGCACACGCATCCTCCCAGTTGCGGCCACATCTCTTTGTAACGGGCCAGGGTCTTGCGCTCTTCCAGGGCTGGCAGCGGTTCTCCTTTATGGCCCCGTAGTCCTTGCTGCTCGATGGCGTCTCTTGCCTGGGAGTCATTCTTCTTACGGCGTTTCTTTTGCCTCAGGATCTCGCGTCATTGGTCTCGTGTGCAATGTTGGACAGTGCGTGTTTGCGTGTTGTTGGAGTTGCTCTGCCCGTGGCACCGAAGTCTTAGGACGGGCTAGAAGGCTAACCGTAAGGTTCTGTGATTAATACGTGTATATGCTTAGGCTTTGAAGGCCGGGACTGTACGGTCCACTAACGAACACGTAGCCGTCTACGCAGCAGACGAGGGAGAGTGATTTGCCTGGGGTTTGCAGCCACAGAGGGGACGAGCACGTCTTCCCGGGACAAGCCGCTGGAGCGGTAAGAGAGCAGTTTGAATTCCAAGGGTGGTGGATGTGTGGGGCTTAACCTTTTATAGTAGCGGGGATTGCCTCTTTTTGTGCCTGGCTGTAGTGTTAAATAGGGATGATAGTCATAAATGGAATCGAGATGTCTAAATTGCTAAGGCATCGCATGTCATCAGGATGACTTGTGTGATCTTTTTTCTTCAGGTGCAGAGGGACGAGCTGTGCACCAAAGGCTGGCGATGGAGAGGCGAGGAGAGCGCAACAGCAAGGTGGGTTGGCGTTGTTGTCTGTAGAAATGTGTGACCGGTATCCACATGACTAGATAATGGGAACATGTTTTTCACTTTCAAGGCACCGAGCGAGTAGTACAGCAGAATGCCGGTGCCAACTCGAGCAAGGAGAGCAACGGTGAGTTACCTGAAGCAGCGGTTATTGTTCAGGTGATGAGTCGTCGGCAAAGATAAATGCACCTCTTTGCTTTCTGTATTGCAGGAGGTGTGCAAGCCTCAACATGGCAGCATGACACTACAGAGACCAAGCGGGCGAGAAGTCAAGGTAACGGAGGGCAAAATAGGAATCGGTGCGGGCAACGAGTGCTTTTCAATAGAATCTAAGCATGTGTCATCTTCTTTGTTTTTAGCAGGTGCCACACGCCTACTCAGAGGGGTAAAACCACATGACAACATGCGGTCCGAGAAGGTGAGGAGGCTGTTGTTTGAGCCGATCCATTTTCCATGCATCCACGAAGTCTTTAGGCCTTTAAGCGGGGCTTCTTGCACGCGCATCCTCCCAGTTGCGGTCACATCTCTTTGTAACGGGCCAGGGTCTTGCGCTCTTACAGGGCTGCCAGAGATTCTCCTTCGCGGCCCCGTGGTCCTTCCTGCCCGATGGCGTCTCTTGCCTGGGAGTCATTCTTCTTACGGCACTTCTTTTGCCTCCGGATCTCGCGTCATTGGTCTCGCGTGCGGTATCGGTCCGTGCGTGTTTGCGTGTTGTTGGAGTTGCTCTGCCCGTGGCACCGAAGTCTTAGGACGGGCTAGAAGACGAACCGTAAGGTTCTGTGATTGATACGTGTGTATGCTTAGGCTTTGAAGGCCGGGGCCGTACGGTCCATTACCGAACACGTAGCCGTCTACGCAGCGGACGAGGGAGAGTGATTTGCCTGGGGTTTGCAGCCACAGAGGGGACGAGCACGTCTTCCCGGGACAAGCCGCTGGAGCGGTCGTAGAGCAGTTTGAATTCGGAGGGTGGGGTAGGTGTGGGGCCTAAGCTTTTATTGTAGCGGGGTTTGCCTCTTTTGCGTGGCTGTAGTGTTAAATAGGGAGGACAGTCATAAATGGAATTCAGATCTCTAAATTTCTAAGGCATCGCATGTCATCAGGATGACTTGTGTGATCTTTTTCTTCAGGTGCGGAGGGACGAGCTGCGCACAAAAGGCTGGCGATGGAGAGGTGAGGAGAGCTCAACAGCAAGGTGGGTTGGCATTGTTGTCTGTAGGAATGTGTGACCGGTGTCTACATGACTAGATAATGGGGAACATATTTTTCCCTTTCAAGGCACTGAGGAAGTAGCACAGCGAAATGCCGGTGCCGGCGCCAACTCGAGCAAGGAGAGCAATGGTGAGTTACCTGAAGCAGCGGTTATTAGTTCAGGTGATGAGTTACCGGGCAAAGATAAAAGCACCTGTTTGCTTCTGTATTGCAGGCGCTGTGCAAGACTAAGCGTGAGATGACTGAGGCCGAGCGGGCGAGAAGTCAAGGTAAGGGAGGGCAAAATAGGAATCGGTGCGGGCAACACGTGCTTTTGGGTAGGATCTGAGCACGTGTTGTTGTCTTTGTGTTTTGCAGGTGCCGCACGCAGCCTCAGAGGGGCAAAGCCACGTGAGAAGATGCGGTCCGAGAAGGTGAGGAGGCTGTTGCTTGAGCCGATGCCTAAGAGCGATACAGCAACTCACTTGAGCATTTACATTTGGTTTTGCAGGTGCCCTTTGGGCCACCTTTGGACCGGGAAGAGCCTTTGAGGTGAGCCGGGCAGTAGGGAGAGGGAGCACGGGAACGGATTTCTCACAATCGCAACAGTAATTTGCATCTCCTGTTACCTTAGGTGCCCCAGGAGATGACGGCCGCAGCGTTGGATGTTTGGATGGGCAAGGAGCAGGTGAGTAGTACGCCGTGGCAGTTTTGCTGCGAGGATGTGCCTTGTGGGAGACGTTGGGAGGCAGCAGCGCAACTTTGACTTGTGAGCACAGCTTTTGATTTGTGTTTGGTTTTCCTGCAGGCCGTGCAGAGGAAACTGGTGACTGCGGGGTCGTTTCCGTCGGCCGTTGCCAGTTGAGTGTTTCTGCCGGGGACGTCTTCAGGTCCTCGGCCCTCTGAAAGCTAAGTGGAGGGACCAGGGCCGGTCTGGGGCTGGGAAGAGGGCTGTAGGTTGGGAGGGGCGGGGAGGGATTCTAGCATAGAGGAGAGGGCTGTGTGGGAATTGTCCCTTTTGGGCAGGTCAAGGCAGAGGGGATTACTTCTCGATGCAACGCTAGCAGCTGCCGGGCAGGGCAGTTCCAGCCTGTGTCTGTGTCATTGTGTGGTTTATGTTGTCTGTGTGCTTTGTCTCGGACCTGTCTTGGGGCTCCATCTCCTCTTTGCTATCGAGGCAAGCAGTACGCACCTCGGGCTCCATCTCTATAGTCTCAAATGCCTGTACCCATCTCACAGTGCTATTGTGGCACTGCTTTTCTTGCACGACAATCTTAAAAGCGTGGATCGACCACTTCTCTTGGAAGAGTCTGGTCCTTCATCATTTGCGGCGGCATCGCGGCCCACGTCAGCATCACTGAAGATCGGTCATCTGTTTAGTTGGATCCCTGTTCTGGGATTTTTTTTTTTCTGTGCATCCACAAAGTCTTTAGGCCTTTAAGCAGGGCTTCTTGCACGCGCATCCTCCCAGTTGCGGCCACATCTCTTTGTAACGGGCCAGGGTCTTGCGCTCTTCCAGGGCTAGCAGCGGTTCTCCTTTATGGCCCCGTAGTCCTTGCTGCTCGATGGCGTCTCTTGCCTGGGAGTCATTCTTCTTACGGCGTTTCTTTTGCCTCAGGATCTCGCGTCATTGGTCTCGCGTGCGGTGTCGGTCCGTGCGTGTTTGCGTGTTGTTGGAGTTGCTCTGCCCGTGGCACCGAAGTCTTAGGACGGGCTAGAAGACGAACCGTAAGGTTCTGTGATTGATACGTGTGTATGCTTAGGCTTTGAAGGCCGGGGCCGTACGGTCCATTACCGAACACGTAGCCGTCTAAGCAGCGGACGAGGGAGAGTGATTTGCCTGGGGTTTGCAGCCACAGAGGGGACGAGCACGTCTTCCCGGGACAAGCCGCTGGAGCGGTCGTAGAGCAGTTTGAATTCGGAGGGTGGTGGAGGTGTGGGGCCTAACCTTTTATTGTAGCGGGGTTTGCCTCTTTTGCGTGGCTGTAGTGTTAAATAGGGAGGACAGTCATAAATGGAATTCAGATGTCTAAATTTCTAAGGCATCGCATGTCATTAGGATGACTTGTGTGATCTTTTTTTTCAGGTGCGGAGGGACGAGCTGCGCACAAAAGGCTGGCGATGGAGAGGCGAGGAGAGCGCAACAGCAAGGTGGGTTGGCATTGTTGTCTGTAGGAATGTGTGACCGGTGTCTACATGACTAGATAATGGGGAACATATTTTTCCCTTTCAAGGCACTGAGGAAGTAGCACAGCGCAATGCCGGTGCCAGCGCCAACTCGAGCAAGGAGAGCAATGGTGAGTTACCTGAAGCAGCGGTTATTAGTTCAGGTGATGAGTTACCGGGCAAAGATAAAAGCACCTGTTTGCTTCTGTATTGCAGGCGCTGTGCAAGACTAAGCGTGAGATGACTGAGGCCGAGCGGGCGAGAAGTCAAGGTAAGGGAGGGCAAAATAGGAATCGGTGCGGGCAACACGTGCTTTTGGGTAGGATCTGAGCACGTGTTGTTGTCTTTGTATTTTGCAGGTGCCGCACGCAGCCTCAGAGGGGCAAAGCCACGTGAGAAGATGCGGTCCGAGAAGGTGAGGAGGCTGTTGCTTGAGCCGATGCCTAAGAGCGATACAGCAACTCACTTGAGCATTTACATTTGGTTTTGCAGGTGCCCTTTGGGCCACCTTTGGACCGGGAAGAGCCTTTGAGGTGAGCCGGGCAGTAGGGAGAGGGAGCACGGGAACGGATTTCTCACAATCGCAACAGTAATTTGCATCTCCTGTTACCTTAGGTGCCCCAGGAGATGACGGCCGCAGCGTTGGATGTTTGGATGGGCAAGGAGCAGGTGAGTAGTACGCCGTGGCAGTTTTGCCGCGAGGATGTGCCTTGTGGGAGACGTTGGGAGGCAGCAGCGCAACTTTGACTTGTGAGCACAGCTTTTGATTTGTGTTTGGTTTTCCTGCAGGCCGTGCAGAGGAAACTGGTGACTGCGGGGTCGTTCCCGTCGGCCGTTGCCAGTTGAGTGTTTCTGCCGGGGACGTCTTCAGGTCCTCGGCCCTCTGAAAGCTAAGTGGAGGGACCAGGGCCGGTCTGGGGCTGGGAAGAGGGCTGTAGGTTGGGAGGGGCGGGGAGGGATTCTAGCATAGAGGAGTGGGCTGTGTGGGAATTGTCCCTTTTGGGCAGGTCAAGGCAGAGGGGATTACTTCTCGACGCAACGCTAGCAGCTGCCGGGCAGGGCAGTTCCAGCCTGTGTCTGTGTCATTGTGTGGTTTATGTTGTCTGTGTGCTTTGTCTCGGACCTGTCTTGGGGCTCCATCTCCTCTTTGCTATCGAGGCAAGCAGTACGCACCTCGGGCTCCATCTCTATAGTCTCAAATGCCTGTACTCATCGCACAGTGCTATTGTGGCACTGCTTTTCTTGCACGGCAATCTTAAAAGCGTGGATCGACCACTTCTCTTGGAAGAGTCTGGTCCTTCATCATTTGCGGCGGCATCGCGGCCCACGTCAGCATCACTGAAGATCGGTCATCTGTTTAGTTGGATCCCTGTTCTGGGATTTTTTTTTTCTGTGCATCCACAAAGTCTTTAGGCCTTGAAGCGGGGCTTCTTGCACACGCATCCTCCCAGTTGCGGCCACATCTCTTTGTAACGGGCCAGGGTCTTGCGCTCTTCCAGGGCTGGCAGCGGTTCTCCTTTATGGCCCCGTAGTCCTTGCTGCTCGATGGCGTCTCTTGCCTGGGAGTCATTCTTCTTACGGCGTTTCTTTTGCCTCAGGATCTCGCGTCATTGGTCTCGTGTGCAATGTTGGACAGTGCGTGTTTGCGTGTTGTTGGAGTTGCTCTGCCCGTGGCACCGAAGTCTTAGGACGGGCTAGAAGGCTAACCGTAAGGTTCTGTGATTAATACGTGTATATGCTTAGGCTTTGAAGGCCGGGACTGTACGGTCCACTAACGAACACGTAGCCGTCTACGCAGCAGACGAGGGAGAGTGATTTGCCTGGGGTTTGCAGCCACAGAGGGGACGAGCACGTCTTCCCGGGACAAGCCGCTGGAGCGGTAAGAGAGCAGTTTGAATTCCAAGGGTGGTGGATGTGTGGGGCTTAACCTTTTATAGTAGCGGGGATTGCCTCTTTTTGTGCCTGGCTGTAGTGTTAAATAGGGATGATAGTCATAAATGGAATCGAGATGTCTAAATTGCTAAGGCATCGCATGTCATCAGGATGACTTGTGTGATCTTTTTTCTTCAGGTGCAGAGGGACGAGCTGTGCACCAAAGGCTGGCGATGGAGAGGCGAGGAGAGCGCAACAGCAAGGTGGGTTGGCGTTGTTGTCTGTAGAAATGTGTGACCGGTATCCACATGACTAGATAATGGGAACATGTTTTTCACTTTCAAGGCACCGAGCGAGTAGTACAGCAGAATGCCGGTGCCAACTCGAGCAAGGAGAGCAACGGTGAGTTACCTGAAGCAGCGGTTATTGTTCAGGTGATGAGTCGTCGGCAAAGATAAATGCACCTCTTTGCTTTCTGTATTGCAGGAGGTGTGCAAGCCTCAACATGGCAGCATGACACTACAGAGACCAAGCGGGCGAGAAGTCAAGGTAACGGAGGGCAAAATAGGAATCGGTGCGGGCAACGAGTGCTTTTCAATAGAATCTAAGCATGTGTCATCTTCTTTGTTTTTAGCAGGTGCCACACGCCTACTCAGAGGGGTAAAACCACATGACAACATGCGGTCCGAGAAGGTGAGGAGGCTGTTGTTTGAGCCGATCCATTTTCCATGCATCCACGAAGTCTTTAGGCCTTTAAGCGGGGCTTCTTGCACGCGCATCCTCCCAGTTGCGGTCACATCTCTTTGTAACGGGCCAGGGTCTTGCGCTCTTACAGGGCTGCCAGAGATTCTCCTTCGCGGCCCCGTGGTCCTTCCTGCCCGATGGCGTCTCTTGCCTGGGAGTCATTCTTCTTACGGCACTTCTTTTGCCTCCGGATCTCGCGTCATTGGTCTCGCGTGCGGTGTCGGTCCGTGCGTGTTTGCGTGTTGTTGGAGTTGCTCTGCCCGTGGCACCGAAGTCTTAGGACGGGCTAGAAGACGAACCGTAAGGTTCTGTGATTGATACGTGTGTATGCTTAGGCTTTGAAGGCCGGGGCCGTACGGTCCATTACCGAACACGTAGCCGTCTACGCAGCGGACGAGGGAGAGTGATTTGCCTGGGGTTTGCAGCCACAGAGGGGACGAGCACGTCTTCCCGGGACAAGCCGCTGGAGCGGTCGTAGAGCAGTTTGAATTCGGAGGGTGGGGTAGGTGTGGGGCCTAAGCTTTTATTGTAGCGGGGTTTGCCTCTTTTGCGTGGCTGTAGTGTTAAATAGGGAGGACAGTCATAAATGGAATTCAGATCTCTAAATTTCTAAGGCATCGCATGTCATCAGGATGACTTGTGTGATCTTTTTCTTCAGGTGCGGAGGGACGAGCTGCGCACAAAAGGCTGGCGATGGAGAGGTGAGGAGAGCTCAACAGCAAGGTGGGTTGGCATTGTTGTCTGTAGGAATGTGTGACCGGTGTCTACATGACTAGATAATGGGGAACATATTTTTCCCTTTCAAGGCACTGAGGAAGTAGCACAGCGAAATGCCGGTGCCGGCGCCAACTCGAGCAAGGAGAGCAATGGTGAGTTACCTGAAGCAGCGGTTATTAGTTCAGGTGATGAGTTACCGGGCAAAGATAAAAGCACCTGTTTGCTTCTGTATTGCAGGCGCTGTGCAAGACTAAGCGTGAGATGACTGAGGCCGAGCGGGCGAGAAGTCAAGGTAAGGGAGGGCAAAATAGGAATCGGTGCGGGCAACACGTGCTTTTGGGTAGGATCTGAGCACGTGTTGTTGTCTTTGTGTTTTGCAGGTGCCGCACGCAGCCTCAGAGGGGCAAAGCCACGTGAGAAGATGCGGTCCGAGAAGGTGAGGAGGCTGTTGCTTGAGCCGATGCCTAAGAGCGATACAGCAACTCACTTGAGCATTTACATTTGGTTTTGCAGGTGCCCTTTGGGCCACCTTTGGACCGGGAAGAGCCTTTGAGGTGAGCCGGGCAGTAGGGAGAGGGAGCACGGGAACGGATTTCTCACAATCGCAACAGTAATTTGCATCTCCTGTTACCTTAGGTGCCCCAGGAGATGACGGCCGCAGCGTTGGATGTTTGGATGGGCAAGGAGCAGGTGAGTAGTACGCCGTGGCAGTTTTGCTGCGAGGATGTGCCTTGTGGGAGACGTTGGGAGGCAGCAGCGCAACTTTGACTTGTGAGCACAGCTTTTGATTTGTGTTTGGTTTTCCTGCAGGCCGTGCAGAGGAAACTGGTGACTGCGGGGTCGTTTCCGTCGGCCGTTGCCAGTTGAGTGTTTCTGCCGGGGACGTCTTCAGGTCCTCGGCCCTCTGAAAGCTAAGTGGAGGGACCAGGGCCGGTCTGGGGCTGGGAAGAGGGCTGTAGGTTGGGAGGGGCGGGGAGGGATTCTAGCATAGAGGAGAGGGCTGTGTGGGAATTGTCCCTTTTGGGCAGGTCAAGGCAGAGGGGATTACTTCTCGACGCAACGCTAGCAGCTGCCGGGCAGGGCAGTTCCAGCCTGTGTCTGTGTCATTGTGTGGTTTATGTTGTCTGTGTGCTTTGTCTCGGACCTGTCTTGGGGCTCCATCTCCTCTTTGCTATCGAGGCAAGCAGTACGCACCTCGGGCTCCATCTCTATAGTCTCAAATGCCTGTACCCATCTCACAGTGCTATTGTGGCACTGCTTTTCTTGCACGACAATCTTAAAAGCGTGGATCGACCACTTCTCTTGGAAGAGTCTGGTCCTTCATCATTTGCGGCGGCATCGCGGCCCACGTCAGCATCACTGAAGATCGGTCATCTGTTTAGTTGGATCCCTGTTCTGGGATTTTTTTTTTTCTGTGCATCCACAAAGTCTTTAGGCCTTTAAGCAGGGCTTCTTGCACGCGCATCCTCCCAGTTGCGGCCACATCTCTTTGTAACGGGCCAGGGTCTTGCGCTCTTCCAGGGCTAGCAGCGGTTCTCCTTTATGGCCCCGTAGTCCTTGCTGCTCGATGGCGTCTCTTGCCTGGGAGTCATTCTTCTTACGGCGTTTCTTTTGCCTCAGGATCTCGCGTCATTGGTCTCGCGTGCGGTGTCGGTCCGTGCGTGTTTGCGTGTTGTTGGAGTTGCTCTGCCCGTGGCACCGAAGTCTTAGGACGGGCTAGTAGACGAACCGTAAGGTTCTGTGATTGATACGTGTGTATGCTTAGGCTTTGAAGGCCGGGGCCGTACGGTCCATTACCGAACACGTAGCCGTCTAAGCAGCGGACGAGGGAGAGTGATTTGCCTGGGGTTTGCAGCCACAGAGGGGACGAGCACGTCTTCCCGGGACAAGCCGCTGGAGCGGTCGTAGAGCAGTTTGAATTCGGAGGGTGGGGTAGGTGTGGGGCCTAAGCTTTTATTGTAGCGGGGTTTGCCTCTTTTGCGTGGCTGTAGTGTTAAATAGGGAGGACAGTCATAAATGGAATTCAGACCTCTAAATCTCTAAGGCATCGCATGTCATTAGGATGACTTGTGTGATCTTTTTCTTCAGGTGCGGAGGGACGAGCTGCGCACAAATGGCTGGCGATGGAGAGGCGAGGAGAGCGCAACAGCAAGGTGGGTTGGCATTGTTGTCTGTAGGAATGTGTGACCGGTGTCTACATGACTAGATAATGGGGAACATATTTTTCCCTTACAAGGCACTGAGGAAGTAGCACAGCGAAATGCCGGTGCCGGCGCCAACTCGAGCAAGGAGAGCAATGGTGAGTTACCTGAAGCAGCGGTTATTAGTTCAGGTGATGAGTTACCGGGCAAAGATAAAAGCACCTGTTTGCTTCTGTATTGCAGGCGCTGTGCAAGACTAAGCGTGAGATGACTGAGGCCGAGCGGGCGAGAAGTCAAGGTAAGGGAGGGCAAAATAGGAATCGGTGCGGGCAACACGTGCTTTTGGGTAGGATCTGAGCACGTGTTGTTGTCTTTGTGTTTTGCAGGTGCCGCACGCAGCCTCAGAGGGGCAAAGCCACGTGAGAAGATGCGGTCCGAGAAGGTGAGGAGGCTGTTGCTTGAGCCGATGCCTAAGAGCGATACAGCAACTCACTTGAGCATTTACATTTGGTTTTGCAGGTGCCCTTTGGGCCACCTTTGGACCGGGAAGAGCCTTTGAGGTGAGCCGGGCAGTAGGGAGAGGGAGCACGGGAACGGATTTCTCACAATCGCAACAGTAATTTGCATCTCCTGTTACCTTAGGTGCCCCAGGAGATGACGGCCGCAGCGTTGGATGTTTGGATGGGCAAGGAGCAGGTGAGTAGTACGCCGTGGCAGTTTTGCCGCGAGGATGTGCCTTGTGGGAGACGTTGGGAGGCAGCAGCGCAACTTTGACTTGTGAGCACAGCTTTTGATTTGTGTTTGGTTTTCCTGCAGGCCGTGCAGAGGAAACTGGTGACTGCGGGGTCGTTTCCGTCGGCCGTTGCCAGTTGAGTGTTTCTGCCGGGGACGTCTTCAGGTCCTCGGCCCTCTGAAAGCTAAGTGGAGGGACCAGGGCCGGTCTGGGGCTGGGAAGAGGGCTGTAGGTTGGGAGGGGCGGGGAGGGATTCTAGCATAGAGGAGAGGGCTGTGTGGGAATTGTCCCTTTTGGGCAGGTCAAGGCAGAGGGGATTACTTCTCGACGCAACGCTAGCAGATGCCGGGCAGGGCAGTTCCAGCCTGTGTCTGTGTCATTGTGTGGTTTATGTTGTCTGTGTGCTTTGTCTCGGACCTGTCTTGGGGCTCCATCTCCTCTTTGCTATCGAGGCAAGCAGTACGCACCTCGGGCTCCATCTCTATAGTCTCAAATGCCTGTACTCATCGCACAGTGCTATTGTGGCACTGCTTTTCTTGCACGGCAATCTTAAAAGCGTGGATCGACCACTTCTCTTGGAAGAGTCTGGTCCTTCATCATTTGCGGCGGCATCGCGGCCCACGTCAGCATCACTGAAGATCGGTCATCTGTTTAGTTGGATCCCTGTTCTGGGATTTTTTTTTTCTGTGCATCCACAAAGTCTTTAGGCCTTGAAGCGGGGCTTCTTGCACACGCATCCTCCCAGTTGTGGCCACATCTCTTTGTAACGGGCCAGGGTCTTGCGCTCTTCCAGGGCTGGCAGCGGTTCTCCTTTATGGCCCCGTAGTCCTTGCTGCTCGATGGCGTCTCTTGCCTGGGAGTCATTCTTCTTACGGCGTTTCTTTTGCCTCAGGATCTCGCGTCATTGGTCTCGTGTGCAATGTTGGACAGTGCGTGTTTGCGTGTTGTTGGAGTTGCTCTGCCCGTGGCACCGAAGTCTTAGGACGGGCTAGAAGGCTAACCGTAAGGTTCTGTGATTAATACGTGTATATGCTTAGGCTTTGATGGCCGGGACTGTACGGTCCACTAACGAACATGTAGCCGTCTACGCAGCAGACGAGGGAGAGTGATTTGCCTGGGGTTTGCAGCCACAGAGGGGACGAGCACTTCTTCCCGGGACAAGCCGCTGGAGCGGTAAGAGAGCAGTTTGAATTCCAAGGGTGGTGGAGGTGTGGGGCTTAACCTTTTATTGTAGCGGGGATTGCCTCTTTTTGTGCCTGGCTGTAGTGTTAAATAGGGATGATAGTCATAAATGGAATCGAGATGTCTAAATTGCTAAGGCATCGCATGTCATCAGGATGACTTGTGTGATCTTTTTTCTTCAGGTGCAGAGGGACGAGCTGTGCACCAAAGGCTGGCGATGGAGAGGCGAGGAGAGCGCAACAGCAAGGTGGGTTGGCGTTGTTGTCTGTAGAAATGTGTGACCGGTATCCACATGACTAGATAATGGGAACATGTTTTTCACTTTCAAGGCACCGAGCGAGTAGCACAGCGGAATGCCGGTGCCGTTGCCAACTCGAGCAAGGAGAGCAACGGTGAGTTACCTGAAGCAGCGGTTATTGTTCAGGTGATGAGTCGTCGGCAAAGATAAATGCACCTCTTTGCTTTCTGTATTGCAGGAGGTGTGCAAGCCTCAACATGGCAGCATGACACTACAGAGACCAAGCGGGCGAGAAGTCAAGGTAACGGAGGGCGAAATAGGAATCGGTGCGGGCAACGAGTGCTTTTCAATAGAATCTAAGCATGTGTCATCTTCTTTGTTTTTAGCAGGTGCCACACGCCTACTCAGAGGGGTAAAACCACATGACAACATGCGGTCCGAGAAGGTGAGGAGGCTGTTGTTTGAGCCGATCCATTTTCCATGCATCCACGAAGTCTTTAGGCCTTTAAGCGGGGCTTCTTGCACGCGCATCCTCCCAGTTGCGGTCACATCTCTTTGTAACGGGCCAGGGTCTTGCGCTCTTACAGGGCTGCCAGAGATTCTCCTTCGCGGCCCCGTGGTCCTTCCTGCCCGATGGCGTCTCTTGCCTGGGAGTCATTCTTCTTACGGCACTTCTTTTGCCTCCGGATCTCGCGTCATTGGTCTCGCGTGCGGTGTCGGTCCGTGCGTGTTTGCGTGTTGTTGGAGTTGCTCTGCCCGTGGCACCGAAGTCTTAGGACGGGCTAGAAGACGAACCGTAAGGTTCTGTGATTGATACGTGTGTATGCTTAGGCTTTGAAGGCCGGGGCCGTACGGTCCATTACCGAACACGTAGCCGTCTACGCAGCAGACGAGGGAGAGTGATTTGCCTGGGGTTTGCAGCCACAGAGGGGACGAGCACGTCTTCCCGGGACAAGCCGCTGGAGCGGTCGTAGAGCAGTTTGAATTCGGAGGGTGGGGTAGGTGTGGGGCCTAACCTTTTATTTTAGCGGGGTTTGCCTCTTTTTGTGCCTGGCTGTAGTTTTAAATAGGGAGGACAGTCATAAATGGAATTCAGACCTCTAAATCTCTAAGGCATCGCATGTCATTAGGATGACTTGTGTGATCTTTTTTCTTCAGGTGCGGAGGGACGAGCTGCGCACAAAAGGCTGGCGATGGAGAGGCGAGGAGAGCGCAACAGCAAGGTGGGTTGGCATTGTTGTCTGTAGGAATGTGTGACCGGTGTCTACATGAGTAGATAATGGGGAACATATTTTTCCCTTTCAAGGCACTGAGGAAGTAGCACAGCGGAATGCCGGTGCCGGCGCCAACTCGAGCAAGGAGAGCAATGGTGAGTTACCTTGAAGCAGCGGTTATTAGTTCAGGTGATGAGTTACCGGGCAAAGATAAAAGCACCTGTTTGCTTCTGTATTGCAGGCGCTGTGCAAGACTAAGCGTGAGATGACTGAGGCCGAGCGGGCGAGAAGTCAAGGTAAGGGAGGGCAAAATAGGAATCGGTGCGGGCAACACGTGCTTTTGGGTAGGATCTGAGCACGTGTTGTTGTCTTTGTTTTTTGCAGGTGCCGCACGCAGCCTCAGAGGGGCAAAGCCACGTGAGAAGATGCGGTCCGAGAAGGTGAGGAGGCTGTTGCTTGAGCCGATGCCTAAGAGCGATACAGCAACTCACTTGAGCATTTACATTTGGTTTTGCAGGTGCCCTTTGGGCCACCTTTGGACCGGGAAGAGCCTTTGAGGTGAGCCGGGCAGTAGGGAGAGGTAGTACGGGAACGGATTTCTCACAATCGCAACAGTAATTTGCATCTCCTATTACCTTAGGTGCCCCAGGAGACGACGGCCGCAGCGTTGGATGTTTGGATGGGCAAGGAGCAGGTGAGTAGTACGCCGCGGCAGTTTTGCCGCGAGGATGTGCCTTGTGGGAGACGTTGGCAGGCAGCAGCGCAACTTTGACTTGTGAGCACAGCTTTTGATTTGTGTTTGGTTTTCCTGCAGGCCGTGCAGAGGAAACTGGTGACTGCGGGGTCGTTCCCGTCGGCCGTTGCCAGTTGAGTGTTTCTGCCGGGGATGTCTTCAGGTCCTCGGCCCTCTGAAAGCTAAGTGGAGGGACCAGGGCCGGTCTGGGGCTGGGAAGAGGGCCGTAGGTTGGGAGGGGCGGGGAGGGATTCTAGCATAGAGGAGAGGGCTGTGTGGGAATTGTCCCTTTTGGGCAGGTCAAGGCAGAGGAGATTACTTCTCGACGCAACGCTAGCAGCTGCCGGGCAGGGCAGTTCCAGCCTGTGTCTGTGTCATTGTGTGGTTTATGTTGTCTGTGTCCTTTGTCTCCGACCTGTCTTGGGGCTCCATCTCCTCTTTGCTATCGAGGCAAGCAGTACGCACCTCGGGCTCCATCTCTATAGTCTCAAATGCCTGTACCCATCGCACAGTGCTATTGTGGCACTGCTTTTCTTGCACGGCAATCTTAAAAGCGTGGATCGACCACTTCTCTTGGAAGAGTCTGGTCCTTCATCATTTGCGGCGGCATCGCGGCCCACGTCAGCATCCCTGAAGATCGGTCATCTGTTTAGTTGGATCCCTGTTCTGGGATTTTTTTTTTCTGTGCATCCACGAAGTCTTTAGGCCTTTAAGCGAGGCTTCTTGCACGCGCATCCTCCCAGTTGCGGCCACATCTCTCTGTAACGGGCCAGGGTCTTGCGCTCATCCAGGGCTGCCAGCGGTTCTCCTTTATGGCCCCGTAGTCCGTGCTGCCTGATGGCGTCTCTTGCCTGGGAGTCATTCTTCTTACGGCGTTTCTTTTGCCTCAGGATCTCGCGTCATTGATCTCGTGTGCAGTGTTGGACAGTGCGTGTTTGCGTGTTGTTGGAGTTGCTCTGCCCGTGGCACCGAAGTCTTAGGACGGGCTAGAAGGCTAACCGTAAGGTTCTGTGATTAATACGTGTATATGCTTAGGCTTTGAAGGCCGGGACTGTACGGACCACTATCGAACACGTAGCCGTCTACGCAGCAGACGAGGGAGAGTGATTTCCCTGGGGCTCACAGCCACAGAGGGGACGAGCACTTCTTCCCGGGAGAAGCCGCTGGAGCGGTAAGAGAGCAGTTTGAATTCCAAGGGTGGTGGAGGTGTGGGGCTTAACCTTTTATTGTAGCGGGGATTGCCTCTTTTTGTGCCTGGCTGTAGTGTTAAATAGGGATGATAGTCATAAATGGAATCGAGATGTCTAAATTGCTAAGGCATCGCATGTCATCAGGATGACTTGTGTGATCTTTTTTCTTCAGGTGCAGAGGGACGAGCTGTGCACCAAAGGCTGGCGATGGAGAGGCGAGGAGAGCGCAACAGCAAGGTGGGTTGGCGTTGTTGTCTGTAGAAATGTGTGACCGGTATCCACATGACTAGATAATGGGAACATGTTTTTCACTTTCAAGGCACCGAGCGAGTAGCACAGCGGAATGCCGGTGCCAACTCGAGCAAGGAGAGCAACGGTGAGTTACCTGAAGCAGCGGTTATTGTTCAGGTGATGAGTCGTCGGCAAAGATAAATGCACCTCTTTGCTTTCTGTATTGCAGGAGATGTGCAAGCCTCAACATGGCAGCATGACACTACAGAGACCAAGCGGGCGAGAAGTCAAGGTAACGGAGGGCGAAATAGGAATCGGTGCGGGCAACGAGTGCTTTTCAATAGAATCTAAGCATGTGTCATCTTCTTTGTTTTTAGCAGGTGCCACACGCCTACTCAGAGGGGTAAAACCACATGACAACATGCGGTCCGAGAAGTTGAGGAGGCTGTTGTTTGAGCCGATCCATTTTCCATGCATCCACGAAGTCTTTAGGCCTTTAAGCAGGGCTTCTTGCACGCGCATCCTCCCAGTTGCGGCCACATCTCTTTGTAACGGGCCAGGGTCTTGCACTCTTCCAGGGCTGCCAGCGGTTCTCCTTTATGGCCCCGTAGTCCTTGCTGCCCGATGGCGTCTCTTGCCTGGGAGTCATTCTTCTTACGGCGTTTCTTTTGCCTCAGGATCTCGCGTCATTGGTCTTGTGTGCAGTGTTGGACAGTGCGTGTTTGTGTGTTGTTGGAGTTGCTCTGCCCGTGGCACCGAAGTCTTAGGACGGGCTAGAAGGCTAACCGTAAGGTTCTGTGATTAATACGTGTATATGCTTAGGCTTTGAAGGCTGGGACTGTACGGTCCACTATCGAACACGTAGCCGTCTACGCAGCAGACGAGGGAGAGTGATTTGCCTGGGGTTTGCAGCCACAGAGGGGACGAGCACGTCTTCCCGGGACAAGCCGCTGGAGCGGTAAGAGAGCAGTTTGAATTCCAAGGGTGGTGGAGGTGTGGGGCTTAACCTTTTATTGTAGCGGGGATTGCCTCTTTTTGTGCCTGGCTGTAGTGTTAAATAGGGATGATAGTCATGAATGGAATCGAGATGTCTAAATTGCTAAGGCATCGCATGTCATCAGGATGACTTGTGTGATCTTTTTTCTTCAGGTGCAGAGGGACGAGCTGTGCACCAAAGGCTGGCGATGGAGAGGCGAGGAGAGCGCAACAGCAAGGTGGGTTGGCGTTGTTGTCTGTAGGAATGTGTGACCGGTATCCACATGACTAGGTAATGGGAACATGTTTTTCACTTTCAAGGCACCGAGCGAGTAGCACAGCGGAATGCCGGTGCCGGTGCCAACTCAAGCAAGGAGAGCAACGGTGAGTTACCTGAAGCAGCGGTTATTGTTCAGGTGATGAGTCATCGGCAAAGATAAATGCACCTCTTTGCTTTCTGTATTGCAGGAGGTGTGCAAGCCTCAGTCTTGTTCCATGTGTGTTTATTGCATGCCTCTGTAAATTAATTTACAGTACACCTCACAAGCCTAAATGTATAATTTTAGTTTTTCCAGGCCCAGTGGAAGTGCTTTCTTGAGTGAGGGGGTGGAATATGGGAACATAATGCGTGATGAGGCAATGAGGCTGCAATGTAGAAATACACATATATCAAACTAATTGTTGTTTAGTCTTGTGTGTTTAAGGAGCAGAGCTCCTATGTTTACCTAACATATGCCTGTGAAATTTGAGGCCTTATAACATATTGAGATTCCAGCTTCGGTGTGAGAAAGATCGGAAGACCCTTCTCTCCCCTGATAAATACGGGAAAAAAAGCAGCATTTTATATTATTTAATCCCTGACTGGTTTTAGCAGCAGGCAACTGGAGAGGGGGTTTTGTCATCTCCCACGTGCTACAAAAAGGCAAGAACATCTTACACAGAGAGCAAATGCTTCCCAATGGAGGAGTGCTGGGGAGTGTTTTGCATGCGAAGGACAGCTGCTTGGTACCTCTGCAGCTTCTACTGGTTTTGGTCTCATCGGACAGTTCATTGAGTAAGGTGGTGTTTCTTAACATGTGGCTTTATAAGATTCCTATCCTGGGGTGTTCTAAGTTTCTGCTTCAAAATGTTGGTGAAAAGGTCTACGTGTGTTGATCTCTGAATGTCTCAAGCGGTGGAGCCTTATTGTGTTTGCTTTCCCCCTCCTCTGTAACTTAAAGGCACTGGACCCCAGCTGACTTTCTTTATCTACGTGCTTCGGATTCACAGATCATGCAATCAGAGCCTGACTAACATTACAGCAGTGCTCACAGTTACTTCTGCGGTAGGAAGGGGTGTAACTCAGCCAATATAAGCAATGATTGTGTCTGTAGCCTTTTCTTTCATGTCTAGCATCTGCTTTTATTTTTAGCTTCTCTGCGATAGTTTTATTGGACTTTTCAGCCTTGACATTTCAGCCACATGACTACACATAGTACATAGCTGCATGTGATGGTAAAACAATAGGCTTATGTAAAGCATGTTATATGTAATTTTATTGATATACTTCTGAGCGCTGTATCTCAGTGACTACAATGTAGAATGTATCTTTTAAGCTGGACAGGTTTTTAACAAGGATAATTGACCATTTAGTGGCTTGATAAGGTATTTGCAGTTAACTTACATAATTTAAATCAAGCTTGGCTATCTTACTGATATATGAACTTTCAAAAAACCACCAATGTATTCTATTTAGGAGTAATTTATCATTACCCATCATAAGTAGTATGCTAGACTTGGTTTTAAAAGAGTAGGTCTTGTTCAAAACCACCTGAAAGTAATAATTGGGTTTGTTAAATCTGTGCCACATTTGTGGTCACCAATTTGGTGCAGGTGGAGTGGCTTGCCCCTTAAAAGGCCTCCTAAGTTAGAGCTGGTTCTTATACGCTCCTGGAGGATTAGGTGAAGTTGGGGACCAGAGCACGTTTCCTTTCTTTGCTCTGTTTTGGACAGTTGTGTGTTTCCCTTCGTGGTACGTTTGTGCCTACTGTGATCATTTTGTCTGTAAGTCTCAGATAATAATTTTACTTGTGGGTTTACTTTTTAATCTTAGAGTAAATTTGGTTTGGAATGTGATAGCTTCAGAGACACGTTACCACAAATGTTTGCAGTCAATGCTGACTTGTCTGTCTTTGTTCTAGTTTTATTAATAGAGGTAGGGATTTTTTTTGTTTAGTTTTTCTTTTTAATCCATAGAAGCACAAAGGATTTAGGCTCAACCTAAATGGGATTTCCAGTATACTTTTAACAACAGATGTTAATGGGTGTTCTTGAGCTGGTTTCTTCAAATTTGTTGTTGTGTGATAAGCAGTTAAAAATTATCTTGTCCCAGAAGGATATTGGGGCGGGGGGGGGAGGCGAGAGGAGGAGTTCTGCCCTGTTTTGTGCTTTTCTATTTCTGTTATTTTAACCCCTGCTTAGAATTTGAAAATGTAAGAAATTTTAGATCTAGTGCCTATTTATGTGAAACTGTATTTTTATTTTATTTTTTGGAGAGCATTTTCACTTATATGGTGACTGTTCCAAGTAGTTTCATGTAGAGAATGCTGTGTGAAAAACAATCAGTGGTGAGCCCTTGCTGAGGAACTGGGGTTGTTCAGATGGGGTGAATGAATCTGGTTAAGACCACTGCTTTTTGGTCAAGTAAACAAAATAAAAGCTGAATCATGCTCTTCCCCACCAAGTTGTGTGCTGCTATGTGTTCCATTATGGCATTTCCAGCGGTGTATTTTCACTTTAGGAAAACAGGTAATTTAGTATGCACTTCATTCCAAATACTTTCCTGAGCTGGTTTTCTGATAGTACTCTCAGAATAAAAGTCTGAGTAGTTTCTTCTTGGTTTTCAGGCTTTCTGTTTTATATATCTCATTACATGAAATGTTAGAGTATGACGCAGAACAAAATTGCTGCAATTTTATAGTACGTATAGTTCAGCTGTAACTTGGTCTTTACCATCTCGAAGTTGTCCCAAAATCGTCATCTGTGGCTTGGCACTGTTTAATACACTTGGCAATCTCTATTCCATAAAGGCACTTAATGGAGCTATTGTGCAGGATCAGCTCTTCTTCACCTTGTGATGCAGGGAGGTTTTTGGAAGTCAACACGGAGGCTACTGCTGGACCCGTTTCACTTTGCATCTCTGCTGGAGTTGCTGCATATTATAAATGTCCTTGGTTTGGTTCTGGCTCTTGTGATCCATTTCACACTGGGAGTAACATGAACAACTGTATAACTGGAGGGAATTTAAAGAAAAAATGGGGAGGGGGAATTACATGCACAACCCCCTTTGTAATGAAACACAAAGCTGTTAGGGCTAAATCACAAAAACAGATTTTTCTGCAGCATAAGCACTTTGAAGGCTGAGTGTGAAAGCCAGAGAGAGGCTACGGAAACATAAACTCAGATACTGACATTCAACATCAGGCTCATACTAAAATCCAAATTTACACCTAGCTTATAATTTCTTAGGGAAATCAACTAAACTCCTGGAATTTGTAGGGGTTTCATTCTGGTTCTGATTTCAAACCATCTTCTGTTGTAAACAGACTGTACGTGCTAGAACTAGCTGTTTATTTTTTCATTTCCTTCCAAAGGTTTTGAGTGCTCTGTATCTGATTTGTTGATATTAACATCTGTGATAGTGCTTTGCTGAGGAACATAATTATTCCACAAAGAATTGAACATTCCTCCAATTATTTATGACCCGATGAACTGTTTTCTGAACTAGTACTCACACTCAAGGGTTAGAGTTCACAACTTGAATTATGTTAGCAACTCCAATTGAAAGACAGACTTTTTGTAGTTGTGCACTTCTAGATGTATAGCATGTTTTATAAGTAAAATACTTGTGAATGTCTGTGGCCTTAACTCTCATATAACTAAATGCATTAATGGGTATGACTTTGCAAAATCAGTTGTGGTACTGCTTGCTTCAATAAATTAATTCCCACCATCAACTAAATCTACTTTTTCTTCTCTCTATATTTTCCAGATTTTCAGTGTCTTCACACTTGCTTCTAACTTTAACTCAAACTTACTTCAAAATACACAGAAAAAAGCAGTGCATTACCCACAATCAAGCACTTACAAAAACAAATAAAAGGCTGGTTTCAAAATCACATCAAAGGAGAATCTTAACTTGCTTACTTAGAAGCTACAGCAATTGTTAATATTTTTTCTCATAATTAATGATGTAATGAAAGTAAACAAAATAATTGAATTCATATCATACAATCATTTGGTTGGTAAAGACCTTTGAGATCAAGTCCAACAGTACCTGTCTACTACTGAACCATACTCCCGAGCGCTTCATTTACCCATATTTTAAATACCTCCAGGGATGCTGACTCAACCACTTCCCTGGGCAGCCTCTTTCAGTGCCTGACAACTATTTCAGTGAAGACAATTTTCCTGGTATCTAATCTGAACCTCCTGTGGTGCAACTTGAGGCCATTTCTTCTCATCTTGTAACCTGTCACTTGGGAAAAGAGTCTGCCTCACTTCAACCTCTTTGAGGCAGTTGTAGATAGTGATAAGGTCTCTCCTCAGCCTCCTTTTCTCCAGGCTAAACAACCCCAGTTCCCTTAGTTGCCTCTCCTAAGTCTTGTTCTCCAGCCCCTTCACTAGCCTCATTGCTCTTCTCTGGATATGCTCCAGACCCTCAATGACCTTCTTGTAGTGAGTGGCCCAAAACTGAACCCAGTACTCGAGGTGAGGCCTCACCAGTGCTGAGTGCAGGGGCACAATCACTGCCCTGGTCCTGCTGGCCATGTTGATTTTGATACAGGCCAAGATGCCATTGGCCTTCTTGGCCACCTGGGCTGCTGCTGCCTCATGTTCAGTGGCTGTCAACCAACACCCCCAGGTCCTTCTCTGCCAGGCAGCTCTCCAGCCACTGCTCCCCAGCTGATTTTGATATAATTTTCGGAAGTAGTTTGGAAAGTACAAACTGCATATTTGTATCAGCAAGATGTCCTCAAATTGTGTCTTTTGTTTTAGGTGATGTTTGTGGACGGTTTTTCAACTTAAAATGGAATGAGGGTTTTGAGATAAATTAAGATCTAGTGTGAAACTTTCTAGCTCAGATCACCTGTAAATTAACAATCTTAAGTCTATAGTTCCATGTTATTTTTCTCACAGAAAAAATAATCTAATGCTGTTCCTATGGAAGTTGCAGGGCATAAGCTTCCTTCTTATGTTAAAGTGTATACAACTGTTAGTTTTTGGGTATTTGATAAAGTAATGGGCAGGATTCCAGCTTGTTTTTGACAGGTAAACCAGTAATTAGTTATTCGTCAATGTCAGGTTCCAATGCTCACTTCAGTAACTTGCTGTGAAGTGCTAGTTACAAGGAGCTGGCACATATAATTGATTTTTTAGGTAACCCTTAAGGACAAACGTGGGAAGGCATAGAGCAGTTGTTGAACCTGTCCTCTTGTAGGCTCAGCTAAAGCTGTAGTTCCCAACCCTGCATCTTACGCCTGGCTAATGATTTTTGGGCTTTCGAAGACTGAAACTTGCTTTAAAAATTCCTGCGTTGTCCCTAGAAACCACAAGGAGCTGTTGGGGTACAACTTATGTGATGAATTCCTGTAAGTGCACTGTGTTAGTAGTTGCACTGTGCTAGAAGATCTTGGCTTGTGCTTTGCAGCAGCTGGCAAGGTTGCAGAAGTATGTCTGTCCCCTTGGTTCCTCCTTTACGTCTGTGACAGTGGGAACCCATCTTTCCTTTTCAGCCAGCCCTTTGAGAAACTCATAGAAATTACCTGAATGAACAGACAATGGCTACATTTGGATTTGTATGGCTCCTAGAGCATGGATTTCCCACATTTCATCATAATATTTTGTCATTCCCAATATCTGGTTAGCTTTTGAAAGAAAAAGTAACCTAAGAGTAAAATAAATAAAAACAATGCCTACCTGAGCAATTCTTACTACTTTGTTTTCTGCTTAAAGAGTTTAACGTCACTATGATTCTTGTAAATGGGTCCAGGAAGGTTGAAGAACTGTAAACAGGAACCATATGCTACAAAACCATAATTTATAACTTTTTTTCCTTTTAAAAATGCTGCAGGTTTTATACATTACGTAGCACTTCTCACTACTATTTAGCAATTCAGAACTATGTGAATAGTAAGATGTATGAGGTATTATATTAGGGCAAGATTTGCCTCTTGGCAAAGTTTCAGTTTGTATTAACCAGTTGCCAATGAGCTTGTTTGGGAATATGTACGGAAGCTGAGTGCTGTATCTTTCATAAAGCGTGATAAAGCTACTATGTTGTATTTGCAAGCACGCATGTAGCAGCAGGTAAACCCCTAATAAAAGAATTTTATTTTAATGTTGCCTTTTTCGTTGGCTATGTATTTAAGATGTTGGGCTAGACCCCCAGCTGTTGTCATCTGTGTAGTTCTACTGAAGCTTTCCTGAGATGTGCGACATCTCTGTGTGTGTGTCTGAGCTGGAAATGTGGTTCACTCACAACCCCTCCCCCTGTTCCAAGCACAGCTGGCGTTCTTCCCTGTTTGTGTGGTTAGGACTAAAAGTGTTTTAATAATTGTAAGTTGCAACATGGTTGGGTATTTTCTGTTAATGAAATAATTACTATATCTTGGGTTATATGAACTCAAGTGCCGAAGCTTAGGGAATTGATTATCCCAGAATAAAGATATTACCATATTTAAGAGAACACTGGTGGGGTTTTTGTACAATTGTACTTGTCCATCTTTCTGCGTGAGCTATAAAAGCTCTTCTTCGGTATGCGTGGATGCGTTTTCAAAAACTGTTCATCCATATTTCCTCAAATGCACCTGTAGCGATGATTACCTGGTCTTCCTACCTTGTCAGTTCAATGAGTATAGATATTTATTTTCTCATCTTTAAATCCAGTTTTCAATGGAATAAAAAAATCACCTATTCTTCACTCTGAAAACTTAAATTCGAAGAAGAATTCAATGTCTTTTGTATCTCAAGAACTATGACTTCCCTATACCCTCAATACGGGTAGGATGCACATTCATTTATTAGCTTTGACAGGTCAACTGTTTGTACAAAGCTTTACTGCAACAATTCTGACTTAATCAAACTTCAGCATGCTTTTCAGATAATGAGATTTTTATCCCTTGGGAATATAGCAGAGTTAACCAAAAGAAGCGATTCGATAGGTCAGCAGAAGATAAAATACAAAGCCTTGTTTTACTGTAAGCAAAGCATTCTCTGGCAGCAGAGGAAAACTTCTTTCTGCAATAGCTAAGTAAACATAATTGGGCAATAATATACCTCTCAAATAGAATCATATAATGGTTTGGGTTGGAAGGGACCTTTAAATATCATCTAGTTTCAACCCCCCTGCCATAGGCAGGGACGCCTCCCAATAGATCAGGCTGCTCAAGGTCCCATCCACCCTGGCCTTGAACATCTCCAGGGATGGGGCAGCCACAGCTTCCCTGGGCAAACTGTGCCAGGGCTTCCCCACCCTCATGGTGAAGAAGTGCTTTCTAATGTCTACTCTAAGTCTTTCCTCTTCCAGTGTAAAGACATTCCTCCTTGTCCTGTCACCACTTGCCCTTGTAAAAAGCCCCTCCCCAGCTTTCAATTAGCCCTTCGGGTACCAGTAGGCCACTATGAGGTTTCCCTGGAGCCTTCTCTTCTCCAGACTGAACAACCCCAGCTCTCTTAGCCTATGCTCTTAGCAGAGGTTCTTCAGCCCTCGGATCACCTTTGTAGCCTCCTCTGGACCCGTTCTAACAGTTCCATATAATTCTTATGTTGGGGATTCCAGAACTGGACATGATACTCCAGGTGGAGTCTCATGAGAGTGGGATAGAGGGGCAGAATCCCCTCCCTTTACCTGCTGGCCACACTTCTTTTGATGCAGCCTAGGATATTGTTGGCCTTCTGGGCTGTGGGCTCACGTTGTTGGCTCATGTTGACTGTCTCATCAACAAGCACCTCAAGTCTTTCTCTGCAGGGCTGCTCTCAATCATGTTGTCCCCATCCTGTATTGAAATTGTGTATTGCCCTGACCCAGGTGTAGGACCTTGCACTTGGCATTGTTGAACCTCACGATGTTCACACAGCCCCAATTCTCCATTTTGTCCAGGTCCTTCTGGATGACATCACGTCCTTCTGGTGTGACAACTGCCCTGCTCAGCTTGGTGTCATCTGCAAACTTGCTGAAGGTGCACTTGTTCTCACTGCCTATATCATCAATGAAAATATTAAATGGTACAGTACAGACCTCTGTGGGACATGCAGAGAAATATTTTCTTCAGTCAATTTGTGCCATAATATTTTTCTTTTGTACCTTGGAATTCAGATCTAAACAAAAAGATTAATAAAACCCCCTCAAGCTGCTTTGAATTCCCTTGTAATCATAGGTATCCTGCCTAGAAATCCACTTTAAAGCCTTGCAGTGTATGGCATTTAGTTTGGCATCAGTCTCAAAGCATTCAGAAATTTCTGGAACATTTTGGGCAGCAGTAGTGAGCCTGGAATAGCGGTAGTAGCGGTACCAAGTTGTAGCTCACAATTTCCGATTTCTTCTCCGTCTGCTCTCCCAGCAGAAAAATTCTCAGCTCTTTTTTTTCTTTTTTTTTCCCCCTTTAGCTGTTAACTGATGCACTGTTTGAAAAATCTCTCATTGCTCATAGCCTTTAAATGTGTATGTATTATGGAATTATTTGTATATGGGGTGAGGATTCAGTCCACTATCTGAAATAAATAATCTGGTTTGCTGGTATGGTGTCCACATGCTGAGAGTACTTTTCCACTTGGCAGACTGCAAATAGCTGTAACACTTTCTCTCAAAAGTCTCAGGCACTTATCCCACTGTTTAAAGTGATCCTGAGCATTTCTAGATAAGTTCCAGATGCTTTTATATGCCATGGCCTGACTGCCATGACTTATCTGCGTTAGTGTGTCCACTGGCCTTAGAAGAAGTTTGGGTAGGCCAGAATTCATCAAATAAATTGTCATCCTTAAAAGCAACCAAAGAGGCAGCCAAGACTTTTGCACAGCTTTGGAACTCTGAGCAGCCTTGGCATTTTGATATGGTGCCAGCTCATTAGAGGGATTACAGTGTTTTGGGGATCTGGGACCACTTGGAAAGGGGAATGGATCCTTCTGCTTTGGTCTAGCTCTGCTGCATTTTGGCAGCCCAAACTTGTGCTGGCATCTTCTGCTTCAGGTCTTTCCTTTTGGCTGAGTCTCTGTTTGGTTATCTCTGTGCTGAGTGACAAAGCAGTGCCGAAGCCCACACACTGGCACAGAAATTTAGTCATCCTGCAGTGAAAACGTTAGAGTGGTCCTCAGTAATGGTACTTAGGTTTTTGGCCCAAAGACCTATCAGTTTGAGTTCTGGAGTTAAGCTGATCTGGTGACAAGTCCCAGTAGGCAGCTTGGCTGCAAGGAGCAGCTCCTTGAAGCCGTGTGGGTTCACTGGTGATATGTGTCACCGTACCAGTTGACTACTGGAGCTATTTTGTTTGCTACTACAGATGACACCTTTTGGTCTCCCCCCCGACCACGAGTGAGAACTCAGGACAAGGTCCTATGGACTCCTTCCTGCCGGTGTCTCGGTGTGTGGCTGTTCAGCTCTTCAAGTTGCATTTTCCTATTTGCTGCTGAGTAGCTTTCTTCATAACTTGTTCCAGTGCTTGGGACTATTTCAGCTCTGTGTGTTCTTAGGTCACAACTCTTGTATTGAAGCCGCTTAGTGACTAGGCTGTTGCACTTTCCATCTGCCTTAGGGCAGATGATTTCTCATGAAACCAGTTTCTGTTTAATATCTTTATTGATGATCTGGATGAGGGGATTGAGTCCATCATCAGCAAGTTTGTGGACGATAGCAAGCTGGGAGGAAGGGTTGATCTGTTAGAGGGTAGGATGACCCTACAGAGGGACCTGAACAGACTGGAGAGATGGACCGATTCTAATGGGATGATGTTTAATAAGTCCAAATGTCTGGTACTTCATTTTGGACACAACAATCCCATGCATAGCTATAGACTGGGGACAGAGTAGCTGGAGAGCAGTCAGGCAGAAAGGGACCTGGGAGTGCTGGTTGACAGGAAGCTCAACATGAGCCAGCAGTGTGCCCAGGTGGCCAAGAAGGCCAATGGCATTCTGGCCTGCATCAGGAATAGTGTGGCGAGCATGACCAGAGAAGTTTTTGTCCCCCTGTACTCGGCACTGGTCAGGCCTCACCTTGAATACTGTGTGCTGGGCCCTTCAGTTTGGGAAAGATGTCAGGATGCTGGAGTGTGTCCAGAGGAGGGCAACGAAGATGGTGAAGGGGCTGGAGCACAAGCCCTACGAGGAGAACTGAGGGAGCTGGGGCTGTTTAGTCTGAAGAAGAGGAGGCTCAGGGGAGACCTCATTGCTCTCTACAACTACCTAAAAGGAGGTTGTAGTCAGGCAGGGGTTGGTCTCCTCTCGGGTGACCAGCGACAGAACTAGAGGGCATGGACTCAAGCTCCGTCAGGGAAAGTTTAGGCTTGATCTTAGGAAAAAGTTCTTCATTGAAAGGGTGATCGGCCATTGGAATGCGCTGCCCAGGGAGGTGGTGGAGTCGCCGACCCTGGAGGTGTTTAAGGAGAGACTGGATGAGGCACCGAGTGCCATGGTTTAGATGATGGGTTGGTGTTGTGTTGGGTTATAGGTTGGACTTGATGATCTCAGAGGTTCTTTCCAACCTTGTGATACTGTGATACTGTAATTATAAAAGCCATCTCTTCTTGGCAAATAGCTAGCAAATCTTGCCTTCTGCGACCCTGATCCGTCTGTGCACTTAAGTGACATTTCTGACGCCTGGAAGTGTCCTGGGTGCTCCCCTTCTCTGTGGAAGATTGAAGAGGACGGAAGAGTGACACCTAGATACTAGATGAGCAGACTTCGTTTATTGAGAGTAGAGTACACACTTTTATACATGTCGCAACTATGGTTATACATATTCATTAAACAAAGGAATATATTGGTTCTTCAGCTAAATGTCTACCCCGCCTTGTTTTTCTCATTACCCGTTATCAGTTCCGAATTCTGTGCATTCTTTCTTAACTGCAAGTTCCGTCTTCTGAAGTCAAGGACAGGCGCCCCTGCTATATATCTCTTGTTTGTTATCCTAGCAGTTCTTGTGTGCTGCCTGCATGTCCTTTCTCACGCAACCACATCTCTAAAATTCCCCTGTTTTCTTTCTGTACCAGCAATGCACGATTCATAGTATTTAAGATTACAGATTTAATCATTGAGAATATACAAATAATTGCTATTATGCCTATCAATAATAAACATAAAATAAGAAAGACTTGCTTAACTACTTCGCGCAGCCATCCAGACAAACCCCATCTGCTGAGCAGTTTATCGAAAGGGCTCTGCCATTCTTGCAATTTCTGCATGTTATCATTAAGTTGCCTTAATCTCTCATGAATGGATTGTGATTTATCAGTAAGATTAAAACAACACATTCCTTCAAACTCATCACAACCATGACCATGTGCAAGTAACAAAAAATCAATGGCAGCACGATTCTGCACTGTCGCTTTTCTAATACTATCACTCTGTGTAACTAAATCATATAATATATGTGATGTTAGATTAATCTGCTTACCGACCAGCATGTTAAAGCCTTTATTGTTAAAGCATTATGGATTGAGCTAAGCGAAGGTAGAAATATAGAAGCAGCAATGGTAGTGGCTGCGCCCCATAACTGGACAGTGTCAGTACAATTCTCCTTTATTTCCTTTATTTCCCTTTTATGTCGGTGCGGACGTTCCACCATTTGTATAATTTGCTTTAAGTGATGTTTCCCTGGGGTGAGTAAAGTTAATTGTCCAATATAACATGGGCCACCAAAAGGTTTGCATGGAATTCCTGGCCATGCTCTATCCCCACATATTAAAAAAAATAACCAGGAGGTAGAGCCTTAGCCCTTGCCTTTGTATACTTGATGTCGTGAGTAGGACAATAAGATTGATTAATATACTGCATGTCAAGTGGTGACACTACGGTTTCAATTGGCCCTTGACCGTTTGAGGGAGAGCTAAACCTAATGCATCCCTGTTTTTTGTTTTGGTTTTTTTTTTTTTGATTCGCAACATTCTTTATACTTGATTCATTCAGTGATATTGGTAAATTTATCCATTCTTTGGTAAAATCAGACAAATTGACCACAGGTCTACCTATCAGGCATGTTTTAAAAGGATTTCCCACTTGATACAAAGATAAGCAAAAGTCATTCACCCCTGTCCTGTGAGCCCAGTCCACCCACATATTTTCTCGTCGCTGTCCATCAATCAGTTCCACAGGAAGAGGAGGCTGAGCTACCGTTAGAAAAGAGAGTATGTACACCACTAACAGTCCATTTACGATGAGGGTGATGACACCTGTATAATCAACATCAATCAGGCCAGGAATAGCAGCTATTCCTAGCAAAGTCACAGATGATTATCCAATTAATAAAGCTCCAACAGGTTTATCGTTGATCTTTAAGGGTCCTGTGATTGTAGATGGTACCTTTTGTGGCTTAGTATCGATTAAAATGATATCTATTGCAGTTTCCAAGTCAAATCCCAGGCTCCCTCGGTGGCTGGCTGCAGCTGCTGGGTCCCGGCTGACAGTCCGGTTGCATTACTGAGCAAGCATTCCAAGTTGTTGTGGTTGCAGCGCCTGCTTGTGTCGTCGCGTGGGCAGGCGCGCTGCTCCAGCCGTTTCCCGACTTTCGCCCACAAATTGATGCGTCATGGGAAGCATTTTGACAAGTGGGACACCAGACTCGTCTGCGATCCATTGTTGGTGACTGACTTTATAAGGGTGCAAGAGCAGCACAAACATGCGGAGCTTGTGCTTCTACTGACAACTTTTCACCTAATTCTTTACCTAAATCTTGAACTGCTTTTACCAAAAAGGCAGCTGTTCCAGTAGGAACTTGGGAAGTTTTATCCAATAACTCCTCTATCCTCCACGCTCCATGCATTGTAGTTATTAATTGTCTGGTGGTTGCATTCCCATTTTGCAACACACACTGTCGCAACAATGCTCCTTTCATATATTCTGGGACTGAAGCTGAATCTAAGGCTAACGATAAACAATCCACAAACTTTCCTAAAGGTTCTTCTCTTCCCTGCTTTAAACCCATGTAAGAGGGGATCCCTCCCTCTGGTCTAATTTGTCAAAAAGCCTGTCGAGCAGCTCACATACTTTCTCTGATTTTATCTGGTCCCAGCATTGCCTGTCCTTCCTGCCTTACATAGGCTCCTATTCCTAACAATTCCTCTAACATTAAACCATACAGAGGATCCCCTGGCTGCCTTAAAACGGCTACAGATTCTTGACAAATAGCTTGCCAATGTACCATAAACAACATTGTCTGACTAAGTGTAAGAATCAATTTCATTAAATTTCGTATATCAAATGGCAGCAAAAGATTGCCTGACCAAATAAAATTCATCATTTGTCGTGTCGGCTCACCGTGTAAGCCTGATTCTGAAATAGTAGCCCGCAACTGTGATATTTTCCAATCCAATTGTGTAATAGTGGCTTGCGCTCCTCCATGTCCATCAGGGGTATAAATCACCGGACACGCCACAGCTTCTGCCACATCCCAATGTCCTTCTCTTGCTGCCTCTCTGGCAAGCTCACCCCAGTCTACCCCCGTCCTTTCCGATGTTTTTGACGACCCCTCCTGAGCTCCCCCAGGAGGGCCCTCACTACCGTCCATCAGGGAGATTTCTGGCGGTGCACTAGGCATAGAGGGCTGTGGCAGCGTTGTTGTATTGGAGAGCACAGACGGAGGAACATACACTGTCTGTACCGAGGGTGGCATCGTCCCCTCCTCCACCCCAGGTACCTCTGTTAACCGTTTTGCCGCCTCGGCAGCCAGCTTCTGTTCTACCTGGTGTTGTTTTAAAGCATTAATAACTGTTAACCAAGGGATCCCTAATTTTTTGCATTCTTTATCTTCCTGTAATGTTCCATGCCACAACTCATCTCCATATTTACGCCATTCTTCTATTTCAAAAACACTAGCCGAGGTTGTGAAAAAACCCTTTTTCGCACGATGAGATAATAATAACTGTAATTCCTTATCAAAACCTTTATGCCACACTCCCCGCTTTTCTAAAAAGCATTTTAGGAGACTAAAAGCTGCTTCCTTTTCCATTTTAATTCCCTACGCCCTATAGCGCTAGGTTAATAAATACCTGATTATGGCCGTTGCACCCTTTCGAAGTCAGCTTACGTTGCAGCGTCCTCACTTTGTTAGGACAGATCCGGAGTCCAGCTCTTTGATCCTTGTGCCGGTGCGAACACAGCTGCGCCCTCCTTATAGTCACTCTTCCGTGGCCACGTCTGTATGCCAATTGCCTTACGGATTTAAAGGGGTCCCTGTTCAGGGCGCCATTTGAAGAGGACGGAAGAGTGACACCTGCATGTCCTTTCTCACGCAACCACATCTCTACAGAAGATGCTGCTGTCAAACAATGGAAGCAGTGAACTAGAGCTAGGAGGCATCTCGGCTCCTTTTTTGCAACCACTTGAGAAAAATTAATTCTTAGTGAGATTAGACATCCCACAGCCATCTCTAGACATGTTTGTATTGAGCGGGGAATCTTCTGTTCTGCATGTGACTTGAAAACTACAGGCCCAAATGTGGCAGGTGATTCCCTTAGCATTGTGTTGTAAACAGGTACTCCCAGGGGTCACTGATGGCCGGGAGAGGTTATTCCACCATTTAAGCAATTCATAGTTAGCTGCGACACTCACAACGGGCCAAAAACTTTAGTGCTTTTTCTGGATTCTGACAGACTCCCATGATGTAGAGGGAATCATTGGGCAGCTCTGATCTGGCCATTGTACTACTCTGCTTCCAGTTCTCCACATGTTGTGTGGGAAAGGTAAGTTCACATGCAGCAGTGCTGGAAGCATCCCAGTAGAACAACGTATGAATGACACATCAGCGTGCCTCAGCTGTCCGCAGCTCCCAAGAACCCCTTGAGCATCTTCTGTCACAGTTGGAGCCCTTGCCCAGCTAAACTGACCACCCTCGGGGCTCACTTTGTTCTTGGATTGTCCTTCATACGCGAAAGGTAGAGAAAACTTATACAGATATATAAATACTAATTTGCTACACATTGGATTTGAAGTTCAGGTGTGAGATTTTTGCTGGGAAGTTGTCAGCTGCTTTTATCTTTGTCTTGCAAATTAGAAATCAATATCTCTAGAAGGACCTGGCCTGGAGGCTGAGCTACATACTGCAGAACCCTTGCAGTCATTGTCTTGACTCTATTTAAACCAAACCACAACAGCACAAACAAACAAAAAGAAACACCCCAACCAAAAAACAACAACAAAAACCCCACAAACACCCCTGCCCCCAACCAGAGTCAGTCACACCTTAGGCAAAACTCTTTTTCAGGTAGCTTGTGTGCATGACATAATGGTACACGTGAACAACCTCCCTCACTTTTATCTTACTTGTTAAACAGAAAATCAGAAAGAAACATTTTTCTTATTGGAAATATAATAATGTCTGTGCATTTCTGAAGAAGCTGAGTCTTTTCCCTGCCACTTTCATAAACAGAAGACCTGCAGCCTGAAGCACTCCTTTTTCATGTAGTAGTGCCTGCAGTGTCTGTACCGTCCAAGAGAGGGATGTAACACTGGGCAGTACAGCACTCTCTGCAATCCGAGTCTGCTTTTGACAGAGATGCTGTTGGAAAGTCCTGCAGCTCTGCAATGCTGTGTAAATTTCAAATTTGTCTGGAAAAAGATACCGGTTTTCATATCTACAAGTATAACTTTCCCATGTGACAGAGCCCTTCTGTAATAAGCCATTTGTAAACCCATTTTGCTTATTACAAGCTGTTAACATTACTTTTGCGTTACTTGTACATTCGGTATTATAAGGTAGTTTGTTAGTAGCAAGAAAAAGCAAGAATTAGATTAGAGCAAGATGACTTTTGTTGTGTCTTTGTGACATAATTCCCTAAGATCTCATTGTTTTCACAAGAAATTAGAGG
This sequence comes from Dromococcyx pavoninus, assembly GCA_033558185.1. Classification (NCBI taxonomy): domain Eukaryota; kingdom Metazoa; phylum Chordata; class Aves; order Cuculiformes; family Neomorphidae; genus Dromococcyx; species Dromococcyx pavoninus. Next base: position 240,807 of record JAUMJL010000848.1, read on the forward strand.
GATATTTTCTCCCACTTTTACATCTGGGTGTTGCATCGTGTTCTACTTCATGAGTCAAACTGTTTGATAAAGTTTTGGAGGAGCTATTGATCATGGAGATACCTGAGCTGGCACGGGTGAGGAAGAAATGCAGTTTCATTGCTCAACAGTCACGACTGAGGTGTGATGTTAACAAGTCTCTAGATGTCAGGTTCTCTTCTCGCTGCTGAAGAAGGTGGGCTATGTTTCTCCCCTAGATTTTTGATGCCTTTCTGCAATGCAAACTGATGACAATATTTGCTCACTGAGTGATACCAGAACAGGTGACTGTATTTCTCTAAATGGCTCTTTTGCGTGGGCTTGCAGCCACTGAGATTTGAATCAAGACCACACAGCTGCTCTGGCATAGGTGAGGACACTGGTTCAGCCTGCCCCTGGTCCAGCTTTGAGCAAAGAGGTACTTGACAGCCCAACTGAATCATAGAATCATAGAATTATCTGGGTTGGAAGAGACCTCCAAGATCATCAAGTCCAACCCTTAATCCAGCACTATCATGATTACTAGATCATGGCACTAAGTACCATATCCAGTCTTATTTTAAAAATCTCCAGGGACATGTTCTTGTCACGATCTGCGGCCTGGGTGTGCAGGGAGCCTCCCAAAGGCAGCTGAGCTGTTGGCTCTAGTTAAAGACCGCAAGTCCAGTTCTTTCATGCAAAAGACACAACACATAGAACGTACAGTTAACTTTTCTTATAGATGGTGAGCTACGACAGGAGCACTAGGAAAGATCTCTGGATTTCCTCCCTTCCCTGTTTTAAACAGGCAACAGTGTGTATATTCTAGAACCTCAACCAGAGCGTATAAATGAACTTTTTTAAAGTTTGTGAATGTTGCGTAAGTGACAGGACCGTGTCACTGGTAGCTTGGGCTGTTTGAAATATTGACACAGTGTTTTATCAAGTGTGGGCTTCTCAATACAAGTCACATCCGCAATAGCTCTGGAAAGCATTCCAGAGAAGTTCCTAAGCAACTCAAATGCTTTTTCAAAAAATTCAATTTATTCCATGCAGTTTCAAATGTCGTATAGTAAGCAGAGTTGTTTCCATTTCTTGTTCTATTTATTAAATAATGAAATGTACGATATTAGGGTCCTTGGAAAGGTATTCCCTGTAAGTTCAATTATGAAACCAGCAATCAGAAGTTCTGTAGCAAATTTTACAAACGTTTATATGCCCCAAAATGTCCATATAGTTGAAAGTTTAATCATCTCTTTCTGTATAATTCCTAATCTAATTCCTTCATATCGGTTCTTTTTTTTTAACATAGACATGCATGCAGTAGAAGTATTTTAAAAATTAAGTTGCACGAGTGTTTTTGAACCCCTCATCCTGTTTGAAGTGAGTTAGCTGGAAGGGGCACGTACGCCTGCAGGGTTAGGCCTATCATGAAGGGACAGGTCTCCAGCCGGTCTGATAATCCCACCGGGCTGCTTGCAGAACCACACTGACACTTCACAAACTAATAATTTACTGTGGAGGCAGTGCCTTTTCTCTTCCTGCAGGGAAGACTGGCTAGTGAAAAGTGGGCGGGCCAAGCTTCCAGTCCATGGGACTGGAGATAAAGGAACAAATATTAGTTCACATTGCTACAGCGTCTGAATGTTTCTCAGTGCGTTTTTAAGTCCTTACAAGTCGAAGGTGGCCTTGCTGTGTTTGTCATGTTGAGCTGGAGCCTTAGAGTCATCCCAGCTTTTCAGACTGGAAACCAAAGCTCAAGGAAACTGATGAAATCACCGAGCTTGCACCGCTATTTTTGACAGAGTGAGATCATGAACTTGGGTCTTTCCAGTTCCAGCTTTACATCCTGATCTCTAAGGTATAACCTTGTAATTTCTCCCTTCTTATTAAAGCGTGCATAGCTCATATAGAGAAAACAAATGCACATCTTGTCTTGGAGCAGCGTTCAGTGCTCCTGCCTCAGGACAAAATGTTGTGAGTGCGTGGCACTGGGAGATTGAAACTTCTAATATTTTAAAATAAAAATTACACGTCTTGATGAGGGAGAAACTTTGGGCCAGTGCGCTTAGGCCTGTCTTCCCACTAAGCCCTGGGCAGGTGTTTTCAAAACACAGCTGCTTTGCAGAAGTTAGGTGAGAGTGCACATTCCAGTCCAACTTTCTGCTGAACTAGAACTCTGAGAATATTTTTTAAAGAAAATAAGAATCAAATGAAAATAAGAATCAAGTATCCCTAGTCAAAGTTCAAAAAGAGCTTACTTACTTTCTAACACTCTTGTCTTCCAGATTTGTAAAGATTTAGCTCAGAACAGCATAAGCCTATCGCTGCTTTCTTTGTAATTCAAATTTAACAGCAATACCCTCTGTTATTCTCTATCCGGTAAAGTATATATAGTAATAGTACCTTTTTTAAACAGAATTTCAAAGGGATACATCTCATGTTTTGTTTCTGCACTCATTGGACCCCTTAATTTTTTCATGCTTTTAAACCATTAGGGATGTTGTCATGAGGGTAAAATGATATATTTCTAGAAGTGTTTCCCTGCATGACCAAATGTTTCATGTGCTTCTCAGATATGACTTAATAAAAATTTTTCTTGATTATTCTGTCCCATCCCTCTCTATTACAGAAAGCAGCCAGTGAATACTAAGATCTGCTCCAAATTATCTTGCTTCTGTGCCACTTCAACTGTGATGTGTTGAATTCCTGATGGTTTAATCAGCCGTAATGTTGTTGTTGATGGTTTTTGCAGACCATGGGAGAATTAAAATTTTTTTTTCTTATTTTGTAAATGTTGAAGCATCTCTACAGAGCAAGGGAGGGCTTTGTCACCGAGAATAGTGTACAGAAAATACATAGGTGTCAAATGATACTCGTTCTCGTTTCAGAACTTAGACTTGCTGAAATAGACCCCTAGTAGTCAATACAGCAAGTAAGGCAGAATAATGCCCTTCTGGAATTATCTCAAGGATTGTGAAAACTGCTGCCTTATGCCTGTGATGCACCTGCAATATTTTACCTTTGTGTTTTAACACTGTGATTTTTGACCTGGATGGGGCCCCACTCAGTGATACCTCATATTTTTCAGAAAACGTGCAGCAGGATTCAGGCCTCAGTGTGTTGTAATGCAGAAGTCATGATATCTACTAAAAAAGTAGGTTTATGCGTCTTAGTGTTCTGCATGTGGATCAGCAATTACTTTGCTGGTGATCGAAGGAAGGAAGACAAGCTTTTCAAGGAAAGGTGAAATCTCTTATCGGAACATAGGATTTAAATGCATAAAACTACATAATTTTTCAGGCACCCGCACCTTTCTGGTTCAAAATAGGAGCCACAAAGTTCAAGTAAAGTTGACTAGAACAATTGTTACACGTGGATTTACGGTTGATTTAGTACCAACCTCTGCCAGAGAAAGGAATAATTTGGTTATGTAGAATTCTGAACTGGACAGGAAAAAGAAAATTCGAAACTCCGTTCTTTATCCATCTTTTACATCTAATTAATTGAGGTGTTACAATCTGTATATTAGTCGTTCATTTTTTATTCTTATAGTGCAGCACCTGCACTTCTGAAGCAGCTTCAAACTAACACATTTCTGGATAACAGCTGGTAAAGTGGCCAGAGATTGATCTGATGGCTTTACATCAGAGTTATGAAGCTTAGATGCAGGCCTTTCAGTCAACTTAAGGACATCGCCATGCATGTCTTTATTTAAAAATTTATCGAAGGGGATTTTTCAGTCTTTGTGGCACTCTCTGATTTGAAACTTGATGTGTACACTTTATAGCAAGATCTTCATTGATGCTATATTCTTTCTACTTAGGTTGACAAAAGCTACTGCTTTTTACTGAATTATTCACACTGAGATAGTGGAGAGACATAACAATCCTTCCCCTTTCAGGTAGATCCATGCTGAACTCGGACACGCTGGTTTGCCTTGGGTCGCCTGAGATCTTGCTTCCTAGTCAGCATTCACTACTTTAGACATGAAAAGGAGAAGAATCCCCAGTGAAGCAACTTAGTGCAGGATTTAGGAAGTCTCCGCTTCTTTCTTGTCCGTGCAAAGTACTCTGGAATGAGCACGATGACACCTGCAGATGCAGAGGTGTTTTTGTCCATCGGATGCGTCTTCTATTTTTAATGACTGTTTGAGTTCTAGGGCACTATGTTCAAAGGCTAACAAGTAATTTTCAGTTTATTACATCCTTTACAGTGATTTTTTTTCTAGTTTTGGACAGAGCAAATTCTTTTTTTCATGCTTTGTACTAAAGGATACAGAAATTATATTGACCCTGCCACAGTCTTAGTATGCAACAGTTCATTTGATCAGCGGCTGGCTCAAGAATAAAATATTAAAACTGTTTAACTTTATATTGGTACACTGTGAAATTTTGGTGGTCTTATTTACCCATGACTTGGGCCATAATTCCAGAGAGATAAAATGAGCACTTTGATTTCTCCAGATATATAATTTAAAATGTGTGTCGGAAGAAGTCACCTTTTGATAAACTACCGTTATATTTTACTTCTGCATTAGTGATGAATTTTGGAGGGTGTTTTAAGGGTTTGCAAATGCAGAGCAAACAATAGACAAATTTGTTACCATAGGGTGAGGACTGTCCCCTTATTGTCACAGAACTCGTAACCAACAGTGAAACTGAAGTCTGTGGCAATAATTAATAGTGTTAATTGTATTGTTTCCTTTCTAGGTCACTAGCAAGTGTAGGAAAAGAAGTGAAATACAACATTTTGCAGACTCTGTTAGAAAAAGTGGAAGCCATTTTACTGGAAAAATTTCTGTGAGTACCTGTAAGATCACAATTGCCTTAACAGCTTAAAAATGAGTCTGAATAGGAAAATGAGGTATTTTACAGGAAAACTTCAGGTGGAATATTGGGAAAAGATTATCTTGTTTAGGAGAGATTTCTTGAAGCCTGGAGATTTGTTGATTTTAGGGTTTTTTTTTTAAATCAGAAAAGCATATGAAAACACTGCCCAGAAGTCTACAAAAGGTAAGCGATGAGCTGCAGGATACCAGAGGAAAAGCATCTTTTGAAGCGTGTATCGATTTCATAAGAAGCTGTAAATTCCTGCCTTGCTAAATTCATTCCCGCGCGTCCTTTAAATAAAGGAAGATGTAGCCTCACTGTTGGGAGAGTCTTTTTGAAACTCATCGATATTGGTGCTGTTGGAGTTTCCCTGTGGAGTTTTAGTGAGGTTCTTGATATTTAGTGTCTAACATGGGCAGGTGTTACAAATATGGCCATGCACCCCCAACTCAGCCAGCTCGGACGTACTAGCAAAGCTGTCAATGCACCGTGCTTGTTGGCGCTTCACTGGACCGGGCTAATGTTGTCAGAGGACACTTGCGAATCTCTCCAGCTTTGTCTGTCGCTCCACTGCATTCATGTAGGTGTGCCGGGAGACAGTGTTGCCGAAGTTTAAATTGCCATTTGTAAACAGAGCCAGATCAATATCCTTCAGTTTAAAGGAAGGATATTCCTGTATCCTTGGCTTTTTAATAGCTTTTGTTTTGCACAAAGAAGAGTTTGTGCCCTCATGCTGTACAAGGAGGGAAGTACTGAGTTTTGCGATTTAAGATCAATCTGCTTCCATTTAAACTTTATAACACAAGTGAAAATGGGCCCAGAAAGGTTGTCCTAGTCTTACTGCTGTGTTTAGATAGAATAATGCTGTTTCTTGCCTTCTTTACGGGGCAGCAGGAGCCTGGATTCTGTCTTTCAGATCGCCTCTCCTGTTAAAAGAAAATAATAAAAGTGGCTGCAAAGGCAACACTGGGCATTCTGGAAGTCAAAATTGACCACAATCTTATTTCCTGGTTCTGCTTGCTTAGGCAGTCGTTCAGGCATACACTAATGATTTCTTTCTTTCCTTCAGCTCTTCTAGTTGAAGGAAAAGCATAACTCCCCTCCCTCCCATAATTCTAGGTTTGATATTTATTTGTCTGTGGCTGGCTAGTTCATCTCTAAGCTTCTCGGAGGAAACGCTGCCTGAAGTGATGTCCCACCACATATGTGAGCAAGCTTTTTCATAAAGCTCAAAACACCTTGTGTATTCAGCTACCTGGAAACTCTGCTCTAACTAGGGATTTCGACGGGAGAAATCGGACACAAAAGGTTAAATCTGTGGCATAAATGAGATAGGGTGGAACAATGCTGTGATGGTTTGGTGTGGAAAATCGAAGCGCTCTGTGTCTTATTCCACATAATTACTACAGAGCTTGAGGAAAAAAGGAATGGCTAATAGTTCCCTTAGTGGCTGTAGGTTTCAGATCATCCTATAAAGGAAATGAAATTTTTTCGTTCTGCAGATGGGAGTATCACTGAGTTGCACAGAGCTTTTTGGCTCAGAAAAGGTCCATCGGTTTATACTGACAGATATACCTGGCTCCGTGTAACAGCAGCAGGGCTGAGCCCAGCACTTCAAACTGTCTGAGACCTCCCTATGGATTGATTCCAGTACCCTCGCTGTCCTGACAGGATACTGCTTAGACCTGAGGGTGAAATGGAACATGCGTTTTTTACTGTGGCCTAGGGAGGCCGCTGGGAAACACTGAGGTCAGTAATTGGCTTCTCAGTCTTGTGGATACAGGGCAATGGTGTTCTTTGAACACCCAAAACTGGATCCAGTGCAGCCTGGGAACTTCTGGAAGCTTCTGCTAGACACCCCTCTTTGGGTTGAACTCAGCCCTGAGAAACCTGGACAGAAAAATGTAGGATAGGTTCATAGATTTTTTTTTTTTAAATATCTCTGTGGATTTACTAATCCAAAAGAAATTTGTTTGTTTGTTTGTTTCCTCTCCCTGATGTTCCGAGGCACATCCTTATATTTAGGAGCTTGTCTTGCTCCGCTTTCTACTCTTGTGTTCTGTATCCTTATGCTGGTTTCACAGAGGATATTGAAATAGCAGGCAGGAACCATCATAGTTGTATTAAGCAGAGCTCAGATTCAGAAAGAGCTAAGAAAGTTTTAGTGCTCTGCCTGGCAAACTACTTGTGGGACTCTAAAACGCGAAAGTAGGTAAATTATGGGCTAGTCTTTAAAATAATAATAATAAAAAAATAGTAAGTGTCCCATCAAAATGAGGACAGCTGGTTTCTGTTCCCAAGTTCTCAGGCCTCCTGCAGTGATACAATTTGTAGGCCCACAAAACAGCCTCTGGTTATGTGTCAGCAGTTATTACAAGGTATTCATTATGTACTTAGGCATAATGAAGTATGTTGTGTGCCATTTCAGGCTCAATTCTGACTCTCCTGCAGTTTATTGGTTTACGGGAGACACATAATGCTTTTTTAATACATTTAAATGTGGGAATGCATTTCAAGTAGTGATTCAGAACATAAGCCTGTTGGCTGTAACCATAAGAGCACGCAAAAGAGATTTTTGGCTTTTACTGTTGCGTACCTAATGAACTAACAGAGAGAAGGTGTTCCCTTATGTAATCATTATTGGGTTTTTTAAGTTGACAGTGCTACCTGGATGATTAGCAGGGCTATAGATAACTCATTACAGTTTTACAGGTTGCACTTGGGCTTTAAGGCCACGTAGGGCTTAACTTTTCTCTGTCCGTCCTGGCAGGGTTGTGTAAGGCTTTGTGGTCTACCTCAAAAATCACTGCACACATGACAGTGTTGTCAGGATGAGATTATCTGCACAATGTGACTTTAACCTACTTGATGTGATTACCTGCTTTAGAGCTAGAATTCAACGCAACAGCAACAACACCCTTCCTCCAAAAAACCCCCCAAAACTACCATCCAACACCAAAAAGCATAAAACCATTCAAACAAAAAATGATAAAAAACTAACCCAACAAAACAAAACCCCAAAAAGCGCAATAAAAAAGCAGGGTAAAATGTTTCCTCCTTTTCTCGCATACAGCGAGAGCGGGGGAGGAGGATTCAAAAACATCCCATCCTGAAAACTGCACTTCATACTGCCTGGCAAAAAGTCTCTCTCAGCTGTACTTGGTCAGTTTGTGTGGCTGGATGAGGTGAGGTTCCCGTTTCCTCTTCATTTCATTCAGCTTGTGCAGGCCATTCACGTGTCAAGTTTATCTGGGAGGTAATTCTCTAAAATGAGCCTGTCATGACAGAAGCATTGCATATATTTGCTTATTAACCAGTTCCATTCAAAACTTGATCCAGAAATCTTTATGTAATAAATAAGATGTGTGAGATAGAGGACAGTTTTAAAAAATGGACATGGGCTGCAGGGTAAGGTAACTGGACTACTGAGGAGTTTTAGCAGTACTCTGGTGAGCTCTCTGTGTTCTCGTAAATGAGAATTCACCTGAAATCAAGTGCAAGCCTTATGATCAGATTAACTCAGCAGGCAGACAGGTACTGACTTCTTTAAACAGGTGTATGCTTACTGTTAAAGTAGACCTCTCTGAGTACTCAAAAATGCTTCACGTATTCAAACAACAGCTCGGTTCGGCTCCGCTCAGCTCTGCCAGACTGTTCTTTGCTGAGCCGAACCGAGCCGAACAGTGCGGGGTCCCATTGCTGCCGCCGTGTGGCCGCACTTCGGCACTGCAGCCCGGGTGCGGTGATGCTTCCTCTCACGCAGCTCTCTGCTGCCGCCATGTGATAGACCGTAGGTACTGCAGCTCGGGCGCTGCCGCTCTCTGCGCCGCAGCGCCGGGGCACGCGCCCTGCCGGCAGCCGCTGCTGGCGCCGTCCCGTGGTAGCAGCGCGGAACTGCAGCCGGCACCGCCCCGCTGACGGGGTTGCCGAGGGTCTGGGGGGAACGCGCTGCTTGCGGGGGGCTGACATTTGCGTCTCCCGCCTCCCGTGCTCCATTCGCCTCCGCTCGCCTCGGTTCGTCGCGCTTCGGCTCCTCTCTTCGCTCCGCTCGGCTCCTCGCTGTTACTCCCGGCTTGACTCGGAGCCGTGCAGAGCCGGACCGACCTCTGCCAAATCTAATTTCGCTGAGAGGAGCCGACTGGAAGTGAAACCAGCCAAGGGTTCAAATCGAGTCGAGAGGAAATAGTTGTGCCTGTGAGTTTGCCTTTCTCATGACACATCAATATAAGCTTGACCAATATACTATAAAGTATATTTAGCATAGAGATTATGATTCATCTTTCTTCTCTCTAGTCTGTGCAATCTTCTTCCGCAACCATCACTTGTAACTAGTGCGTTTTCTTTTTGCTTAAATACGTGTTTTAGGAAAATAGTCTTAACAAGATCAGAAACAGCATTTTGTCTGTGATAAAGTAAACACATCACATGATTTTTTTTGTTCATAGGATGGTTTTGGCTGGAAGGGACCTTAAGGATCATCCAGTTCCAACCACCCTGCCATGAGCAGGGACACCTCCCACTAGACCGGGCTGCTCAAGACTCTATCCAACCTGGCCTTGAACACCTCCAGGGAGGCAGCAGCCACAACCTCCCTCGGCAACCCGTGCCAGTGTCTCACCACCCTCATTGTGAAAAATTTCTTCCTAAGGTCTAATCTAAATCTTCTACCCTTCCACTTATAGCCATTCCCCCTTGTCCTATCACTACCAACCCTTGTAAAAAGTCCTTCCTCATCTTTCTTGTAGGGCCCCCTTCAGATACAGGAAGGCTGCTATGAGGTCCCCCCGAGGCCTTCTCTTTTCCGGGCTGAACAAGCCCAACTCTCCCAGACTGTCCTCACAGTAGAGGTTCTCCAGCCCTTTGATCGGCTTCATAGAGGATCATAGCCCTCCTCTGGACCCATTTTAACAGTTTTCTTAACTGTTAAAGTAGACATCTCTGATGCATTCCAGCTGTGGGTAAACATTTTCTCAATGATCTAGGGCCAGATCCAAAAATAACTTAGACTAATAAAATTCACCTTAACTACTGAACTATGGATCTGAAAATGCCCAGCTTCCCTATGTCTATCTTCTCCTATTTATCTTCATCGTCACGTAAAAATTAACTGTTCTGTTAAATTCCCTGAGTGTTTCTTTAATAAGAGCCCTCGAAAACAGCCTGCAATTGGATAATACAATTTTAGTTATAAATCATCTCGTGAGTGCTATAGACGAGCTCATGGAGGTTCCAGGTGGCAGGGCCACAATATTCAGTGATTCGCTGAGGTGTCCACTCATCTTTTCCCCATCATTGATTACCACTTTCCTGTGTTAGATGGGGACTAATGAACTGCCTAGTTTATCTTAAATTATCATAGACCTAGACACTCACTTTATTATCCCTCTCTTCTGGAAGTAAGAAAAATAAGGAGCAAATAACTCCTATGTAATGCGTTCTCGTCCAGTTTGATGGTAGTAATTTATAAGCAGCTGAACCACATATCCAATAATGACTTCCTAGAGCTCGTGTCCCTTTGTCTAATAATGTGCTTGAACAAAGTTATCATGTTTTAGCAGGGAAACACTTGGTATTATCCTGAGCATTAATCCAATAAGAGTTCCTCTGCTTGATCGGAGAATTTCTGTAATGGATCCCATTGAACGGATCTGAGCTGTTGCATAGCCGTGCTTCTACCCCTTCAATTGAATCACATGTGGTGGGGACTCTGTTTCCATAGTCATGGCCACCCACTTTTCTTGTGCCACTTAAATCCTTATTGGAACATGAGTGTGTAAAGTAGATGGGTCCGTTATCATCTGTTCGTTCCCAAAAATTGACAATCAGATAATTTGTATTCTTATAAGTCAGGTTTCTAATTCAGTAAGTGAAATTACAGTGACCGGTCCCAACAAAACCACCATCTTTTTCTTTGCTCTTCCTACAGTATATGCTCCCTGCAGAATATTTAATTGGCCACTTTGGATTGGTATAATTGTCCCAATAGGTCAGGTTTTTTAGGTTTACTGGACTGTAACAGCTCACTAATACCTCGGGAGAAAGAGGAACCACAGTACATGGCCAATTTTCTAATCCAAACGGGCCTCCACATGGCCAAAATTGGTGAGATTATAAAAATAGGCTACCAGTTCTCCTAAAGCCACAAATTAACTTTCTCCGTTCCAACTTGTTAAGGGGACAGTGGTTCCTTCGCATAAACTTATCAAAACCAAAATTTCTAAAGACATCATTACTTCGCACTCTTTAACAGTAACAATATCTAAACCACAATCTAAACTTCAACAATAATAACCAACACAGTAGAATGATCACAATCAAAATGACTGTGGCATAATAATATTTGGTCTTACAAATGCCATTGCCAAATAATTATTAAAGCTAAAAATGCTATTATTGTTCTAACAAAGAGCAATTGGGCCGGAAAACAGTCCAACTCCGTCCAATCCAGTAGCTCAGTCGAGGAGCAGTTCTGTGTTCTTATTCATCTGCTGTTTCATTCCTGTGGGAAAAAACATGCTGTGATTCAGCTTGTTTTGTCTCGACGATCTCACTTCAATTAAAAAGAGAGAAAGATCCATCAGGTAAGGATTCAATGGGTCTTTCCAGATTGGCCTTGTGCCTCCCACACATATTTATTCTTTGGGAATTTTAGACTCATTCGTACCTTCCGTACATGAGGGAGATTCACTAATACCGGTTGTTCCATATGCAAAGGCGTTGGATACCGTCCCAGGACTATTCATAATTGGGGACTAATGGCATTGGCCTCGATGCAAAATCTTTCATTTCTGGACTGCCTCCTGCCGTCCACCTGTTATTGAATACATACATTGCTGACGGAAGGCAATTTGCCCCAATGGCCTGCCCAAATTTTGCTTACCATTTCATCAGACCATTATTTCATTCCACCAACCTATTTGCTTGTGGGGGTACAGAGCATCCATCAAACTCCTTCCTCCTTCACCCAGTCTCGCACTATCCCGGATGAATCTATGATTCTAATATTCATTTCGGTTAAGTCCAAGACTAAAAATTGTGCCACAAGAGCTCGCACACCTCCTGGGAGTGTTATTTTAGTAACCACGGTGGGGCAATCCTTTTTTCCCACCCTCTATTGCAGAAAATTTAATCATTGGATTTCCTGGTTTAATTCTAATAAAGCTGCAGCGTGGGTGGACATCTGGGCCCCAGTGTCTATTAAAAATTCTAAACACAGTTGTCGCTTGCTGACTAGTAAAACAATAGCAGGTGAAATGTGATCAGGAAGCCATCAGATATTCATTACCTGGGTGCAAGTGTGGCTCAACACCATTCCCGGGGTCTCTCATTTTTTGACACAGCTTCTTTGAGCCAGTTGAGATCTCCTTCAGCTGGTACTGGCAGTGGAGCACTTGGGGAAAGGGGACCAAACCTTTCCTTTCGGCTCACTAATTCCACTAATTGTTGTGAATTTGGTATCGATACCCCACATGACAGGGTTTTTTTCAGATTCCTAATTCTAGCACCCTTTTCCACAACTCATTTCATTTGGAATGAAAGGTAGGTCTGTTAGGGATCCTTCTTCCTTTTTGATCCTTTGATCCTTTTCACCCATTCACAACTTCGAACAAAATACACCCTTTTACTGCTCTTAGAGTTAACAGGGTCTCTAGGGTTTCGATCTTGTAAAGTCCACCCCATGCGTCTCCCGTAACTGATCGTATCTTAGACTGTGTCCAGGTATAGAGTCCACTCATCTGGGCTCATCCGGTCCTTAGCTCGTCTCAAATGGACTCTACGAATGTTTTTAGACGATCTGGTAATCCTCAAAGCAATGGGGTGAATCGGTTAGGGTGCACAGGAGCCATAGTGGGAGATTCTGCTACTCTCCCTGCATTGTAAATGGCCTGAATATATGCAGCAGTTTTAAGTGCCAAAGGTTCCCCTTTTTCTTATGGGTTTAATCCCGAAGCCCAGTGTGCTCCTTGTACAGTTATAGAGAGAACCCGGTCATCTGGCACTGGGGCTAAAAGGACTCCAGGACCATAGCCCCCTGCTGCCTCAGCTGAATTTAACAGAACTCAGTCCCCTCCTGTCAAAGATACTCACCATAAGTATTCTACTTCCGATTCTGAGGGCTACCACGAATATTCCTCTTGGATCTGGGCTAGTTCCAAAGCACGACACGGCAGGGTACAGGTGGTTACAGAACAGGTATTATTGGGCTCTTCTGTCTCTTCCATTTCAATTGGAGGTTAGAGGCGAGCTTTTCCCTGATTCTCGGGGAGAGGGTCTGGGTCTAAAGGACATTCGTCTCCACTAGAGTCCCAGATATCACCATCCCATATCTTGGGATCGCAACTCAGGACTAGTTTCTGAATATTTGCATCATTCTTTGTAAGAGATATTTGGGTTTACGGCAAATCTAGTTTATCCTGGCATTGTGCCACTCGAGCCTCATCGTCCACTAATGTGGATTTGTACTCCTCCCTCTCTTGTTTCACCTTTTCCAGTTCTCATGGACCCATTCCCCCGTGTCTGCTCTACAGCATTTGTGGTGATGTATGGTCATCAACGGTGAGAGTAGTAGTGCAATCTCAGATATTTATACATATTTCAATACTGTCTAATTATTTTAATCGTTAGCACTATTATTTTCATAATTTCATTAAAGTTGCAGCTTTAGTTTTCACACTGCAAGCCTTTTTCCTCTTATTTACATTTCTGCTGCACCTTGGGGTGGGGCAAAGTGAACTTGGGAGCCCAGCTGCACAGCTTTAGCTACTAAAATTAGCTAGGTCAGAGCTAAACTGTGACAATAGAGAAAGTTGTAATAGAAAAACACATACCACTATCTCTGGTAAAGGTCCACTTCTCCATTCAGTGCTTTTCTTAATGTAAATGTAAGGCAGATTTAATAATTTAGAACTGCTCCTATTTATCCTTTTGTAGGGGTTTGCCCCACCCCATTCCCAGGTGATGGGTGGGAAGACCCAGGGGTTTATAAGCCACATGCCTTTCATCAGGAGCTCATTCAGCTTCTGGTTTCCCTTGAGATCAGTGTTCTGCTGTTCTTTCAGTTCACTGCAACTTTTTGAGCAGGCTAAGCTATCTGTTTGTTTGTTTTTTTGGTTTTTTTGTTTTTTTAATTATAGAGAGGCATAGATGTCTGTTGGAGGTAAGAGCTTTGTGGTGAGTCAAGGCTAAGCAGCGCAAGTATTAAGTATATTTGCTCTCTGCAGGTAGTGCATGTTTGTTTTCAGGTCAGTAATTTTGTTTTGGATGTCTAGAGGAGGCAAGATATTTTCATAGCGTCCATTTTTATTTATTTTATTTTAGATGCTTTTTCTTTGCTTGGATTTTCTGGTTTTGGGATAGCCTATTGCTATTCCTCTTTGCCTGTTCCTAAAGGCTTTACAATTTGTAATAGGTGTCTTCTAGGTTAAAGAAATCTGAAGTTTGCTTACTTTGCCAGCCTGTAGCAGGTTCTGGAGTCTGTGGGATGACAGAAAGTAAGAGGGGCTGCTGAGTGGCAGGATCGAATCTCATACGTGTTAAGGCTTGTATGTGTGGGGCTTAAATATGGCCCTTTTTTTCCTGGCTGGCTGTAGTTGAACTCTGGACGGATTTCTAAATGGGAGCAAGGTCATAAGAATTGTTGTTATTGATCACCGTATGGTTAACCTAATAGATATTGTTTTCAGATGCAGAGAGATGAGCCGGACACCAAAGGGTGACGATAGAGGAGAGGGAAGCAATAAGAAGGTGACTTAGCCCATGGTGTCAGTAGGAAGATGTGACTGGTTGCCGTATGGGTAGCTTATGAGTTGAGATTTTCATTTTGAAGGTGCGAAGCAAAATGAAATATTGACACCAGAGCTGAATCAAGCAAGGACAGCAACGGTGAGTGGGCTGAAGGAGCAGTTTTCTCAGGAGTTGCATTGCCTGCGAAGCTATGAGCATCCCTCGCTGTTTGTGTATTACATGTGATGTGTAAGTCTCAACATGGCAGCTTGAGGTGGTGAAGGCCAAGAGGGTGAGCGGTCAAAGTAAAGGACCAGGAGGTGGAGAATCACTGTGGGTAACTTGTGCTTTTGGGTACTATCTGAACACGTGTCTTTTGCTTTGTTTAATTGCAGGTGCTGCACTCAACCTCGGAGAGGTGAAGCTTCATGCCTACGAGAGGTCTGAGGGGGTAAGGAGATTGTTGGTAAGGTGGGTGTCTAAGAGCAAAGCACTATCCAGCAACTCAGTTGAGCTTTTACCTTTGGTTTTGTAGGTGCTGTGCATTACTACCTTTGGTTTTGTAGGTGCTGTGCATTACTACCTTGGGAATGGGAAGAGTATTTGACGTGAGTTGGGCAGTAGCGAGAGAAAGGGATTGATTTCCCACAATCAAGAGTAATTTTGTGTCTCTTATTACCTTAGGTGCCCCAGGTGATCACGGCTGCAGCATCTGACATTGGAATCAGCTCGGAGTAGGTGAGCAGAAGGCCAAGGCAGCTTTGCAGAGGAAGGTGTTGTGCGAGACTCTGATGTTGAGCAGTGCAATGCTGACTGTCAGTAGCATTTTAGTTTCTGTTTGGTTTTCTTGCAGGTGTTGAGGAAGAACCCGGTGACTGCAGAATCCTCTCAGACAGCCGATTCGAGCTGAGCTTCTGCTGAGGATGGCTTCAGACCCCCAGCCCTCTGAAAGCTAAGTTGAGGGACCAGGGCTGGGATGGGGCTGGGAAGAGGGCCCTAGATTGGGAGGGGCAGGGAGGGTCTCTAGCATAGAGGAGAGGGCTGTGTGGGAATTGTCCCTTTCGGGCAGGTCAAGGCAGAGGGGGTTACTTCTCGACGCAACGCTAGCAGCTGCCGGGCAGGGCAGTTCCAGCCCTTGTCTTTGTCATTGTGTGGTTTATGTTGTCTGTGTGCTTTGTCTCGGACCTTTCTTGGGTCTCGATCTCCTCTTTGCTATCGAGGCAAGCAGTACGCGCCTCGGGCTCCATCTCTATAGTCTCAAATGCCTGTACCCATCTCACAGTGCTACTGTGGCACTGCTTTCTTGCACGGCAATCTTCAAAGCCTGGATCGACCTCATCTCTTGGAAGATTCTCTTCATTCATCATTTCCAGTGGCATTGCGGGCCATGTCAGCATCCCTGAAGATCAGTGATCCGTTTCCTTGGGTCCCCGTTCTGGGATTTTTTTTTTTCTGTGCACCCATGAAGTCTTAGGCCTTTAAGTGGGGCTTCTTGCACGCGCATCCTCCCAGTTGCGGCCACATCTCTTTGTAACGGGCCAGGGTCTTGCACTCTTCCGGGGCTGCCAGAGATTCTGCTTCGCAGCCCCGTGGTCCTTCCTGCCCGATGGCGTCTCTTGCCTGGGAGTCATTCTTCTTACGGCGTTTCTTTTGCCTCTGGACCTCGCGTCATTGGTCTCGTGTGCGGTGTCGGTCCGTGCGTGTTAGTGTGTGGTTGGAGTTGCTCTGCCCGTGGCACCGAAGTCTTAGGACGGGGCAGAAGAGTAACCGTGAGATTCTATGATTAATACGTGTGTGTATACGCTTAGGCTTTGAAGGCCAGGGCCGAACGGTCCATTACCGAACACGTAGCCGTCTACACAGCAGACGAGGGAGAGTGATTTCCCTGGGGTTCTCAGCCACATAGTTGACGAGCACGTCTTCCCGGGAGAAGCCGCTGGAGGGGTCGTAGAGCAGTTTGAATTCGGAGGGTGGGGTAGCTGTGGGGCTTAACCTTTTATTGTAGCCGGGTTTGCCTCTTTTTGTGCCTGGCTGTAGTGTTAAATAGGGATGATAGTCATAAATGGAATCGAGATGTCTGGAATTGCTAAGGCATCGCGAATCATCAGGATGACTTGTGTCATCTTTCTTCTTTAGGTGCAGAGGGACCAGCTGCGCACCGAATGCTGGCGATGGAGAGGCAAGGAAAGTGCAACAGCAAGGTGGGTTGGCCTTGTTGTCTGTTGGAAGGTGTGACCGGTGTCTCCATGACTAGCTAAAGGGGAACATATTTTTCACTTTGAAGGCTCCGAGCAAGTAGCAGTGTGGAATGCCGGTGCCGGCGCCAACTCGAACAAGGAGAGCAATGGTGAGTTACCTGAAGCAGCGGTTATTAGTTCACGTGCTGAGTTATCGGCAAAGATAAAAGCACCTGTTTGCTTTCTGTATTGCAGACGCTGCGCAAGCCTAAGCGTGAGACGACGGAGGCCGAGCGGGCGAGAAGTCAAGGTAACGGAGGGCGAAATTGGAATCGGTGCGTGCAACGTGTGCTTTTGGGTAGAAGCTGAGCACGTGTCGTCTTCTTTGTGTTTTGCAGGTGCCGCACGCAGCCTCAGAGGAGCAAAGCCACGTGGCAACATGCGGTCCGAGAAGGTGAGGAGGCTGTTGTTTGAGCCGATGCCTAAGAGCGATACAGCAACTCAGTTGAGCATTTACATTTGGTTTTGCAGGTGCCGTTTGGGCCACCTTTGGACCGGGAAGAGCCTTTGAGGTGAGCCTGGCATTAGGGAGAGGGAGCACGGGAACCGATTTCTCGCAATCGCAACAGTAATTTTGCGTCTCCTGTTACCTTAGGTGCCCCAGGAGACCACGGCCGCAGCGTTGGATGTTTGGAAGGGCAAGGAGCAGGCGACTTGAAGGCCGTGGCAGTTTTGCCGCGAGGATGTGCCTTGTGGAAGACGTTGGCACGCAGCAGCCCAACTTTGACTTGTGAGCACAGCTTTTGATTTGTGTTTGGATTTCTTGCAGGCCGTGCGGAGGAACCGAGTGACTGCGGGGTCGTTCCCGTCGGCCGTTGCCATTTGAGTGTTTCTGCCGGAGACGTCTTCAGGACCTCGGCCCTCTGAAAGCTAAGTGGAGGGACCTGGGCCGGTCTGGGGCTGGGAAGAGGGCCCTAGATTGGGAGGGGCGGGGAGGGTCTCTAGCATAGAGGAGAGGGCTGTGTGGGAATTGTCCCCTTCGGGCAGGTCACGGCAGAATGGATTACTTATCGATGCAATGCTAGCAGCTGCCGGGCAGGGCAGTTCCAACCCGTGTCTGTGTCATTGCGTGGTTTATGTTGTCTGTGTACTTTGTCTCGGACCTTTCTTGGGTCTCGATCTCCTCTTTGCTATCGAGGCAAGGAGTACGCGCCTCGGGCTCCATGTCTATAGTCTCAAATGCCCGTACCCATCACACAGTGCTACTGTGGCACTGCTTTTCTTGCACGGCAATCTTCAAAGCGTGGATCGACCTCATCTCTTGGAAGATTCTCTTCATTCATCATTTGCGGCGGCATCGCGGCCCACATCAGCATCCCTGAAGATCGGTCATCCGTTTTCTTGGATCCCTGTTCTGGGATTTTTTTTCCGTGCACTCACGAAGTGTTTAGGCCTTTCAGTGGGGCTTCTTGCACGCGCATCCTCCCAGTTGCGGCCACATCTCTTTGTAACGGGCCTGGGTCTTGCACTCTTCCGGGGCTGCCAGAGATTCTGCTTCGCAGCCCCGTGGTCCTTCCTGCCCGATGGCGTCTCTTGCCTGGGAGTCATTCTTCTTATGGCGTTTCTTTTGCCTCCGGATCTCGCGTCATTGGTCTCGTGTGCGTTGTCGGTCCGTGCGTGTTTGCATGTGGTTGGAGTTGCTCTGCCCGTGGCACTGAAGTCTTAGGACGGGCTAGAAGAGTAAGCGTGAGGTTCTATGATTGATACGTGTGTATGCTTAGGCTTTGAAGGCCAGGGCCGTACGGTCCGTTACCGAACACGTAGCCGTCTACGCAGCAGACGAGGGAGAGTGATTTCCCTGGGGTTCTCAGCCACAGAGGGGACGAGCACGTCTTCCCGGGAGAAGCCGCTTGAGCGGTCGTAGAGCAGTTTGAATTCCGAGGGTGGGGTAGGTGTGGGGCTTAACCTTTTATTGTAGCCGGGTTTGCCTCTTTTTGTGCCTGGCTGTAGTGTTAAATAGGGATGATAGTCATAAATGGAATCGAGATGTCTGGAATTGCTAAGGCATCGCGTGTCATCAGGATGACTTGTGTCATCTTTTTTCTTTAGGTGCAGAGGGACCAGCTGCGCACCGAATGCTGGCGATGGAGTGGCGAGGAGAGCGCTACAGCAAGGTGGGTTGGCCTTGTTGTCTGTTGGAAGGTGTGACCGGTGTCTCCATGACTAGCTAATGGGAACATATTTTTCACTTTGAAGGCTCCGAGCAAGTAGCAGTGTGGAATGCCGGTGCCGGCGCCAACTCGAACAAGAAGAACAATGGTGAGTTACCTGAAGCAGCGGTTATTAGTTCAGGTGCTGAGTTATCGGCAAAGATGAAAGTACCTGTTTGCTTTCTGTATTGCAGACGCTGCGCAAGCCTAAGCGTGAGACGACGGAGGCCGAGCGGGCGAGAAGTCAAGGTAACGGAGGGCGAAATTGGAATCGGTGCGTGCAACGTGTGCTTTTGGGTAGAAGCTGAGCACGTGTCGTCTTCTTTGTGTTTTGCAGGTGCCGCACGCAGCCTCAGAGGAGCAAAGCCACGTGGCAACATGCGGTCCGAGAAGGTGAGGAGGCTGTTGTTTGAGCCGATGCCTAAGAGCGATACAGCAACTCAGTTGAGCATTTACATTTGGTTTTGCAGGTGCCGTTTGGGCCACCTTTGGACCGGGAAGAGCCTTTGAGGTGAGCCTGGCATTAGGGAGAGGGAGCACGGGAACCGATTTCTCGCAATCGCAACAGTAATTTTGCGTCTCCTGTTACCTTAGGTGCCCCAGGAGATGACGGCCGCAGCGTTGGAAGTTTGGAAGGGCAAGGAGCAGGCGAGTTGAAGGCCATGGCAGTTTTGCCGCGAGGATGTGCCTTGTGGAAGACGTTGGCACGCAGCAGCGCAACTTTGACTTGTGAGCACAGCTTTTGATTTGTGTTTGGATTTCTTGCAGGCCGTGCGGAGGATCCGGGTGACTGCGGGGTCGTTCTCATCGGCCGTTGCCATTTGAGTGTTTCTGCCGGAGACGTCTTCAGGACCTCGGCCCTCTGAAAGCTAAGTGGAGGGACCAGGGCCGGTCTGGGGCTGGGAAGAGGACCCTAGATTGGGAGGGGCGGGGAGGGTCTCTAGCATAGAGGAGAGGGCTGTGTGGGAATTGTCCCATTCGGGCAGGTCAAGGCAGAGGGGGTTACTTATCGATGCAATGCTAGCAGCTGCCGGGCAGGGCAGTTCCAACCCGTGTCTGTGTCATTGTGTGGTTTATGTTGTCTGTGTGCTTTGTCTCGGACCTTTCTTGGGTCTCGATCTCGTCTTTGCTATCGAGGCAAGGAGTACGCGCCTCGGGCTCCATGTCTATAGTCTCAAATGCCCGTACCCATCACACAGTGCTACTGTGGCACTGCTTTTCTTGCACGGCAATCTTCAAAGCGTGGATCGACCTCATCTCTTGGAAGATTCTCTTCATTCATCATTTGCGGCGGCATTGCTGCCCACATCAGCATCCCTGAAGATCGGTCATCCGTTTTCTTGGATCCCTGTTCTGGGATTTTTTTTCCGTGCACCCACGAAGTGTTTAGGCCTTTCAGTGGGGCTTCTTGCACGCGCATCCTCCCAGTTGCGGCCACATCTCTTTGTAACGGGCCTGGGTCTTGCACTCTTCCGGGGCTGCCAGAGATTCTGCTTCGCAGCCCCGTAGTCCTTCCTGCCCGATGGCGTCTCTTGCCTGGGAGTCATTCTTCTTACGGCGTTGCTTTTGCCTCCGGATCTGGCGTCATTGGTCTCGTGTGCGTTGTCGGTCCGTGCGTGTTTGCATGCGGTTGGAGTTGCTCTGCCCGTGGCTCTGAAGTCTTAGGACGGGCTAGAAGAGTAAGCGTGAGGTTCTATGATTGATACGTGTGTATGCTTAGGCTTTGAAGGCCAGGGCCGAACGGTCCGTTACCGAACACGTAGCCGTCTACGCAGCAGACGAGGGAGAGTGATTTCCCTGGGGTTCTCAGCCACAGAGGGGACGAGCACGTCTTCCCGGGAGAAGCCGCTTGAGCGGTCGTAGAGCAGTTTGAATTCCGAGGGTGGGGTAGGTGTGGGGCTTAACCTTTTATTGTAGCCGGGTTTGCCTCTTTTTGTGCCTGGCTGTAGTGTTAAATAGGGATGATAGTCATAAATGGAATCGAGATGTCTGGAATTGCTAAGGCATTGCGTGTCATCAGGATGACTTGTGTCATCTTTTTTCTTTAGATGCAGAGGGACCAGCTGCGCACCGAATGCTGGCGATGGAGTGGCGAGGAGAGCGCTACAGCAAGGTGGGTTGGCCTTGTTGTCTGTTGGAAGGTGTGACCGGTGTCTCCATGACTAGCTAATGGGAACATATTTTTCACTTTGAAGGCTCCGAGCAAGTAGCAGTGTGGAATGCCGGTGCCGGCGCCAACTCGAACAAGAAGAACAATGGTGAGTTACCTGAAGCAGCGGTTATTAGTTCAGGTGCTGAGTTATCGGCAAAGATGAAAGTACCTGTTTGCTTTCTGTATTGCAGACGCTGCGCAAGCCTAAGCGTGAGACGACGGAGGCCGAGCGGGCGAGAAGTCAAGGTAACGGAGGGCGAAATTGGAATCGGTGCGTGGAAGGTGTGCTTTTGGGTAGAAGCTGAGCACGTGTCGTCTTCTTTGTGTTTTGCAGGTGCCGCACGCAGCCTCAGAGGAGCAAAGCCACGTGGCAACATGCGGTCCGAGAAGGTGAGGAGGCTGTTGTTTGAGCCGATGCCTAAGAGCGATACAGCAACTCAGTTGAGCATTTACATTTGGTTTTGCAGGTGCCGTTTGGGCCACCTTTGGACCGGGAAGAGCCTTTGAGGTGAGCCTGGCATTAGGGAGAGGGAGCACGGGAACCGATTTCTCGCAATCGCAACAGTAATTTTGCGTCTCCTGTTACCTTAGGTGCCCCAGGAGATGACGGCCGCAGCGTTGGAAGTTTGGAAGGGCAAGGAGCAGGCGAGTTGAAGGCCATGGCAGTTTTGCCGCGAGGATGTGCCTTGTGGAAGACGTTGGCACGCAGCAGCCCAACTTTGACTTGTGAGCACAGCTTTTGATTTGTGTTTGGTTTTCTTGCAGGCCGTGCGGAGGATCCGGGTGACTGCGGGGTCGTTCCCGTCGGCCGTTGCCATTTGAGTGTTTCTGCTGGAGACGTCTTCAGGACCTCGGCCCTCTGAAAGCTAAGTGGAGGGACCTGGGCCGGTCTGGGGCTGGGAAGAGGGCCCTAGATTGGGAGGGGCGGGGAGGGTCTCTAGCATAGAGGAGAGGGCTGTGTGGGAATTGTCCCCTTCGGGCAGGTCACGGCAGAATGGATTACTTATTGATGCAATGCTAGCTAGTCAAGGCAGAGGGGGTTACTTCTGGACGCAACGCTAGAAGCTGCCGGGCAGGGCAGTTCCAACCCGTGTCTGTGTCATTGCGTGGTTTATGTTGTCTGTGTGCTTTGTCTTGGACCTTTCTTGGGTCTCGATCTCTTCTTTGCTATCGAGGCAAGCAGTACGCGCCTCGGGCTCCATCTCTATAGTCTCAAATGCCCGTACCCATCTCACAGTGCTACTGTGGCACTGCTTTCTTGCACGGCAATCTTCAAAGCCTGGATCGACCTCATCTCTTGGAAGATTCTCTTCATTCATCATTTGCGGCGGCATCGCAACTCACGTCAGCATCCCTGAAGATCGGTCATCCGTTTTCTTGGATCCCTGTTCTTGGTCTTCTTACATACATCGTCTAAGTCTTTAGGCCTTTAATTGGGGAATCTTGCACATGCATCCTCCCAGTTCCGGCCACATGTCTTTGCCATGGTTCATGGTCATACTGTCTTCCAAGGGCTGCTGCTTCTTTCTCGCAGCTGCCATGGTCTTCCTGCCCAGTGGCATGTCTGTCCTGGTTGTTGTTCTTCCAAAGCTTTTTCTTATGTGGATATAGTGTCATTTGTTTCGGTTGCAGTGTTGGTGTATGTGTCGTTGGAGCTGCTCTGCTCAAGGCATAGAAGTGATAGTGTCAGCCATAATGAATAGAGTAAGGTTCTAAGTTTGATACTTTGACAAGCCCAGGTCGTGTAGGCACAGTCTGTAAGGTTCATGGCAGAATAAACAGTCCCCCACGCAGCAAGCCTTGGGAGTAATTGCCTTAAGGTTACACGGGCACAGAGTATGAGCAACGGTGACTGATTAACTGCTGGAGTGAATGGGGACTTTTGAATCTCAAAAGTCCTTGAGTATCACTGTGACCTGTTTGATGTTGTGTTTTTTTCAGATGCAGAGGGGAAACCTGTGTGCTGAGGGATGATGATGTAAGCTGAATGAACATCTCATGCCTGTGGGCTCACCGCTGAGCATGTTACATCATGCCAGCCAGCAAGCAAGCATGTTATGCCATGGCGAGCCACGTTACGTAAAGCCCTGTTACGCCAAGTTATGCCATGGCGAGCCACGTTATACTATGTTATGGTATGCCAAGTTATGTAATGTAAAGATGTGTCCTGTAACGCTACGCCATGCCAAGTTATGTTATGTAGGGTGCTGTGCTGTACCATGTTATGTTATGCTATGGTATGCAATGTTATGCCGTGTCATGCCAAGTTATGCTTTGTGCTGTTGTGGTAAGTTATGCAGTGCCACGTCAACTTATGCTCTGCTATGTTGTGTAAAGTTATGCCGTGTGGTGCCACGCCAACTTATGCTATGCTATATTACGTTTTGTAGTGAAAAGTTATGCTGTGCCACACCAACTTATGCTATGCTATGGTATATTACATTGTGTAGTGTAAAGTTATGCCGTGCCACGCCAACTTATGCTAAGCTATGTAAAGTTACGCAGTGCCCTGCCACGACGACTTATGTTATGCTATGCTATGTCAAGTTATGCCATGCCGTGCCACGGCAACTTATCCTATGTTATGCTATGCTATGTAAAGTTATGCCGTGCCGTGCCACGCCAACTTAAGCTATGTTATGCTATGCTATGTAAAGTTATGCCGTGCCGTGCCAAGCCAACTTAAGCTATGTTATGCTATGCTATGTAAAGTTATGCCGTGCCGTGCTACGCGAACTTATGCTATGCTATGTAAAGTTATGCCGTGCCGTGCCACGCCAACTTATCCTATGTTATGCTATGCTATGTCAAGTTATGCCGTGCCACGCCAACTTATCCTATGTTATGCTATGCTATGTCAAGTTATGCCGTGCCGTGCCACGCCAACTTATCCTATGTTATGCTATGCTATGTCAAGTTATGCCGTGCCGTGCCACGCCAACTTATCCTATGTTATGCTATGCTATGTCAAGTTATGCCGTGCCACGCCAACTTATCCTATGTTATGCTATGCTATGTCAAGTTATGCCGTGCCGTGCCACGCCAACTTATCCTATGTTATGCTATGCTATGTAAAGTTATGCCGTGCCGTGCCACTCCAACTTAAGCTATGCTATGCTATGTAAAGTTATGCCGTGCCGTGCCACGTCAACTTAAGCTATGCTATGCTATGTAAAGTTATGCCGTGCCGTGCTACGCCAACTTATGCTATGCTATGGTATGTAAAGTTATGCTGTGCCGTGCCACGCCAACTTAAGCTATGCTATGCTATGTAAAGTTATGCCGTGCCGTGCCACGCCAACTTATGCTATGCTATGTAAAGTTATGCCGTGCCGTGCCACGCCAACTTAAGCTATGCTATGCTATGTAAAGTTATGCCGTGCCGTGCCACGCCAACTTATGCTATGCTATCCTATGTAAAGTTATGCCGTGCCGTGCCCCGCCAACTTAAGCTATGCTATGCTATCCTATGTAAAGTTATGCCGTGCCGTGCCACGCCAACTTATGCTATGCTATCCTATGTAAAGTTATGCCGTGCCGTGCCCCGCCAACTTAAGCTATGCTATGCTATCCTATGTAAAGTTATGCCGTGCCGTGCCACGCCTACTTAAGCTATGCTATCCTATGTAAAGTTATGCCGTGCCGTGCCACGCCAACTTAAGCTATGCTATCCTATGTAAAGTTATGCCGTGCCGTGCCACGCCAACTTAAGCTATGCTATGCTATGTAAAGTTATGCCGTGCCGTGCCACGCCAACTTAAGCTATGCTATGCTATGCTATGGTATGCTATGCTATGTAAAGTTATGCCGTGCCGTGCCACACCAACTTAAGCTATGCTATGCTATGCTATGGTATGCTATGCTATGCTATGGTATGCTATGCTATGTAAAGTTATGCCGTGCCGTGCCATGCCAACTTAAGCTATGCTATGCTATGCTATGGTATGCTATGCTATGCTATGGTATGCTATGCTATGTAAAGTTATGCCGTGCCGTGCCATGCCGACCTATGCTGTGCTATGCTATGCTATGTAAAGTTATGCCGTGCCGTGCCACGCCGACCTATGCTGTGCTATGCTATGCTATGTAAAGTTATGCCGTGCCGTGCCACGCCGACCTATGCTGTGCTATGTTATGCTATGTAAAGTTATGCCGTGCCTTGCCACGCCGACCTATGCTCTGCTATGTTATGCTATGTAAAGTTATGCTGTGCTATGCTGTGCTATGCTATGTAAAGTTATGCCGTGCTGTGCCACGCCGACTTATGCTGTGCTATGCTGTGCTATGCTATGCTATGTAAAGTTATGCTGTGCTATGCTGTGCTGTGCCATGCTATGCTATGTAAAGTTATGCTGTGCTGTGCTGTGCTATGCTATGCTATGTAAAGTTGTGCTGTGCTGTGCTGTGCTGTGCTATGCTATGTAAAGTTGTGCTGTGCTGTGCTGTGCTATGCTATGTAAAGTTGTGCTGTGCTGTGCTATGCTATGTAAAGTTGTGCTGTGCTGTGCTGTGCTATGCTATGTAAAGTTATGCTGTGCTATGCTGTGCTATGCTATGTAAAGTTGTGCTATGCTATGTAAAATTATGCTGTGCTATGCTGTGCTATGCTATGTAAAGTTATGCTGTGCTATGCTGTGCTATGCTATGTAAAGTTATGCTGTGCTATGCTGTGCTATGCTATGTAAAGTTATGCTGTGCTATGCCATGCTATGCTATGTAAAGTTATGCTGTGCTATGCTGTGCTATGCCATGCTATGCTATGTAAAGTTATGCTGTGCTATGCTGTGCTGTGCCATGCTATGCTATGTAAAGTTATGCTGTGCTATGCTGTGCTGTGCCATGCTATGCTATGTAAAGTTATGCTGTGCTATGCTGTGCTGTGCCATGCTATGCTATGTAAAGTTATGCTGTGCTATGCTGTGCTGTGCCATGCTATGCTATGTAAAGTTATGCTGTGGTATGCTGTGCTGTGCTATGCTATGCTATGTAAAGTTATGCCGTGCCGTGCCACGCCGACTTATGCTGTGCTGTGCTATGCTATGCTATGTAAAGTTATGCCGTGCCGTGCCACGCCGACTTATGCTGTGGTGTGCTGTGCTATGCTATGCTATGTAAAGTTGTGCCGTGCCATGCCGACTTATGCTGTGGTATGCTGTGCTATGCTATGCTATGTAAAGTTATGCCATGCTGTGCCACGTGATGCTATGCAATTGGCTTTGACATTGTATGCAGAATGCTTTGCTTTTCAGGCTACTATCACCACCACATTAGAATAAAAAAACCCCAGCCGGGGGATTTTTTTTTTTCCCCCGGCTGGGTTTTTTTTTCCCCGGTCCCGGCCGGTCTGCGAGGCGACGTTCATCGCCAAGGTTTGGGCGCAGGCCGTAGCCGGGGCCGGGGTTTTCGCAGGCAGGGCCAATTTTTGCGGTCCCCGGGAACGCCGTTCCCGAGGAGCCCTAGAGGTCAGTTGTGAGGAGCGGTTTTGGCGGGCGGGTTGAGCGTGAGGGGTGGTTTTGCGTCGGGGTTGCGGTTGGGTTTAGCTGTAGCTCTTGACATTGTATGCAGAATGCTTTGCTTTTCAGGCTACTATCACCACCACATTAGAATAAAAAAACCCCAGCCGGGGGATTTTTTTTTTTCCCCCGGCTGGGTTTTTTTTTCCCCGGTCCCGGCCGGTCTGCGAGGCGATGTTCATCGCCAAGGTTTGGGCGCAGGCCGTAGCCGGGGCCGGGGTTTTCGCAGGCAGGGCCAATTTTTGCGGTCCCCGGGAACGCCGTTCCCGAGGAGCCCTAGAGGTCAGTTGTGAGGAGCGGTTTTGGCGGGCGGGTTGAGGGTGAGGGGTGGTTTTGCGTCGGGGTTGCGGTTGGGTTTAGCTGTAGCTCTTGACATTGTATGCAGAATGCTTTGCTTTTCAGGCTACTATCACCACCACATTAGAATAAAAAAACCCCAGCTGGGGGATTTTTTTTTTTCCCCGGCTGGGTTTTTTTTTCCCCGGTCCCGGCCGGTCTGCGAGGCGACGTTCATCGCCAAGGTTTGGGCGCAGGCCGAAGCCGGGGCCGGGGTTTTCGCAGGCAGGGCCAATTTTTGCGGTCCCCGGGAACACCGTTCCCGAGGAGCCCTAGAGGTCAGTTGTGAGGAGCGGTTTTGGCGGGCGGGTTGAGCGTGAGGGGTGGTTTTGCGTCGGGGTTGCGGTTGGGTTTAGCTGGAGCTTTTGACACTGTAATCAGAATGCTTTGCTTTTCAGGCTACTATCACCACCACATTAGAATAAAAAAACCCCAGCCGGGGGATTTT
The DNA here is from genome assembly GCA_033558185.1 of Dromococcyx pavoninus. Classification (NCBI taxonomy): domain Eukaryota; kingdom Metazoa; phylum Chordata; class Aves; order Cuculiformes; family Neomorphidae; genus Dromococcyx; species Dromococcyx pavoninus. Next base: position 268,195 of record JAUMJL010000848.1, read on the forward strand.
TTTTTTTCCCCCGGCTGGGTTTTTTTTTCCCCGGTCCCGGCCGGTCTGCGAGGCGACGTTCATCGCCAAGGTTTGGGCGCAGGCCGAAGCCGGGGCCGGGGTTTTCGCAGGCAGGGCCAATTTTTGCGGTCCCCGGGAACGCCGTTCCCGAGGAGCCCTAGAGGTCAGTTGTGAGGGGCGGTTTTGGCGGGCGGGTTGAGCGTGAGGGGTGGTTTTGCGTCGGGGTTGCGGTTGGGTTTAGCTGTAGCTCTTGACATTGTATGCAGAATGCTTTGCTTTTCAGGCTACTATCACCACCACATTAGAATAAAAAAACCCCAGCCGGGGGATTTTTTTTTTTTCCCCCGGCTGGGTTTTTTTTTCCCCGGTCCCGGCCGGTCTGCGAGGCGACGTTCATCGCCAAGGTTTGGGCGCAGGCCGTAGCCGGGGCCGGGGTTTTCGCAGGCAGGGCCAATTTTTGCGGTCCCCGGGAACGCCGTTCCCGAGGAGCCCTAGAGGTCAGTTGTGAGGAGCGGTTTTGGCGGGCGGGTTGAGCGTGAGGGGTGGTTTTGCGTCGGGGTTGCGGTTGGGTTTAGCTGGAGCTTTTGACACTGTAATCAGAATGCTTTGCTTTTCAGGCTACTATCACCACCACATTAGAATAAAAAAACCCCAGCCGGGGGATTTTTTTTTTTCCCCCGGCTGGGTTTTTTTTTCCCCGGTCCCGGCCGGTCTGCGAGGCAACGTTCATCGCCAAGGTTTGGGCGCAGGCCGAAGCCGGGGCCGGGGTTTTCGCAGGCAGGGCCAATTTTTGAGGTCTCCGGGAACGCCGTTCCCGAGGAGCCCTAGAGGTTGGGTGTGAGGGGCGGTTTTGGCGGGCCGGTTGCGGCACGGGTGGGTTGAGCGTGAGGGGTGGTTTTGCGCCGGGGCTGCGGTTGGGTTTAGCTGTAGCTCTTGACATTGTATGCAGAATGCTTTGCTTTTCAGGCTAATATCACCACCACATTAGAATAAAAAAACCCCAGCCGGGGGATTTTTTTTTTTCCCCCGGCTGGGTTTTTTTTTCCCCGGTCCCGGCCGGTCTGCGAGGCGACGTTCATCGCCAAGGTTTGGGCGCAGGCCGTAGCTGGGGCCGGGGTTTTCGCAGGCAGGGCCAATTTTTGCGGTCCCCGGGAACGCCGTTCCCGAGGAGCCCTAGAGGTCAGTTGTGAGGAGCGGTTTTGGCGGGCGGGTTGAGCGTGAGGGGTGGTTTTGCGTCGGGGTTGCGGTTGGGTTTAGCTGTAGCTCTTGACATTGTATGCAGAATGCTTTGCTTTTCAGGCTACTATCACCACCACATTAGAATAAAAAAACCCCAGCCGGGGGATTTTTTTTTTTTCCCCCGGCTGGGTTTTTTTTTCCCCGGTCCCGGCCGGTCTGCGAGGCGACGTTCATCGCCAAGGTTTGGGCGCAGGCCGTAGCCGGGGCCGGGGTTTTCGCAGGCAGGGCCAATTTTTGCGGTCCCCGGGAACGCCGTTCCCGAGGAGCCCTAGAGGTCGGGTGTGAGGGGCGGTTTTGGCGGGTGGGTTGAGCGTAGGGGTGGTTTTGCGTCGGGGTTGCGGTTGGGTTTAGCTGGAGCTTTTGACACTGTAATCAGAATGCTTTGCTTTTCAGGCTACTATCACCACCACATTAGAATAAAAAAACCCCAGCCGGGGGATTTTTTTTTTTCCCCCGGCTGGGTTTTTTTTTCCCCGGTCCCGGCCGGTCTGCGAGGCGACGTTCATCGCCAAGGTTTGGGCGCAGGCCGAAGCCGGGGCCGGGGTTTTCGCAGGCAGGGCCAATTTTTGAGGTCCCCGGGAGCAGTGTTCCGGGGGAGTGCTAGCATACTGTTCAGTGGAAATGAAAATGTTGGTGTTGTAAATGTGTATTGGCTGTAAATGTTTAGATTTAGGGAAAAGCAAGTAGTAATACATTAAGAGAGTGATGCAGTAGTAATGATTACCCTAGCTGTAAGAACAGAAGAAATTGCTGATACAGTTATCTCTATGAAGATATGCAGGAAAAGAAAAACACAGGAAAACCAAGTTTTAAATATCTGTTTATAGGGGTTTTTTTACAGGTTTTGCATGCTGTGACTGGAGGTGACCACGGGGTGGCAATGTTGAGCCGTGTTTTGGGACTGCAAGAATTGCCACGGAGTTCTGCGTGGGGACAGCCAGAATCAATGATGTTCATATCGGATCAGAGACTGCCAGTGAAGTTGCTCAAAGTCAGTGGTGTTAAGTTCTTCAGTTTTGCTACTGTTGTCCTTCAAAGGATCCTGTAATGAAGTTTAGGGGGTAGAAGGTTACCGTAATGTTTCTATTGTATGGAATGTAAGTGCTATAAGGGATACATCTGTTCCTTTGCCAAGGAGACTAAATAAAGAATTGCATAATAAAGAAAAAACAATAAATCCTCAAAAGCACAGGATTTTGATTTAGTTTGAATAAAGTTTACTTTCCTGTGTGGTGTGGTGTTATTGAATAAAGTTTACTTTCCTGTGTGGTGTGGTGTTATTGAATAAAGTTTACTTTGCTGTGTGGTGTGGTGTTATTCTTTCATATTTGGAGTTGTTACTTTAATATCTAATATCTTTCTTATTATTATTTTTTCCTTTTTCTTTCTTATTATTTTTTCCTTTTTCTTTCTTATTATTTTTTTCCTTTTTCTTTCTTATTATTTTTTTTCCTTTTTCTTTCTTATTATTTTTTTCCTTTTTCTTTCTTATTATTTTTTTCCTTTTTCTTTCTTATTATTTTTTTCCTTTTTCTTTCTTATTATTTTTTTCCTTTTTCTTTCTTATTATTTTTTTCCTTTTTCTTTCTTATTATTTTTTTCCTTTTTCTTTCTTATTATTTTTTTCCTTTTTCTTTCTTATTATTTTTTTCCTTTTTCTTTCTTATTATTTTTTTCCTTTTTCTTTCTTATTATTTTTTTCCTTTTTCTTTCTTATTATTTTTTCCTTTTTCTTTCTTATTATTTTTTCCTTTTTCTTTCTTATTATTTTTTCCTTTTTCTTTCTTATTATTTTTTCCTTTTTCTTTCTTATTATTTTTTCCTTTTTCTTTCTTATTATTTTTTCCTTTTTCTTTCTTATTATTTTTTCCTTTTTCTTTCTTATTATTTTTTCCTTTTTCTTTCTTATTATTTTTTCCTTTTTCTTTCTTATTATTTTTTCCTTTTTCTTTCTTATTATTTTTTCCTTTTTCTTTCTTATTATTTTTTCCTTTTTCTTTCTTATTATTTTTTCCTTTTTCTTTCTTATTATTTTTTCCTTTTTCTTTCTTATTATTTTTTCCTTTTTCTTTCTTATTATTTTTTCCTTTTTCTTTCTTATTATTTTTTCCTTTTTCTTTCTTATTATTTTTTCCTTTTTCTTTCTTATTATTTTTTCCTTTTTCTTTCTTATTATTTTTTCCTTTTTCTTTCTTATTATTTTTTCCTTTTTCTTTCTTATTATTTTTTCCTTTTTCTTTCTTATTATTTTTTCCTTTTTCTTTCTTATTATTTTTTCCTTTTTCTTTCTTATTATTTTTTCCTTTTTCTTTCTTATTATTTTTTCCTTTTTCTTTCTTATTATTTTTTCCTTTTTCTTTCTTATTATTTTTTCCTTTTTCTTTCTTATTATTTTTTCCTTTTTCTTTCTTATTATTTTTTCCTTTTTCTTTCTTATTATTTTTTCCTTTTTCTTTCTTATTATTTTTTCCTTTTTCTTTCTTATTATTTTTTCCTTTTTCTTTCTTATTATTTTTTCCTTTTTCTTTCTTATTATTTTTTCCTTTTTCTTTCTTATTAAATTAAAATAATAATAGAACACTACTATACTACTACATTACTATACACAACCAAAAGTAACCATATACTCTATAACACAATCAATTAGAACATTAATTAAAATCAATTAACACTAATTAATCAATTAATTATGCAAATTAGATGCAAATTTTTTTTTCCACCACCACAGTAGCATGTACACCACCCAATGAACATACCACACCCAAGCATATACACAAAATAGCAAAATCAACACCCATAACACCTCAACAGATGACAACAGCACTCCAGCTCACTCAGAACACCATATGCAAATAAGGTGACCACTCCAGTTCACTAAGAACAACATATCCAAACAAGGTCACCACTCCAGGTCACTCACAACAACATATGCAAATGAGGTCACCACTCCAGGTCACTCAGAACACCATATGCAAATGAGATAGAAAAAAATGAATACCAATTAAGCATAACACAAAACAAACACAAAAAACAATAATATACAAAACAAAAAAAACACCTGAAACAACAACAAACTAATCAAAACACAAAACCTCACAAAAAACCTCTCTAAAAAACCACAAAAAAAAACCCTCAAAAAAAGACAATAAAAAAACCTCATAAAAAACAAATAAAAAAACCCTCTAAAAAAACACATAAAAAATCCACTCTAATAAAAAAAATAAAAAAACCTCTAACAAAAACATAAAAAAAACCTCTAAAAAACCACGTAAAAAATCCCTCTAAAAAACACAAAAAAAACCCAGCTAAAAAAACAAAGAAAAATCCCTCTAAAAAACAAACAAAAAACCCTCTAAAAAAAGACATAAAAAAAACCTCTAAAAAAAGACATAAAAAAACCCTCAAAAAAACCACTTAAAAAAACACTCTAAAAAAATACATAAAAAAAACCTTTAAAAAAATACATAAAAAAACCCATTAAAAAAACACATAAAAAAACCAATTAAAAAAACACATAAAAAACACTTTAAAAAAACACATAAAAAACCCATGAAAAAAACAAAAAAAAAAACCTGTAAAAAAACACAAAAAAACTCTAAAAAAGACAAAAAAAACCTCTAAAAAAACACAAAAAATCCTCTAAAAAAACACATAAAAAAACCATGTAAAAAAAACATAAAAAAAAATCCAAAAACACATAAAAAAACATCTAAAAAAACCCATAAAAAAATCCAAAAAAAAATAAAAAAACCCATCTAAAAAAAGAAATAAACAAAACCCTCTAAAAAAAGAAATAAAAAAAACCCTCTAAAAAAAGACATAAAAAAAAAATCTAAAAAAACACATAAAAAAACCCTCTAAAAAAAGCACATTAAAAAACCCTTTAAAAAAACACATAAAAAAAACCACTAAAAAAAGCACATTAAAAAACCCCTTAAAAAAACACATCAAAAAAAACTTCTAAAAAAACACAAAAAAAACCTCTAAAAAAACCAAAAAAAACCCCTCTAAAAAAACACACAAAAAACTCTCTAAAAAACACAGAAAAAAACCACCTAAAAAAAACATAAAAAAACATCTAAAAAACCATTAAAAAACCATGTAAAAAAAAACATAAAAAAACATCTAAAAAACCATAAAAAACCATCACAAAAAACCATTAAAAAACATCTAAAAAACCATAAAAAAACCATCTACAAAAAACCTAAAAAAAACCTAAAAAAAACCTAAAAAAACCGGTAAAAAACCCATCTAAAAAAGACACAAAAAACCATCGAAAAAAAGACATAAAAAAAACCTCTAAAAAAAGACATAAAAAAACACTCCAAAAAAGACAAAAAAAACACTCTAAAAAAACACATAAAAAAAGCCTATAAAAACATACATAAAAAAACTCGGAAAAAAAGAAAAAAAAATAACCTCTAAAAAAGACATAAAAAAACCCTCTAAAAAAAGACATAAAAAAAACCTCTAAAAAAACACATAAAAAAACCTCTAAAAAAAACACATAAGAAAACCCTCAAAAAAAGACATAAAAAACCCAAACAAACAATAAAAAATTAAAGCAAAAAACCCAAAAAACCAATACAAAGCAACACACAGAAAAAAAAAACAACACCACAACAAAAACCAAAATAAATTTCAAAACATAATTAAAAAAATACAAAAAATTCACAAATAAACAACAAACAAAAAATAAAAAAAATAGAACACCAACAAAAAAACAAACATAAAACACAAATACCACAAAATATAAAATACAATCACAACACCAAAACAAGGACAATACAAAACACAAAGCACCAAACAACAAAGCACCACACCAGGTCACTCAGAACTCAATATGCAAATGACCAACAAAAAAAATCAAAACCAATAAAACTACACAAAACAAACAAAAACCACAACAAAAATACTTAAAAAAATAAAAAAACTACAAAAACCAAAACCAATAACAAAACCCCACAGAAAACCACATAAAAAAACAATAACAAAACCCCCCAATAAAAAAAATAACCCTAAACACCCAAAAAACAATACAAACAACAAACATTAAAAACCGTAACAATATCTCAAAAAACCTACACAAAAACCAATATCACCAAAACCACATACAAGACCTACACAAACAAACACAATACTATAAAACCAAAAAAATACAACACAATAAAATCAAAAAACATTTCAAAACACACAAAACACAAAATAATAAAAAAACAACACATTCACAACAAACACAAAATACTCAAAAAGATAAAACATCACCACAAAAACCAAACATACCACAGTAAAACCCTAAGACTGAAAAAAAACATAGTGCCAAAACAAAACCTATAAGAAACAAAACAAACCAAACACCACACACTATATTTAATACGTTCCAATTCTTTTTTGAGTTATTTCTGTTTTTTAACAACACCAGAAGAACACATACATTAAAAAAAAACCAAACCCATGCATTCCATACCCATATACTACACAACTCACACATATACATACCATACAGTACACCAAAAATGACAATCACCAAAAATCACCATACAAAAAAAGCCAAATCACAAAAAACACATTAAAAACTCGAACTACACAACACAAAAAAATATAAAAAAATCCCCACAAATATAAAGCAATACAAACATAAATAAATAACAGAACTCAAACAAAAAAACCAAGAAAAAAATTCAAAACCAAAAATCAAACAAAACAACCAACACATATTCTCCACACAAATACACACAAAATCGCAAACACTACCAATAAAAACATAATCCAAAAAGGGTTAAAATGACACTTCCACTTTCCCAAACTCATTTTCCAGAAAAAACTTCAGGTTTCCGCTTTAAAGCACTTCCTACTTCCGGTTCTTCACACTTCCGGTTTCCGGAAACGTCACTTCCTGTTTCCGGTTACCGGAACTTCCGGTTTCTCCAACTTCCGGTTCCGAAATCTCGCAATTTCAAAATCCGCCATCTTGATTGCTGCTGTTAGGGTTACCAATTAGGGTTACCAATTAGGGTTAGCAATTAGGGTTACGGTTACGGTTACAGTTACGCGGTTAGCCGATTAGGCGGTTAGGGTTAGGAGTTGGGGTTGGCGTTAGGGTTACGGTTAGCGTTAGGGTTAGTGGTTAGGCTTACAGATATTACAATTACGGTTAGGGTTACGGGTTAGGGTTACGGGTTAGGGGTTAGGGGTTAGGGGTTAGGGGTTAGGGGTTAGGGGTTAGGGGTTAGGGTTAGGGTTAGGGTTAGGCTTAGGGTTAGGGTTAGGGTTAGGGTTAGGGTTAGGGTTAGGGTTAGGGTTAGGGTTAGGGTTAGGGGTTAGGGTTAGGGTTAGGGTTAGGGTTAGGGTTAGGGTTAGGGTTGGGGTTGGGGTTGGGGTTGGGGTTGGGGTTGGGGTTGGGGTTGGGGTTGGGGTTGGGGTTGGGGTTAGGGTTAGGGTTAGGGTTAGGGTTAGGGTTAGGGTTAGGGTTAGGGTTAGGGTTAGGGGTTAGGGGTTAGGGGTTAGGGTTAGGGTTAGGGTTAGGGTTAGGGTTAGGGTTGGGGTTGGGGTTGGGGTTGGGGTTGGGGTTGGGGTTGGGGTTGGGGTTGGGGTTGGGGTTAGGGTTAGGGTTAGGGTTAGGGTTAGGGTTAGGGTTAGGGTTAGGGTTAGGGTTAGGGTTAGGGTTAGGGTTAGGGTTAGGGTTTAGGGTTAGGGTTAGGGTTAGGGTTAGGGTTAGGGTTAGGGTTAGGGTTAGGGTTAGGGTTAGGGTTAGGGTTAGGGTTAGGGTTAGGGTTAGGGTTAGGGTTAGGGTTAGGGTTAGGGTTAGGGTTAGGGTTAGGGTTAGGGTTAGGGTTAGGGTTAGGGTTAGGGTTAGGGTTAGGGTTAGGGTTAGGGTTAGGGTTAGGGTTAGGGTTAGGGTTAGGGTTAGGGTTAGGGTTAGGGTTAGGGTTAGGGTTAGGGTTAGGGTTAGGGTTAGGGTTAGGGTTAGGGTTAGGGTTAGGGTTAGGGTTAGGGTTAGGGTTAGGGTTAGGGTTAGGGTTAGGGTTAGGGTTAGGGTTAGGGTTAGGGTTAGGGTTAGGGTTAGGGTTAGGGTTAGGGTTAGGGTTAGGGTTAGGGTTAGGGTTAGGGTTAGGGTTAGGGTTAGGGTTAGGGTTAGGGTTAGGGTTAGGGTTAGGGTTAGGGTTAGGGTTAGGGTTAGGGTTAGGGTTAGGGTTAGGGTTAGGGTTAGGGTTAGGGTTAGGGTTAGGGTTAGGGTTAGGGTTAGGGTTAGGGTTAGGGTTAGGGTTAGGGTTAGGGTTAGGGTTAGGGTTAGGGTTAGGGTTAGGGTTAGGGTTAGGGTTAGGGTTAGGGTTAGGGTTAGGGTTAGGGTTAGGGTTAGGGTTAGGGTTAGGGTTAGGGTTAGGGTTAGGGTTAGGGTTAGGGTTAGGGTTAGGGTTAGGGTTAGGGTTAGGGTTAGGGTTAGGGTTAGGGTTAGGGTTAGGGTTAGGGTTAGGGTTAGGGTTAGGGTTAGGGTTAGGGTTAGGGTTAGGGTTAGGGTTAGGGTTAGGGTTAGGGTTAGGGTTAGGGTTAGGGTTAGGGTTAGGGTTAGGGTTAGGGTTAGGGTTAGGGTTAGGGTTAGGGTTAGGGTTAGGGTTAGGGTTAGGGTTAGGGTTAGGGTTAGGGTTAGGGTTAGGGTTAGGGTTAGGGTTAGGGTTAGGGTTAGGGTTAGGGTTAGGGTTAGGGTTAGGGTTAGGGTTAGGGTTAGGGTTAGGGTTAGGGTTAGGGTTAGGGTTAGGGTTAGGGTTAGGGTTAGGGTTAGGGTTAGGGTTAGGGTTAGGGTTAGGGTTAGGGTTAGGGTTAGGGTTAGGGTTAGGGTTAGGGTTAGGGTTAGGGTTAGGGTTAGGGTTAGGGTTAGGGTTAGGGTTAGGGTTAGGGTTAGGGTTAGGGTTAGGGTTAGGGTTAGGGTTAGGGTTAGGGTTAGGGTTAGGGTTAGGGTTAGGGTTAGGGTTAGGGTTAGGGTTAGGGTTAGGGTTAGGGTTAGGGTTAGGGTTAGGGTTAGGGTTAGGGTTAGGGTTAGGGTTAGGGTTAGGGTTAGGGTTAGGGTTAGGGTTAGGGTTAGGGTTAGGGTTAGGGTTAGGGTTAGGGTTAGGGTTAGGGTTAGGGTTAGGGTTAGGGTTAGGGTTAGGGTTAGGGTTAGGGTTAGGGTTAGGGTTAGGGTTAGGGTTAGGGTTAGGGTTAGGGTTAGGGTTAGGGTTAGGGTTAGGGTTAGGGTTAGGGTTAGGGTTAGGGTTAGGGTTAGGGTTAGGGTTAGGGTTAGGGTTAGGGTTAGGGTTAGGGTTAGGGTTAGGGTTAGGGTTAGGGTTAGGGTTAGGGTTAGGGTTAGGGTTAGGGTTAGGGTTAGGGTTAGGGTTAGGGTTAGGGTTAGGGTTAGGGTTAGGGTTAGGGTTAGGGTTAGGGTTAGGGTTAGGGTTAGGGTTAGGGTTAGGGTTAGGGTTAGGGTTAGGGTTAGGGTTAGGGTTAGGGTTAGGGTTAGGGTTAGGGTTAGGGTTAGGGTTAGGGTTAGGGTTAGGGTTAGGGTTAGGGTTAGGGTTAGGGTTAGGGTTAGGGTTAGGGTTAGGGTTAGGGTTAGGGTTAGGGTTAGGGTTAGGGTTAGGGTTAGGGTTAGGGTTAGGGTTAGGGTTAGGGTTAGGGTTAGGGTTAGGGTTAGGGTTAGGGTTAGGGTTAGGGTTAGGGTTAGGGTTAGGGTTAGGGTTAGGGTTAGGGTTAGGGTTAGGGTTAGGGTTAGGGTTAGGGTTAGGGTTAGGGTTAGGGTTAGGGTTAGGGTTAGGGTTAGGGTTAGGGTTAGGGTTAGGGTTAGGGTTAGGGTTAGGGTTAGGGTTAGGGTTAGGGTTAGGGTTAGGGTTAGGGTTAGGGTTAGGGTTAGGGTTAGGGTTAGGGTTAGGGTTAGGGTTAGGGTTAGGGTTAGGGTTAGGGTTAGGGTTAGGGTTAGGGTTAGGGTTAGGGTTAGGGTTAGGGTTAGGGTTAGGGTTAGGGTTAGGGTTAGGGTTAGGGTTAGGGTTAGGGTTAGGGTTAGGGTTAGGGTTAGGGTTAGGGTTAGGGTTAGGGTTAGGGTTAGGGTTAGGGTTAGGGTTAGGGTTAGGGTTAGGGTTAGGGTTAGGGTTAGGGTTAGGGTTAGGGTTAGGGTTAGGGTTAGGGTTAGGGTTAGGGTTAGGGTTAGGGTTAGGGTTAGGGTTAGGGTTAGGGTTAGGGTTAGGGTTAGGGTTAGGGTTAGGGTTAGGGTTAGGGTTAGGGTTAGGGTTAGGGTTAGGGTTAGGGTTAGGGTTAGGGTTAGGGTTAGGGTTAGGGTTAGGGTTAGGGTTAGGGTTAGGGTTAGGGTTAGGGTTAGGGTTAGGGTTAGGGTTAGGGTTAGGGTTAGGGTTAGGGTTAGGGTTAGGGTTAGGGTTAGGGTTAGGGTTAGGGTTAGGGTTAGGGTTAGGGTTAGGGTTAGGGTTAGGGTTAGGGTTAGGGTTAGGGTTAGGGTTAGGGTTAGGGTTAGGGTTAGGGTTAGGGTTAGGGTTAGGGTTAGGGTTAGGGTTAGGGTTAGG
>JAUMJL010000849.1:0-76892 GCA_033558185.1 Dromococcyx pavoninus
GGTGGGGGGGAGGTGGGGAGAGGAAGGGGCTTGGGGGCAGGAGAGGGTCGGGACCCCTAGATGGGGTGGGGGAGAAGGAGGGAAGTGGGGAGATGGGGGGCTTGGGGGGCAGGAGGGGCTCGGGGAAAGAGGGAGAGGTGGGGAGAGGAGGCAGCTTGGGGGGGCAGGAGGTGGTCGGGGGTCAAAACCCCTTGGTTGAGGTGGGGGTGAAGGTTGGAGATGGGGAGAGGAGGGGGTTTGGGGGGCAGGAGGAGTTCAGGCCCCCTGCTTGGGGGGGTGGAGAAGGGGGAAGGTGGGAAGAGGACGATGCTTGGGGGGCCAAGAGGTGATAAGGGGTCAGGACCCCTAATTGGGGTGGGGGCAAGGGCAGGAGGTGGGGAGAGCAGGAGGCTTTGGGGGGCAGGAGGGGTTCTGGCAAGGGTGGGAGGTGGGGAGAGGAGGAGGCTTGGGGGCAGGAGGGAGTCAGGACCAGTTGGTTGGGGTGGAGGAGGAGGGAGGAGATGGGAAGGAGGTGGCTTGGGGGGCAGAAGGCGATCAGGACCCCTAACTGGGGTGGGGGAGAAGGGGAGAGTAGGAACGGTTGAGATGGGTCGAGGATGGGAAGTGGGGAGAGGAGGGGGCTTTGGGGGCAGGAGGGGATGGAGGGGTCGGCAGGGTGAGCACCTGGAGAAGAGGTGGAATGGGGAGCGTGGGCATGAGGGGAGGATGGGGCACAGAGCAGGGGGTGAATTGGGGCAGGGGGAGGAGGAGAAAGCCCTTGGGGAAGAACGGGAGAGGGTTCTGAGGGGTAGAGTGAAGCCATGAATTGGGGCACCAGGTCCTGGTTGGGGGTCCCACTGGGGGGGGGGACACCACCCAGAGTTTGTTTGCTGGGCTGAGCAGGACGTAAGGTGACGTGGAGGGGATGGTGGTGATGCTGTGGGAACAGAACACCAGGTGGAAATAGGAGCCTGGGGAGGGGAACAGGGTGGGAGATGTGGGTCCAGGAACGAAAAGCGTGGGACCTCTTGGCAGCCTGAAGCTGGAGTGTGAGAAGCTGGTGAGCGAGAAGACAGAGATGCAGAGACATTATGTCATGGTGAGCTGCCCCCTGCCCTGTCCCCCCACCCCAAACCATCCCTGGCCACCAACCTCCAGCGAAATCTTGGTCTCCAGGGCTTGCCCACCACCAGAGGATGCCCAGCCTGGGGGTGCAGGAGGGGAGGAAGGGGTTAATGGTTATTCCTAGCAATGCTGGCTCCTCTGCTGCTGGAGCCCAGGAATCCTGCCAGGGGTTTTGTCTTTATTTTCTTTCCTCCTTTTTATCTTTGGCCTTTTAAGAGATTTCCTCCCCATCCCTGTTTCTCTCCCTCAAAAAAAAAAAGGGGGGCTCTTGAGAGTGGTACCCGAAGGTGGTTTGGGGGGAAGGGGAAGCAGGGTAGGAGCCCTCCAGACAGTGCAGGGTTGGCAGCCCACGACCAACCCACTCCAGGCACCACCAACAGCCTGGACAGGAGCTGCTGGAAGGACTGGAAGAGGATAGGAACTGCCCAGCTGAGCAGAATTCCCTCTTCTTCAGTGCCTGATGTTACCGACCCCTCTAGAATCATGGTTGGAAAAGACCTTTGAGATCATCGAGTCCAACCGTACCTGTTTACAGTTTTGGAGGGAGCAGGGACCCTCAGCAGTTTTGGGGGGGCACAGGGACCTCCAGCAGCAGCGGTGGAGTTTGGAGGGGGAGGTCAGGGGTGGGCTGGCTGCTGAGCCCCTGCCTGAGAAGGGATTGGTTGCTCTGAGCAGCTCCAGACCAGGCTGTGCTGTGCTTTTGCCCTCAGTACTACGAGATGTCCTACGGGCTGAACATCGAGATGCACAAACAGGTGAGTGAGTTGGGGTCCAGGCCGACAGCAGGGGATGGTGGGGCAGGGACTGAGAGTGGGGACTTTGTTGGACAATGGTCTCCTTCATCCCTCATCCCTCACCCCCTGCCCTGTGCGAGGGGCTGCCCCGCGAAAGGGTGCAGAGCTTGTCAGGATGTGACCTGTGGAGCTCTGGGGAGGTTGTTTTGGGACAGGGCTTCCTCTCTGACAGCCCAAAGCGCTGAGCCCTGAGCCCTGAGCATGCATGGACCTCCCTGCAGCCCCTTCCTCCCTGCAGCAGTTCCCTGGGGCCCTGGGCTTGTATCCCCCTGCCTTCCCCCCTTCCTCTCCCCCCTGCCTCCCCCCTTCCCCTCCTCCTTCCCCTCCCCCCCTTGCCTCCCCCCCTTCCCCTCCCCCCTTCCCCTCCTCCTTCCCCTCCCCCCTTGCCTCCCCCCCTTCCCCTCCCCCCTTGCCTCCCCCCCTTCCCCTCCCCTTGCCTCCTCCTCTTCCCCTCCTCCTGGATCCACCTTCCACTGCCCCCTTGCATCCCCTTCCCCTCCTCCTGCCTCCCCCTTCCCCTCCTCCTGCCTCCCCCTTCCCCTCCTCCTGCCTCCCCCTTCCCCTCCCCTTGCCTCCCCCTTCCCCTCCCCTTGCCTCCCCCTTCCCCTCCTCCCTGCAGCCCCCTTCTCCTCCCCCTGGAGCCCCTTTTCCCTCCCTGCACCCCCTTCCCCTCCTCCCTGCACCCCCTTCCCCTCCTCCCTGCACCCCCTTCCCCTCCCTGCAGCCCCCTTCCTCTGCCCCTTGCACCCCCTTTCCCTTCTCCCTGCACCCCCTTTCCCTTCTCCCTGCACCCCCTTTCCCTTCTCCCTGCAACCCCCTTTCCCCCCTCCCTGCACTCCCCACCTCCCCCCCCGCACCCCCCACCTCCCCCTGCAGCCCCTTCCCCTCCCTGCACCCCCTTCCCCTCCCCACAGCCCCAACCTCAATTCCCCGAGGCCCTGAGCTCAGGAGGGATCACGGAGGGAGCAGCAGGAGCTGGAGCCCAGAGGCAAATGGATTGTCTTTCTTTTCTTCTTCTTCCTTTTTTTTTTTTTAAATTTTAATCCTCTTTTCCTTTCCTGAAGCCAGAGGAGTGTTTTCACCCTTCCCTGGTTCCCCTTTTGTTCCAGCATTAATTTGCTTTCCCTCTTCAGATTTATCAATCCAGTCATCACGGGCTCTCTGCCAGGGAAATTAGTTTGGACCAATGCCTGACAAAGTGGCAAGTCAACTGCCATATTCCTCCAGCTGGCTCAGCCCCTCTGAGTTTGCTCCTTTTGTTAGCAGGGAGTGTCAGAAGAGCTTGTGAGCACCTTCCTGCCATCCCATGTGCTCCCAACTCTTGTGGGACTGGGACCCAGGGGTGAGACTGGGACCCAGGGGTGGGACTGGGACCCTTCCCTTCATCCTCCAGACCAGGAGTTGCAGCCAGGTGGGCCAGGGGGTCCCTCTTCCCAACCACCTGGGCATCACCTCTGCCATCCCATGTGCTCCCAGCTCTGGTGGGACTGGGACCCAGGGGTGGGACTGGGACCCAGGGGTGGCCTGAGCCATGCAGGATGACAGAGGTGTTGGCCAAGGCGTTGGGGAGAGGGATCTCTGGCCCACCCAGATCCAGCTTCTGGCTCTGCATGGGCAGGAGGGGTCTGGAGGATGGGGTGGGGGTCTCTGGCTCCTGGAATCCCTCCTGGGTGCTGGAGAGTGCAGGTGGGCTCCCGGAGCCAGGCAGGTAAAGGTTCCCTTTGTTCTTTGCTGCCTTTGTGCGTGGTTTGACCTCTCAGCAATGCTGTCAGGGATTGTCAGAAACCTGAGATGAGAAAACACTTCAGTGCAGCCAATCCCTCTGCCAGTGCCAGGGTGGATTTGCAGCTGTGGTGGGGGAGGAATCAGGTTTTCCCAGGGAGATGCAGGTTTTCTTTTGCCGAGGCTGGAAGCCCCATCAATCCCTTGGGAAATGCTCCTTACCCTGGGGAGGACACGGCTGTGGGGCTGTAACCACAAGCTGAGGAGAGGATGAGGAAGGTCCTCTGTGTTTCCTTGCTGCTGCTTTCTGGGCAGGGGACAGGGATGGGGGTGCTCTGTGTTCCAAACCTTTCTGGAATGGCCTCAAGTTGCACCAGGGCAGGTTCAGATTAGACATCAGGAAAAATTTCTTCACCAAAAGGGTTCTCAGGCACTGGAAGAGCTGCCCAGGGAGGTGGAGGAGTCCCCATCCTTGGAGTTATCAAAGGACAGGTAGATGAAGTGCTTAGGGATGGTTTAGTAGTGGATGGGTATGGTTGGACTTGATGTTCCCCAAGGTTCCTCTCCACTGGAGGGGTTGGGATGGGGCTCAGAGCCCTCCCATCCATGGTGGGACCTGCTTCCTCTTCCAGGCAGAGGTTGTCAAGAGGCTGAGTGCCATCTGTGCCCAGATTCTTCCCTTTCTGACACAGGAGGTAAGCAGGGGATGTGCACTGGGCTGTTTGGGCTTCTCTCCAGGCTCTGGGTCATAGAGTCATGGAATGGTTTGGGTTGGAAGGGACCTTAAAGCCCATCCAGTTCCAAGCCCCCAGTCCAACCTGGGCTGGGTGGGAACCTCTGTACTGGGCTGGAGGGACAGGATGGGGCTGTGCAGCCCTGGGTGGCTGGGGCGGTGCTGGGCCCTGAGGTCCCTCCATCCAGGAGCAGGATGTGACCTCCCCGTGCTCTCCCTTCCCAGCACCAGCAGCAGGTCCTGCAGGCGGTGGAGAGGGCCAAGCAGGTGACCGTGGCGGAGCTGAGCAGCATCGTCGGGGTGAGTTGTGCTGTTCCTCTGCCTGGTGTTGGGATCCATCCATGGCTTGGGCTCCTCTGCCTGGTGTTGGGATCCATCCATGGCTTGGGCTCCTCTGCCTGGTGTTGGGATCCATCCATGGCTTGGGCTCCTCTGCCTGGTGTTGGGATCCATCCATGGTTTGGGCTCCTCTGCCTGGTGTTGGGATCCATCCATGGTTTGGACTCCTCTGCCTGGTGTCGGGATCTCATCCATGGCTTGGGCTCCTCTGCCCGGTGTTGGGATCCATCCATGGCTTGGGCTCCTCTGCCTGGTGTTGGGATCTCATCCATGGCTTGGGCTCCACTGCCTGGTGTTGGGATCCATCCATGGCTTGGGCTCCTCTGCCTGGTGTTGGGATCTCATCCATGGCTTGGGCTCCTCTGCCTGGTGTTGGGATCCATCCATGGCTTGGGCTTCTCTTTCAAGTGTCAGGATCTCATCCATGGCTTGGGCTCCTCTGCCTGGTGTCGGGATCTCATCCATGGCTTGGGCTCCTCTGCCTGGTGTCGGGATCTCATCCATGGCTTGGGCTCCTCTGCCTGGTGTTGGGATCCATCCATGGCTTGGGCTCCTCTGCCCGGTGTTGGGATCCATCCATGGCTTGGGCTCCTCTGCCCGGTGTTGGGATCCATCCATGGCTTGGGCTCCTCTGCCCGGTGTTGGGATCCATCCATGGCTTGGGCTCCTCTGCCCGGTGTTGGGATCCATCCATGGCTTGGGCTCCTCTGCCTGGTGTTGGGATCCATCCATGGTTTGGACTCCTCTGCCTGGTGTTGGGATCCATCCATGGCTTGGGCTCCTCTGCCTGGTGTTAGGATCCATCCATGGTTTGGGCTCCTCTGCCTGGTGTTGGGATCTCATCCATGGCTTGGGCTCCTCTGCCTGGTGTTGGGATCCATCCATGGCTTGGGCTCCTCTGCCTGGTGTTGGGATCCATCCATGGCTTGGGCTCCTCTGCCTGGTGTTGGGATCCATCCATGGTTTGGACTCCTCTGCCTGGTGTTAGGATCCATCCATGGTTTGGGCTCCTCTGCCTGGTGTTGGGATCCATCCATGGCTTGGGCTCCTCTGCCTGGTGTTAGGATCCATCCATGGTTTGGGCTCCTCTGCCTGGTGTTGGGATCTCATCCATGGCTTGGGCTCCTCTGCCTGGTGTTGGGATCCATCCATGGCTTGGGCTCCTCTGCCTGGTGTTGGGATCTCATCCATGGCTTGGGCTCCTCTGCCTGGTGTTGGGATCCATCCATGGCTTGGGCTCCTCTGCCTGGTGTTGGGATCCATCCATGGCTTGGGCTCCTCTGCCTGGTGTTGGGATCCATCCATGGCTTGGGCTCCTCTGCCTGGTGTTGGGATCCCATCCATGGCTTGGGCTTCTCTTTCAAGTGTCAGGATCTCATCCATGGCTTGGGCTTCTCTTTCAAGTGTCAGGATCTCATCCATGGCTTGGGCTCCTCTGCCTGGTGTTGAGATCCATCCATGGCTTGGGCTCCTCTGCCTGGTGTCGGGATCCATCCATGGCTTGGGCTCCTCTGCCTGGTGTTGGGATCCATCCATGGCTTGGGCTCCTCTGCCCGGTGTTGGGATCTCATCCATGGCTTGGGCTCCTCTGCCCGGTCTTGGGATCTCATCCATGGCTTGGGCTCCTCTGCCTGGTGTTGGGATCTCATCCATGGCTTGGGCTCCTCTGCCTGGTGTTGGGATCTCATCCATGGCTTGGGCTCCTCTGCCTGGTGTTGGGATCCATCCATGGCTTGGGCTCCTCTGCCTGGTGTTGGGATCCATCCATGGCTTGGGCTCCTCTGCCTGGTGTTGGGATCCATCCATGGCTTGGGCTCCTCTGCCTGGTGTTGGGATCCATCCATGGCTTGGGCTCCTCTGCCCAGTCTTGGGATCCCCTGGAGGATGGAAAGGGAAGGTGTTGTGACCTGGACTGTGCAACCTCGACAGCTCCGCTCCCCTCCTTGTCCCTACATTCCCTCTCATCCCATTGTCCTTGGTGTGGCTGTGGCTGTCTCCTCCCAGGTCCAGGACCATTTGCTCTTTCTCTTTCAGCAGCAGCAGCTTCAGCACCTCTCCCACCACACATCCCCCCTCCCACTGACATCCCACCCCTCCAGCATGCAGCCTTCTGGCCTGAGCGGGGCCACCTCGGGGCTCCTGGCCCTCTCGGGGGCACTGATGGCACAGTCCCAGCTGGCCAACAAGGAGGACAGAGTGGCCCAGGATGAGGAGAACAGAGGTAAGAGGGAAGAAGCACAGCTGGATTAACCCTTTCAAGGCTGGCTGAGTCACTGCTGGGCAGACATCCCAAAGATCATGGAATGGTTTGGGTTGGAAGAGACCTCAAAGCCCATCCAGTTCCACCCCCTGCCATGGGCAGGGACACCTCCCACTGGATCAGGGGGCTCAAAGCCCCATCCAACCTGGCCTTGAACACCTCCAGGGATGGGGCAGCCACCACTTCTCTGGGCAACCTGGGCCAGGGCCTCCCCACCCTCATTGTGAAGAATTTCTTCCTTATGTCCAATCTAAATCTTCCCCCTTCCAGTTTAAAACCATTCCTCCTCATCCTCTCCCTGCACTCCCTGATCAAGAGCCCCTCCCCAGCTTTCCTGGAGCCCCTTCCAGTCCTGGGAAGCTGCTCTAATGTCTCCCTGGAGCCTTCTCTTCTCCAGGCTGAACCCCAACTCTCTCAGAGGGTGGGATGAGATGTTGAGAGGGACCCTGCTGCCAGCTGTGCCTCTTTCCCAGGGCTCCTCAGTGCCTGGCAGCAGCTCCCTGGGGCCAGGGCGAGCGGATGACAGATCCAGCTAATTAAATATCTGCAGCCCAGGGGGTGCTGGCTCAGTTTCTGGCCAAGGGAAGAGCTGCTGGGCAGTGTCTTTGCACAGCATCGTGCACCCAAGGTGCTGGATCACAGGGCTTTGGGCGCTGTGTGCGCACCCATGGATCATCCTTCTCCTCTGGGTATTTGGAGTGTGTGAGGATCCCCCTCCATGAGGCAGCTGGGAGGGCAAGATCCCCTCTGTGTTTATTCCCAGGTTTACACCAGGTAAAGGTCTGATTGCTCAAACTGAGACTTTAAGGGAAAAAAATACTGTTGCAACCCCTGGTAGAAATTGTGGGAGCCATGGGCAAGGAATTGAAAAAGCAGAGCCTTATGGTGTGTGTGATGCCTTGTTAAATAGCAGTAATTCCTCATCCTTATGGGTGCCTCCTCCTATCAGGATCACAAAGTGCTTTACAAACATCATCAATATTTAATCATCGTTAAAGCACTGCTCTGAATGCAACCGGCAGGCTTGGGCCAAATTAATGACACCACCCGGCTTTGCTGGTGGCTCCTTGGTGTTGGAGAGCTGCAAGGGAGGAGAAGGTGCTCTGAGCTCAAGTGCAGGGATAGGAAAGCTGGGGAGGGGCTCTTGATCAGGGAGTGCAGGGAGAGGATGAGGGGGAAGGGTTTTGAGCTGAAGGAGGGGAGATTGAGGTGAGATCTTGGGGAGAAATGTTTTGCTGTGAGGGTGGGGAGGCCCTGGCCCAGGTTGCCCAGAGCAGTGGTGGCTGCCCCATCCCTGGAGGTGTTCAAGGCCAGGTTGGATGGGGCTTTGAGCCCCCTGATCCAGTGGGAGGTGTCCCTGCCCATGGCAGGGGGGGTGGAACTGGATGGGCTTTGAGGTCCCTTCCAACCCCGTTCAGTGATTCTGTGATTTCAGGGTGATGAAAACAGCAACAGGAAAATGTTTGCATCCTACGGGTTGAATTCTGTCCGTGTTGCTTTAAGGATGGCCTTCCCCCGAGGAGAAAAACAAACTCCAGAAAGAGGATAAAAGCAGGCTGTGCTGTGCCTGCCTTAACCCTTGGAGACCCGGGCAGGCTGTGCTTCCAGCAGCAGCTCCAACCCCACACAGCCCAGGGCTGCTCCTTGGCTGGGGCATCCGTGGCAGAGGGAGCAGGGACACCCAAAATAATTCCTTTAAAGAGGAAAACATAGTGAAATACTACATAGAGGTGGGGTTAATCCCTGCTGCCGTGGCTTAGCTGGAGCTGGTGTGGATCAAGCTGAGCTAAATGCTGGTGTCAAGTCCCTTTATGTCCCCTTTCCCTGGTTTCTTGCTCACCATCACCTTGGAGCAGCTGCCTGCATGGCAAGACCCTCATCTCCTGGTAGGAGACTGGGATGAGATGTTCCTCCACGAAGATGAGTTCTCTCCAAATGCTGATGCAGTTGTTAGGAGTGAAAACCAGCCAGGGAAGGTTACTGGACCCCAGCCCCTAACCCCGTGCTTGGGTCTGCAGCATCACCTGGAGCATCTTCCCTGCACTGAGGGAGGTGTGGACTTGCTTTGCTGTGCAGTCAAAAAGTCTCAGAGGGTTTCCCAGCAGGGCTTTCCAGTGTGGCTTTCTAAGGAAATAGGATGGGTTTAAATCAGGAGGTCTCAGCTGGCTGCCTCGTCCCCTCCTTGGCAGCCTTGGACCCCTCACCACATCCAGGGAAGAGACTCTGAAGCTGGAGGGAGAATCCACTCTGTGGATGGGCAAAGTGGGAAATGGGGGGTGACTTTTTTTTTTTGCATCCCTGTCCTGCTGTCTCCTCCCTCCTGCTGTCTCCTCCCTGCAGTGCCCCCCCCTTTCTCCTCCCTGCACTTGGGGTGCAGCCTCTGCATTAACAGCCTCTTCTTCTCCCCCTCTCTGCCTCCAACTTGGACCTCCCTGGATGCTCTCCCTGCTGTTCCCTGGGCTTCAGGAGGCACTCCAAGCCGGGTAAGTGACGCCACGCTTGGCTCTGGCCAGGCTGGTGACCTCAGCTGGCCTCGACGCGTGGGCAAGTGGCCAGGTTTCCCCTCTAAGGGGCCCTTCCCGGCGGCCTGCCAGCCCCCAGAACCACTCCGAGCATCTCCTGAAGGTTCCAAGTGGGAAGCTGGGGTGCTGGGGGAAGCCTGGCTGTGGGGAGGGCAACCAGGGCCAGCGGTGGCCTTGGCTTGGGGCAGCGCCCAGCTGGGGTGGGCGGGCACAGGGGTTGTGTCTTCTGCCACCAGCTCCCTTGGCCAGCGCTCCAGTAGGGTTTCCAGGAATGTTTTGATCCCTGATCTTTGCAGAGCAAACAGCCCAGGGGTAGCAGAGCCACCCTCTGTCCAGGGTAGCCTGTGAGGCTGCACCCCAGGGCCAGGGACTGGGGTTCCCTTCACCTGTGGGACCAGGTTGGGGTTGTTGGGCTCCTTTTGGAGGGGTGGCAGCTCTGTGGGAAGAGCAGGACCATGTCAGTCCCTTGTCCCCCTTGCTCTCAGTCATTTCTCCTGATGTATGGGCTCCTTTCCTCCTTCTCCCTGCCCAGCTTGGGGGATAAGAGCAGGGGAGATGTCCAACATGAGTCACCTCTGCAGGGGACACCTCAAGACTGTGAGATGGGTGACAGGATCCCAGGGCTGACCTTCCCCTGGGTGCTGAGTTTGCAAGGGCTCAGCGTGGCAGGAAGGTGAGGGCAAGTCAAGAAGCTGGGGGGAAGTGGGGAGAGGGGCTTGTGGTGGCTTTGCCCTCTCCTGTGGAGAACAAATCCAGCTGCAGGGTGGAAGCAGCCAAGTGGTGAATATGTGGGTGTAGAGGAGTTCAGGAGAGCGTCTGAGTGGAGAATATGAGACAAAAGGGCTCTGCTTATTTGTAGCCCCCATTCCCTTTGTTTTACTGGCTTGGATGGGGTGGGTTTGTATCAGGGTTTTGTAGCTGAAGGTCCTGGGCCACCTCAAGTCAGAATCTTTTAAAGAGGTTGAGGCTTGAAATAACCAGCTCTGTCCTTTAGAAGGAATTTCCAGTTCAGGAAACATTGAACAGGTCTCCTTACCTAAGCCCAGACTCTTGCCTGTATCCTCCCTTTTAAGATACCCCCCCAGTCTATCCCAAGTCCTGGGTCTGTGATTCCCTTCCCAGGCTCCTTGGCTGCAATCAGCCAGAGCTCCAGCTGCTGGTACAGGCAGGGAAAGAAGGGGTTAATGAGCCGGGCCACTGGGGAGCAATTGGCATTGATCTTCAGGCTCTTGCAGTCAGGTGGGAGAGGAGGAGGAGGTGATGCTTTGCCCTGCCAGGATGTCTCACTCTGTGATCCCAATCCATACCTGGGTACCTCCCCCAGAGCTCTCCCAGGGGACTGGGAGCAGCCTTTCTGCTCCCTGGTTGGATTTGTTGAGGCTTTTAATCCTACTGGGCTGGAACCAATCGACTGTGTGGGAGTCCTGGGATGAGGAATTTTCTCTCCCTATGCTCTGGGATGGGGCATTTTCACCCTGAACCTTTGGATGGGACATTTTCTACCAAAGCCCTGGGATGGGGCATTTTCTCCCCAAGCTCTGGGATGGGAAATCTTCTCCCCAATCCCTTGGATGGGACAGTTGCACCCTGAACCCTTGGATAGGGCATTTTTCTCTCTGAGCTCTGGGATGGGGCATTTTTACCTTGAACCCTGGGTTGGGGCATTTTCTCCCCCAGCCCTGGGATGGGGCATTTTTATCCCTGAGTCCTGGGTTGGGAAATTTTCTCCCTGAGCCCTGCGATGGGGAATTTTCTCTCGAAGCCCCAGCAGGAACAGCTCAGCAGAGCAATCCTGGGCTCCCAGAAGCTGCCCCCAGCCCAAGCATCCCAGCTGCTCTGGGAGGAAGGGCAGCATCTCCAGGGTGAGCCTGGTGGTTCTCTGGTTTGCAGGCACCACTCATCCAGGAGGGGATTTGTGACATCCCTGCGGCTGCGGCAGCACCTGGGGGATGGGGCATTCATCCTGCTCGGCCTCATCCTGCTCCTGCAGCAGCAGGGTTAAGATGTAAACACAGCTCTGATGGGGATTTTCCACTCTGCCATGCCTTGTTATCTCCTGGAGAGGAGGATCTGCTCTCCAGCCAAGCTGGGGATGCTGCTACGCTCAGGATGCTGCCTTGCTCAGCTCCTGCGTGCCAGCAGCCAGGCCAGGGCATGGCAGCAGCTCCTCAGCCTCCCCATCACAGCAGGGCTCATCTGCCAGCTGGGGCTGTTGCCCCTCTGCCCCCTTTCCCACCCCTCTGCCCCCTTTCCCACCTCATTTCCCACCCTTTTGCCCCATTGCCCACCTCTCTGCCCCATTGCCCTCCTCTCACCTCCCTTTCCCACCCCTCTTCTCCATTGCCCACCTCCTTGCCCATCCCTTTGCCCTACTGCCCACCCCGTTGCCCAGCCCTCTGCCCCATTGCCCTCCCCATTGCTGACCTCTGTGTCCCCTTTGCCCACCCCATTGCCCAGCCCTCTGCCTCTATTGCCCACCCCTCTGCCCCATTGCCCACCCCCTCTGCCCAGTTGCCCACCCCCCTGCTCTGGCCAAAAAAGGGGAGCTTGTGGCTTTGGGGGGTTGGGTAGAGCTTTCCTCTCCCCCTGCCCACCGGCCAGGGAGGTGCTTTGCCAGGGAGGAGGTGGTGAGGGGCATCAGGACCACTGCCCTCTCCTTGGGAAAGGGCTGGGGCTCAGCCAGCTGGGAGGGGCTGGCAGGGAAGGGGTGAGGGCAGCTCTCCTGGAGTCATTCCAGGCTCTGGGACTGCATGTGGATGAATCTCTGACCACCCTAAAAATGCATCTGCCTTCTGCCAGGAGACCGTGGGCAACCAACCACCAGGGATGGGCCCCATCCTGCTTCCCTTTTCTCTGCCCTGGCAGAGCCAAATGGATGGATTTGGGTTGGACCTCAGGGGTCTTGGAAACACCTTTTCCAGCCTTGCTTAAGCACCAGTCTAAACCCCATCTCTGCCTCCGGGGTCTCAGAGGAGTCTTGGCTGAGAAGGGAATCCATAGGGATGCACAGAGGGGTAGTGCCCCCCCTTTAGTCCTGACTGCTTGGTGGGTGAAGGTGTCCCCCAGAACTGGTTGTGGCACTGGTTGGACAGAGCTGGTTGGGTGCTGGACACCAGCAGCACAGGGAGGTCTCTTCCCAAGAGGAGGGGTCCCTGGCAGGGCTGGGTGGGCTGTCTGCCCTCCCCCTGGCTCTCACACACCTTCCTCTCCCCCTCCCTGCCTCAGAGTGTTTCTGCTTCCCCTCCTGAGAGCCTCCAGGACGAGGAGAGGACGGGACGTGTGGGGCTGAAGCAGAAGGAGAAGGACCTGCCTGGAAATTATGTGAGTGACCCAAAGAGCCATGGCCAGGGGGGAATGGTCCTGGGCTCTGGAGATGGCTGGGAGCTGCAATCCTGTGAAAAGAAACAGGGTGAAGAGCCCCACGGAGGCCCCTCGAGCAGAGGCTGAGTCGCTGCCTGTAGAACCTGGTGTTGGTGCACGAGAAGTGATGGTCCAGGAGAAAAGGGGGTCTCTGTTGGCAGAGCCCAGAGCTTGGACCAGCTTCTCCCACTCCTGATGGAGCCTTTTTTCTGGTTTCTGCCCCCCTTGCAGGACAGTGATGGGGACAAAAGCGACTGCAACCTCGTGGTGGATGAGGTAAGCCCAGACCACCATGAAGCCTTGTATCCAGCCCAAGCTGTGGTCGTATCGTAGGAGATCATAGAATATCATCAGGGAATGGTTTGGGTTGGAAGAGACCTCAAAGCCCACCCAGTTCCACCCCCCTGCCATGGGCAGGGACACCTCCCACCGGATCAGGGGGCTCAAAGCCCCATCCAGCCTGGCCTTGAACACCTCCAGGGATGGGGCAGCCACCACTGCTCTGGGAAACCTGGGCCAGGGCCTCCCCACCCTCACAGCAAAACATTTCTCCCTAAGATCTCATCTCAATCTCCCCTCTTTCAGCTCAAAACCATTTCCCCTCATCCTATCACTGCACTCCCTGATCAAGAGCCCTTACAGGGCTTGTATTTTCTTGGGAAGTAGCAGGAAGGAAAAAAAAAACCCACGTGTGTTGTCCCTCCCCACAGTGTTCCAAGGGAGGAAAAGGGATGTCCCCAAAGACATCAGCTCTGCCAAGAACAGCCAAGGCTGGGACAAAGTTCCATGCAATCTGCTTTGGTGGTCAGGAAGGGTTGTATTAGAAGAGCCCAGAAGTTTGGTTGCAAGGGACTGAAATTCAGTGTATCCCCTGCACCAGGACGTGGGCTCAGTGTGATAAAGTCAAGGCTGCTCCGTGGTCTGGCACTGTATGAGACCTCCTGGACCCAGGGCTGGCAGACCTGGGCCAGGCTGGGAGTGAGCTGTGAGCTCTCCTGCCAAGGAGCATTCCTGACTGCTCCTGCCAGCAGCTCCCCAGGGCCCTCATCCCAGGTTATCAACCTCCCCATACGAGATGTTGCTGGAGAGGGGCTGAAATGGCTTTGCGAAACGGAGCCAAGACTATGGCTGGCAGAGCTGAGCCCTGCCTGGCACAACCCTCAACCCAGAGCAGAATCAGAATCAGAAGCAGCCTTGGCAGGGGTGAACACATCAGGGCAGGGCTGGCACGGGTCCTACCTGGTCAGTCCTGCCCAGCAGTGATGGCCCAGAGCCTAAAGAACCCCAAAGCTCAGGAACCAGAGCCCTAAACCT
This sequence comes from Dromococcyx pavoninus, assembly GCA_033558185.1. NCBI lineage: Eukaryota > Metazoa > Chordata > Aves > Cuculiformes > Neomorphidae > Dromococcyx > Dromococcyx pavoninus. The sequence continues at coordinate 14,149 of JAUMJL010000849.1, forward strand.
GATGACTGGGTCTGTTGGAGTGAGATCAGAGGAGGCCACGGAGATGATCTGAGGGCACTGTTCTTCCCCCCAGGATCCCACCTCAGAGCCTTGTAGCCCTGGTTGCCCACCCAGCAGCCAGCTTCCACCAGCACACCAGGAGATGCCCAAGAGCCCTGCATCCATCGCCTCCAGCCGGAGCACAACGCCCCTCAGACTCAAAGAGCAGAGCCTGGTAGGGATGTGGGTGGGCAGGGGGGGACCAAGGGTGAGCAGGGGGGGACTGTGGGTGGGCAGGGGGACCAAGGATGGGCAGAGGGGACTGTGGGTGGGCAAAGTGACCATAGGTGGGCAGAGGGGACCATGGGTGGGCAGAGGGGGCTGAAGGTGGCAGCTGGACCGAGGGTGGGCAAAGTGACCATGGGTGGGCAGATGGGACTGAGGGTGGGCAGAGGACAGTGTATGGGCAGAGGGGACCGAGGGTGGGCAAAGTGACCATGGGTGGGCAGAGGACAGTGTATGGGCAGAGGGGACCGAGGGTGGGCAAAGTGACCATGGGTGGGCAGAGGGGGCTGAGGGTGGGCAGAGAGGACTGTGGGTGGGCAGGGGGGGACCACGGATAGGCAGAGGGGACCTGGGGCCGTGGCTCTGCATTCCTCGGTGGCCTCTCGGGAGAGGAGATGCCAGGGCTGAGCGTTTGGTCCCCAGCGCTGGGAGCAGAGGTCCCTGCCCTCGGAGGGATGCAAATCACCTGCGAGGCAGAGCCCTGGCTCCGCAGGCATTTTCCATCCTCCTGCCTGCAGGATTCCCCAGAGCTGCTCATCGCGATCGATTTTGCTCTCTCTTTCTATTCTCCCCCCATCCCCCTCCACCTCCACCTCCCCCGACCTCCTCCCTCCCCCTTCCTCCTCTCCAACCTCCAACCAGATTGAAACATCAGCCTGTGGCAAGGGGGAGGGACCTTCCTGCCATCCCTTGACCTTCCCAGCCACCGCAGGGATCCAAAGTGATGCATCCCCACCGTCCTGGGGGGCAGGAGGCTGCTGGGGGCTGCGGGGCTCCTGGGCACAATCGGATTAGAGCAGACAAAGCGCCCTGAGCAATCTGCCAGCACAGCACGAGGCTTTGCACTGTTATTAATTTCCACACACACCCACCCACCCACACCACCACCACCCCCCCGCCCCTCTTTGCTGGTGTCGACAAAAATCCCCAGGCAGGGAAAAAAAAGTATAAGGAAAAGAGGAAAAAATAGGGGAGGCAAGGGAAAAAAAAAAGGAATTCAAGAGCTGTGGGGATTGAGGAAGCTGGTTCATCCCAGGCATCCTCCTGGTGCAGGCTGGGGTGGGGGTGACCCCCCAAGACAAGAGGGCGCAGCAAAGCTGGTGCAATGGACCCAGCAGGGGTGCAGGGTTGTGGCTCTTTGGGGGCACACGGAGCCTGTGTTGGGTGTTTGGGGAGGGGAGTGGAGACCTGGGGCTCCTTCCATGCTGGAGGAAGGATTTGAGGAGCAAAGAGGAAAGGAATTGTGGAATTGCTTGGTTGGAAAAGACCTTTGAATCGAGTCCAGCCGTACCTGTCCACTACTAAATCATCCCTGAGCACCTCACCTATCCATCTTTTAAACCCCTCCAGGGATGGGGACTCAACCACCCCCCTGGGAAGCCTCTGCCAGTGCCTGAGAACCCTTTTGGAGTGGGGTTTGGGGCCGGGATGGCTCCATCCAGGAATGGTGCCCCACTCATCCCTCCTGGGCGTTGGAGGCTGTTAGGGATCTCTCTCCTGGCAGTGCTCCCACTGCTGGGGCTGCTCTTCCCTCTGCCCCACAGACCGAGCCTCCAGCCAGTGTTCCCATCTCCAAGCCCTCCGCTCCCTCGCCCGCCCGCGATGCCCTCACGCCCGGCCCCGGGCCCAGCTCGGCCACCCAGCTCCGGCAGCCACCGGCCAAGGCACCGGCCACCGACACCATCAGTGAGTGTGTGGGGACAGCGTGGGGGGCTGGACAGGGCCACGGGCTGGGGCGAGGGCAGGGGGGGTGACTGGTTTGCTCCACATCATCAAACCTGTTGACTATGGCCAACGTGTCCACCTGTGTGTGATTTGTGGAATGGTTTGGATTGGAAAGGACCTCGAAGCCCATCCAGTTCCACCCCCCTGCCATGGGAAGGGACACCTCCCACTGGATCAGGGGGCTCCAAGCCCCATCTAACCTGGCCTTGAACACCTCCAGGGATGGGGCAACCATCAAGGCCAGGTAATTTGGTCTGGCCAAGGCTGAGAAGGTGTTGGCAGCAGAGATGAGGGTGGCTGTGGGTGAGCAGCTCATCCATGGTTCATTCTTTGGAGGGATGGAGCCATTTGATCTCTTGTGCTGGATCTGTACCCTGGGTCCGTGACTGATGGGACTCAGGGAACACCCCTCTCCTTTGGTCTTTGGCTTCCAGTCCACAACCTTCCTGCTGTCCTCCTCATCCATTGGCTTATGCCAGGCTTGACTAAGCCTGGTGCAGAGGTCCTGCTGCCTCTTGCTGCCTGGCTTCGGTCCCAGATGCCTTTTTCTCTCTGGTGATGCTCGCTTACACCCGTTGGCCAAGGCTAATGAGCAGATCCCTCCTCACCCGTTGGCCAAGGCTAATGATTGGGTCCCTCCTCACCCGTTGGCCAAGGCTAATGATTGGGTCCCTCCTCACCCGTTGGCCAAGACTAATGATTGGGTCCCTCCTCACCCGTTGGCCAAGACTAATGATTGGGTCTCTCCTCACCCGTTGGCCAAGGCTAATGATTGGGTCCCTCCTCACCCGTTGGCCAAGGCTAATGAGCGGGTCCCTCCTCACCCGTTGGCCAAGGCTAATGAGCGGGTCCCTCCTCACCCGTTGGCCAAGGCTAATGAGTGGGTCCCTCCTCACCCATTGGCCAAGGCTCACGAGCGGGTCTCTCCTCGTGCAGGTCTCCGCAGCCCATTGAGCATCTCCAGCCCCTACACATCCTCCTTCGGGGTGGTGCCTCACAGCACCCTCAACGGGGAGCTCCCAGCACCCACCATGTACATGGGCATCCACCTCTCCCCACAGGTCAGCAGCGCCGTCGTGTACGGTCGGTCCCCAATGGTAAGTTGAGGGACAACCCCAATCTGCTGGCACGTGTTGGCTCTGCTGCCCGTCCCCTGCTGTCCTGGGCATGCACCATCCATGAGCTCAAGCTGAGGGGTGCAGGAAGGGCTCCCTTCTGGAGGTGGTTGGGTTGTGGGGGCTGCAGAGCTCCTCGAGAAGTCCCCTGTTGGGGTGTGGCTGTGTCTTTGGAGGCTCATTCTGGCACGTGGAGGAAGCAGCAAGCAGAGACCTTGCACAGTGCTGGCTGGACCTGTCCCAGGGCACGTGGGGAAAGGCATGAGCGTGTGTCCTCTCCTGGGGCTTTGGCACTTTGCTCAGCGTGTGCCCTTTGCTTTGTGCAGGTGGCTTTCGAGTCCCACCCTCACCTGAGGGCTTCCAGCATCTCATCTTCCCTCCCCACCATTCCCGGAGGGAAACCGTAAGTGTGGGGCTGTGGGGAGGGTTGGGGTCTCATTCCCCACAACTCATTCCTAGACCCACCAGGAGTAGGACAGGGCAGAGCCTGGCTGGAGTTTCTCTCCACTTCTGAGTCCCACACTGTCATCTCCTTCTGGGCAGCTGGTGGTAACAAGGGCTGGTTAATTATATCCCTCATTAGTTCACCAGACACCTTCCACCTGGCTCCAGCTTGGCTAATGGGAGAGGTTGGCTTCTGCACTCAGGCTTCAGGTGGGACAGTTGATCTACTTGAGGGCAGGAAGGTTCTGCAGAGAAACCTGGGCTGAGGGCAACAGGATGGGGTTCAACAAAGCCAAGTGCTGGGTTCTGCACTTGAGCCACAACAACCCAATGCAATGCTCCAGGCTTGGGGAAGAGCAGCTGGAGAGCTGCCCAGCCAAGAAGGACCTGGGGGTCTTGGTTGGCAGGACCTGAACACAAGCCAGCAGTGGCTCAGGTGGCCAAGAAGACCAAGATCATCCTGGCTTGGATCAGCCATGGTGTGGCCAGCAGGAATAGGGAAGGGATTGTCCCCCTGGACTCAGTGTACCTCAAGTCCTGGGGGCAATTTTGGGCCCCTCACTCCAATAAAGACCTTGAGGGCCTGGAGTGTGTCTGGAGAAGGGGAAAGGAGCTGGGGAAAGGGCTGGAGAGCAAGTGATAAGAGGAGAAGCTGAGGGACCTGGGGCTGTTTAGCCTGGAGAAGAGGAGGCTGAGGGGAGACCTCATCGCTGTCTGCAGATACTGAAAGGAGGTTGGAGCCAGGTGGGTGCTGGGCTCTTCTCCTGAGGGGTAGGATGAGAAGAAATGGTCTCAAATTGCAAGAGAGGTTTAGATTGGATATTGGGGAAAAAATGTCTTTACTGACAGAGTGGTGAGGCACTGGCAGAGGCTGCTCAGGGCAGTGGGGGAGTCTCCATCCCTGGAGGGGTTCAAAGAACGTGTGGATGTGGCACTTTGACCCATGGTTTAATAGGGATGATGGGGTTGGGTTAGAGGAGCTCAGAGGTTCTTTCCAACTTCAACAATTCTATGATTCATGCTGGGATTGTTCAGTCCCCCTCTCCCGTGTCCCCTTCCAGTGCCTACTCCTTCCACGTCAGCGCCGATGGGCAGATGCAGCCGGTGCCTTTCCCACCCGACGCCCTCCTCGGCTCCGGCATCCCCCGCCACGCGCGGCAGCTCCACACCCTGACCCACGGCGAGGTGGTCTGCGCCGTCACCATCAGCAACTCCACGCGACACGTTTACACGGGGGGCAAGGGCTGCGTCAAGGTGTGGGACGTGGGGCAGCCGGGCACCAAGACAGCGGTGGCTCAGCTCGACTGCTTGGTAAGGAAGGAGGTGCTGCGACTCCCACACGGCTGCTTCCTTCTTCCCTGCCCTGTGCCACCGTGCTGTGATGGGGAGGGGGTCTGGGGTCCCCACTGTGGGTGCAGAAAGCGACGACGAGGGTCACAAGGCCAAGTGCCGGGTCCTGCACTTGGGTCGCAGCAACCCCGTGCGATGCTCCAGCCTTGGGGAATTGCAGCTGGAAAGAGAAGGACCTGGGGGTGTTGGTGAACTCGAGCCAGCAGTGGCCCAGTTGGCCAAGAAGGCCACCAGCATCCTGGCCTGGACCAGCCCTGGGGTGGCCGGCAGGAGCAGGGAAGGGATTGTCCCCCTGGACTCAGACTTGGGGAAGCCACACCTCAGATCCTGGCTTCGGTTTGGGGTCCATCACTCCAAGAAAGACCTTGTGGGGCTGGAGCATGTCTGGAGAAGGGGAAGGGGCTGGAGAACAGGAGTTGTGGGAACTGCTGAGAGTCCTGGGGCTGTTCAGTCTGGAGGAGAGGAGGCTGAGGGGAAACCTCATCGCTCTCTGCAGCTCCTGCAAAGGAGGGTGGAGCCAGGTGGGTGTTGGTCTCTTCTCCCAAGTGGTAGAACAAGAGGAAACGTCCTCAAGGGGAGGTTTAGATTGGATTTTGGGAAAACATCTTCCGTGAAGGGGTTCTCGGACATGGCAGAGGCTGCCCAGGGCTGTGGTGGAGTCCCCGTGCTGGAGGTGGAAGGGGCTAACGGGGTCCTCCCTCCTTGCGCCCCAGAACCGCGACAACTACATCCGGTCGTGCAAGCTGCTCCCCGACGGCCGGAGCCTGATCGTGGGGGGGGAGGCCAGCACCCTGTCCATCTGGGACCTGGCAGCCCCCACACCACGCATCAAGGCCGAGCTCACCTCCTCTGCCCCCGCCTGCTACGCCCTGGCCATCAGCCCCGACGCCAAAGTCTGCTTCTCCTGCTGCAGCGACGGCAACATCGTGGTGTGGGACCTGCAGAACCAGACCCTGGTCAGGTGAGGCTGGGGGAGCCTGGGCAGGGCTGAGGGGGGGCTCCCCATCAGGTCAGGGACTGCTCCATCCCATCCAGGGCGTCCCCGACCCTCCCTGTGCTCTGAGCCTGGCCTGGGGACAGTCCCTGTCCTTGCAGAAGGGCTCTGCTCTGGGTGCTGGGTGCTGCCCCAGCCCCTGCTCTGCACTGCAGGCTCTGGCAGCCCTGATGGCCGAGCCCTCACCCTCTTTCCCAGGCAGTTTCAAGGTCACACGGATGGTGCCAGCTGCATCGACATCTCTAACGATGGCACCAAGCTGTGGACAGGAGGGTTGGACAACACCGTGCGGTGCTGGGACCTGCGGGAGGGGCGTCAGCTGCAGCAGCACGACTTCAGCTCCCAGGTAGGGGCTGGGGCCGGCCAGGAGCACCCAGAGCTGGCCAGGAGCACCCCGAGCTGGCCAGGAGCACCCCGGTGCCAGCTGGGATCTGCTGTGCCTCTGCCTGACCCGGGTTCTGCCCCCAGATCTTCTCCCTGGGGTACTGCCCGACGGGAGAGTGGCTGGCGGTGGGCATGGAGAGCAGCAACGTGGAGATCCTGCACGTCACCAAACCTGACAAGTACCAGCTGCACCTCCACGAGAGCTGCGTCCTCTCCCTCAAATTCGCCTCCTGTGGTAGGCACGGCCGGCCCAGCCCCCGGGGCTCTGCACCCTCCTGGACGCAGCCTCCTCTCCTGGCCGCGTGTGCCAGGGCTCGTGGCGTGGGGGGCAGTGGGAGCCAGCCTGGTCCTGGGTGGGTGCCAGTGGTGTCCCTCAGAGAAGGGGTGTCCGTCCCTCTGGAGCAGCACCTCCAGCTGCTCTCCTGGCTCTGTTGTCCTAAAACTGCCATAGAATGGTTTGGGTGGAAGGGACTTTAAGGCCCATCCAGTTCCACCCCCCTGCCATGGGCAGGGACACCTCCCACTGGATCAGGAAGCTCAAAGCAGCTCCATGTCCTTGTCCCCATCTTGTGTTACACAGCCCAGGCAGGATTTGGTGCAGGAATCAAGCTGGGGTCTGGTTTGGTGACGTGATGGTCCTTTTGTCCCTCCCACAGGGAAGTGGTTCGTGAGCACAGGGAAGGACAACCTGCTGAATGCTTGGCGGACACCCTACGGAGCCAGCATCTTCCAGGTGAGGGGGAGGCATCTGGATGGAGGTGGGGGTGGAATGAGGGCAGCTTCTGCCAGCAGCCCCACCTCTCCATCTCTCATGTTCAGTCTAAAGAATCCTCATCAGTGCTGAGCTGTGACATCTCCATCAATGACAAATTCATCGTTACGGGCTCTGGTGACAAGAAGGCCACAGTGTACGAGGTGGTGTACTGAGACCCCATCTGTCACCGTCCTTTGTCCATCAGAGAAGCAACTAAGCCTTGCCAGAGCTGCTGGAATTGGAGATGGCCCTGTTCTCCCTCATCATGCTCTGTTTTCAGCCACCAAACCAAGGCCAGGGCATCCCCCTGCAGTTCCTGCTCAACGTGTTGCAGCTGTGAAGGAGAGTGCAGGGGCAGGAGCTGCTCTGGCAATTCTAGGACCTGTCTGTCCATCTAGGATGAAGCTCTGGGAAAGCTATGAGTGACTGAGGTAGTGTTGCTCCTGAAATATTGCTACTGATTTAATGGCCACCCATTTTCTGCTGCAGAAACAGCTGTAAATTATCAGTAATGCATTTAGCTCTGTTTTCAATCCCTTACTAATAAAAAGGAACAAAGGGGTGGCTGGTTGGGTGGTGGGATGAGGGCTGATCTTACTGCTGGGCTGATGGGAACTCATCCCCAGGGAGTTGATCACCATAGAATGGTGTGGGGTGGAAGGATCTTTAAAGCCCATCAAGTTCCAACCCCTCTGCCAGGGGCAGGGAGAAATCCCACTGGATCAGGGGGCTCAAAGCCCCATCCAACCTGGCCTTGAACACCTCCAGGGATGGGGCAGCTACAAAATGATGGATGCCCATGGAAGTGGGGGCTCAGTGCCCTCCCACCAGGGCACCTTTGGGGACAGAGAAGGGGGAGCTCTTCCTGTCCTTCATCCCTTGGCGAGGGTTGCCTTGGCTGTGGCTTCCCCAGCCATCGGCATCATCCGGGCTATGAGGTGCGGGGGGGGGGGCGGGAGTGGTCCAGGAGAGACCCTCAACCTTTCTCTCGGGCAGCAGCGCTTGGAGAGGCTCCAGCCCTGGCTGCCAGCCTGCTGCATCCTCCTGGATCTGGTGACCTGTGCCCTTGGAGAAGATCCCAGCCAGCCCTCTCCGCTGCCGGTGGGCTGTGCTCCAAGGATCCCTGCTTTTCCCCCACGGCAGCGCTGGCGGGGAGCCAGCCCGATAAGCCGACTGCTCCGCATCTCATTTCCTTCGCAAACCGCTTCCTCCATCCAGCCTCCACCCCTCGCAGCGACCAGAGGCTGCTCTGCAGCCAGCACCGCGCAGCAAACCCCACCTCTCCCCACCACCACCCCGCCCTCCAAAAACCCGCTGTGGGGTCCTTCCCATCGCAGCCATCCCTGCTCTCCAGCTCCGGTTGCTCTTCCACCGTGGGTAAAATCCACGTAGGGATGAGCAGAGCAAGTGCAGGCACCGCGGTCCTGCTTCCAGCTCCCATCTGCAGCAAACCTGCCCCGATGCCGGGAAGGAGGAGCAGCCAAAGGGGCTCCAGTTCTCCCAGTCTCACCCCAGCTCCAGCCCTCCAGCTCTCAGCTGCCCAGGACAAGGCAGAGCTGTGCTTTTTTAGTTTGTTTTTATTATTAAATACAGCCCAGGAGGGACAGAGGGAGATGAGGACAGAGCCCCTCTGTCCCACAGCCTTTAACAAAAAGAAAAAAAACCAAACCCACAACAAAAAGTTAAAGGAAATCCTTAAAAAAAAGAAAACACCAAACCAACCCACAACCCTCCCAGCTCCCCCAGTCCAGATTTAGAAACAAACCAACAAAAAAGACCAAAGGAAGGAGAAAATCCCCAGGAAATTCACTTCGAGCAGCAGCTGCCACCACCTCCCAGCCCAGTGAGACACCTGGCCACTGGCCCAGGGCCACCTCCACCCCTCACTGCTCTCCTCTGGCTCGGCCGCCCCGGCCACAGGCTGCACATTCTTTGGGTAGTCAGGGCAGGCAGAGTCCACGCGTCTGTCCACGGGGATGTCCGTCTGTCCCCACGGCGTGGGCCCTCCCGCAGTTGGCACCTCTTTTGTTCTCAGTAAATGACCTCGTAGACCGTGGCTTTCTTGTCCCCTGAGCCAGTCACGATGAACTGGTCATCTGTGGAGACGTCGCAGCTGAGGACGGAGGAGGTTTCCTTTGACTGGAGAGAGGAAAACAGGGAGGGGAAGAGGGGGTGAGCACACAAAGCAGCCCCACAGCAACGTCCTCCTCCCACCCCTTGGGACCCCGAGTTTTGCCCAGGGAGGCTGCAGGGATGGGTTTGTTCACGGGGCTGAGAGAGATTTTTATCTCCCTTATGGGGACAGGCTGAGAGAGTTGGGATTGTTCAGCCTGGAGAAGAGAAGGCTCTGGGGAGACCTTAGAGCAGCCTCCCAGTGCTGAAAGGGGCTCCAGGAAAGCTGGGGAGGGGCTCTTGATCAGGGAGTGTAGGGATTGGATGGGGGGGAAGGGGTTTAGGCCAAAAGAGGTGAGATTGAGATGAGATTTTAGGGAGAAATGTTTTGCTGTGAGGGTGAGAAGGCCCTGGCCCAGGTTGCCCAGAGCAGTGGTGGCTGCCCCATCCCTGGAGGTGTTCAAGACCAGGTTGTTTGGGGCTTTGAGCCCCCTGATCCAGTGGGAGGTGTCCCTGCTCATGGCAGGGGGGTGGAACTGGGTGGGCTTTGAGGACCCTTCCAACCCAAACCATTCCATGACTCTATGATTTACAGCTGGATTGTACTGGGCAGTGCCAGCTCTTGGCAACCTCACCAGAAGAACTTCTCCCCCCAAACCCTGACAGCTGTAAATGCCCCTCACCTGGAAGATGCTGGCTCCGTAGGGTGTCCGCCAAGCGTTCAGCAGGTTGTCCTTCCCCGTGCTCACGAACCACTTCCCTGTGGGAGGGACAAAAGGACCATCACGTCACCAAACCAGACCCCAGCTTGATTCCTGCACCAAATCCTGCCTGGGCTGTGTAACACAAGATGGGGACAAGGACATGGAGCTGCTGTGAGCCTCCTGATCCAGTGGGAGGTGTCCCTGCCCATGGCAGGGGGGTGGAACTGGATGGGCCTTAAAGTCCCTTCCACCCAAACCATTCTATGGGATTTTTAGGACAACAGAGCCAGGATTGCAGCTGGAGGTGCTGCTCCAGAGGGACGGACACCCCTTCTCTGAGGGACACCACTGGCACCCACCCAGGACCAGGCTGGCTCCCACTGCCCCCCACGCCACGAGCCCTGGCACACACGGCCAGGAGAGGAGGCTGCATCCAGGAGGGTGCAGAGCCCCGGGGGCTGGGCCGGCCGTGCCTACCGCAGGAGGCGAATTTGAGGGAGAGGACGCAGCTCTCGTGGAGGTGCAGCTGGTACTTGTCAGGTTTGGTGACGTGCAGGATCTCCACGTTGCTGCTCTCCATGCCCACCGCCAGCCACTCTCCCGTCGGGCAGTACCCCAGGGAGAAGATCTGGGGGCAGAACCCGGGTCAGGCAGAGGCACAGCAGATCCCAGCTGGCACTGGGGTGCTCCTGGCCAGCTCGGGGTGCTCCTGGCCAGCTCTGGGGTGCTCCTGGCCGGCCCCAGCCCCTACCTGGGAGCTGAAGTCGTGCTGCTGCAGCTGACGCCCCTCCCGCAGGTCCCAGCACCGCACGGTGTTGTCCAACCCTCCTGTCCACAGCTTGGTGCCATCGTTAGAGATGTCGATGCAGCTGGCACCATCCGTGTGACCTTGAAACTGCCTGGGAAAGAGGGTGAGGGCTCGGCCATCAGGGCTGCCAGAGCCTGCAGTGCAGAGCAGGGGCTGGGGCAGCACCCAGCACCCAGAGCAGAGCCCTTCTGCAAGGACAGGGACTGTCCCCAGGCCAGGCTCAGAGCACAGGGAGGGTCGGGGACGCCCTGGATGGGATGGAGCAGTCCCTGACCTGATGGGGAGCCCCCCCTCAGCCCTGCCCAGGCTCCCCCAGCCTCACCTGACCAGGGTCTGGTTCTGCAGGTCCCACACCACGATGTTGCCGTCGCTGCAGCAGGAGAAGCAGACTTTGGCGTCGGGGCTGATGGCCAGGGCGTAGCAGGCGGGGGCAGAGGAGGTGAGCTCGGCCTTGATGCGTGGTGTGGGGGCTGCCAGGTCCCAGATGGACAGGGTGCTGGCCTCCCCCCCCACGATCAGGCTCCGGCCGTCGGGGAGCAGCTTGCACGACCGGATGTAGTTGTCGCGGTTCTGGGGCGCAAGGAGGGAGGACCCCGTTAGCCCCTTCCACCTCCAGCACGGGGACTCCACCACAGCCCTGGGCAGCCCCTGCCAGTGCCCGAGAACCCCTTCAGGGAAGATGTTTTTCCCAAAATCCAATCTAAACCTCCCCTTGAGGACGTTTCCTCTTGTTCTACCACTTGGGAGAAGAGACCAACACCCACCTGGCTCCACCCTCCTTTGCAGGAGCTGCAGAGAGCGATGAGGTTTCCCCTCAACCTCCTCTCCTCCAGACTGAACAGCCCCAGGACTGTCAGCAGTTCCCACAACTCCTGTTCTCCAGCCCCTTCCCCTTCTCCAGACATGCTCCAGCCCCACAAGGTCTTTCTTGGAGTGATGGACCCCAAACCGAAGCCAGGATCTGAGGTGTGGCTTCCCCAAGTCTGAGTCCAGGGGGACAATCCCTTCCCTGCTCCTGCCGGCCACCCCAGGGCTGGTCCAGGCCAGGATGCTGGTGGCCTTCTTGGCCAACTGGGCCACTGCTGGCTCGAGTTCACCAACACCCCCAGGTCCTTCTCTTTCCAGCTGCAATTCCCCAAGGCTGGAGCATCGCACGGGGTTGCTGCGACCCAAGTGCAGGACCCGGCACTTGGCCTTGTGACCCTCGTCGTCGCTTTCTGCACCCACAGTGGGGACCCCAGACCCCCTCCCCATCACAGCACGGTGGCACAGGGCAGGGAAGAAGGAAGCAGCCGTGTGGGAGTCGCAGCACCTCCTTCCTTACCAAGCAGTCGAGCTGAGCCACCGCTGTCTTGGTGCCCGGCTGCCCCACGTCCCACACCTTGACGCAGCCCTTGCCCCCCGTGTAAACGTGTCGCGTGGAGTTGCTGATGGTGACGGCGCAGACCACCTCGCCGTGGGTCAGGGTGTGGAGCTGCCGCGCGTGGCGGGGGATGCCGGAGCCGAGGAGGGCGTCGGGTGGGAAAGGCACCGGCTGCATCTGCCCATCGGCGCTGACGTGGAAGGAGTAGGCACTGGAAGGGGACACGGGAGTGAGAACCAGCTGAGGGTCCTGCATGGAGAGCAGCTGGCACTGTGTTGGACACAGGCATAGAATCATGGAAGGGTTTGGGTTGGAAAGGACCTCCAAGCCCAGTCAGTTCCAACCCCTGCCATGGGTAGGGACACCTCTCACTGGACCTGGGGGCTCCAAGCCCCATCCAAACTGCCCTTGAACACCTCCAGGGATGGGGCAGCCACCACTGCAATGGGCAACCTGGGCCAGGGCCTCCCCAAACCCATCGTGAAGAATTTCTTCCCAATGTCCAATCTAAATCTCCCTCCTTCCAGTTTGAAGCTGTCCCTCTCATCCTATCACTCCAGGCCCTTGTAAGAAGTCCCTCCCCAGCCTTCTCACAGGCAGCCCAGCTTGGAGTCCAAGCAATGCTCAGTGAAGCCCAGCCCAGCTGCTGCCCAGCAAGGGTGCCAACCCCAGGCTGTGCCTCCAATCCCACCTGAACCCCCCAAACACCCCATCCCCTGCCCCAAGTGCAGCCCCAAATCCCCACTTACGGCTTCCCCGAGGTGCCCACTTGCATCCCGGCCGCCAGCCCTGGGACGCGCATGTGCGGGTGGGGATCGTAGCCCACCTGGAGGGGACAGCAGGTGAGATCAGCTCACGCCCCACAGACCCCCCCCAGACCCTCTCTTACCCCCCCCACGGGGATGAGGCTCACGCACCAGCGGGGAGCGCCCGTAGCTGCCGGCTCCCACGGCGGCCGCGGCCCCGTTGAGCTGCGGGGACATGAGGTGGAGGCCGGCGTAGGCGCCGGTACCGGCCACGTCCCCGTTAACGGCGGGGTGGGCCATGCCGAAGGCTGCCGAGTAGGGGCTCTGCACTCCCAACGGGTTCCTCAGGCTCAGGGCTGCCAGGGGAGAGGTGGGATGGGATGAAGGGATGGGCCTCAAGGTCCAGGAGCAGCGCTCGGAGCTGCCCACGCGCAAGCTCACCCAGGGGATCCACGGGGGCCTTGGCGCTGGTGGGGCGGAACTGCTGGGCACCGCTGGAGCCTGGAGTCACCGCATCACCTTGGGAAGTGGGGGTGCTGGACTTCAGGTTGGGTGTTCCTGCCTTCTCCACCTGCCAGGAACAGAGAGAGAGAGAGCTGACAGCCGCGCTACCGCCCTGCTGGGGCGGCTCCTCGGGTCCACCCGCAGCGAGCTGGTCCCTGTTCCTCACCCCTGAGGGCAACCCAACCCAGCCAGCACTGCAGGGTCTGCACGATGGGAATCATGGAACCATTAAGATTGGAAAAGGCTTCTAAACTCATCCAGTCTAACCATCAGCCCAACCCCACCATCCCTACTAAACCACGTCCCAAAGTGCCACATTTACACCTTTTTTGAATCCCTCCAGGGATGGAGACTCCACCACCTCCTTGGGCAACCTCTGCCAGGGCTTCACCACTCTTTCAGTGAGAAATGATTCCTAATATCCAATCTAAACCTTCCCTGTTGCAACTTGAGGCTGTTTCCTCTCATCCTATCATTTGTCAGTTGGGAAAAGGGGACGAGAGAGGGGATCTAACAGAGCAGGAACCCTCCCTGTCGCCCCAGCATCACCTTCACCCCATGGGTTTGGAGGCAGGTGGACCCACATCTGTCAGCTCTACCAGAAGGGACACGAGAACAACCCCTGAGTGAAGTGCCCCCGTTCCCCCACGTACCGTGGGCGCATCCTTGCTCCGAGATGGGGATGTGCTGCTCGAGGAGGCCATGGAGGTCGGGCTGAGAGGTACGGCCTCCTTCCTCCCCAGAGGGACCTTCTCCACCCCGTTCTCCCGGGATGAGTAGGAGTGGACGCTGTGGGGGGAAGAGGGGTCCTGGGGGAGGAGGGGAGGGAAATCAGCAGGGAGCAGGGTAGGAGCATGGAGACATCCCAGAGCACCCCAAGTGAGGGTCAGGCTGGGAGCTTGGATCCACAGGCTCATCGCTGGTGAACATGACTTGAGGGTCCCATCACCACCTCCCCATGCTGCCCACCTCCACCTGTAACAACCCATTAGCCCCCCACTCAGGCAGAGGGATGGGCAGTGCATGCCAACCCCAGCCCCCTCCCAGCCACCGCCACACTGACCTCATCCACCACCAAGTTGTCTTCGCTTTTGTCGGCGTCGCTGCCCTGAAACGCAGAGGATGGTTGGAGCCAAAGGGGCTGAAGCTGCCCTTGCTCCCACCTGGGAAGGGTTGGCAGCTCCACTCATCACCCTGCAAGAGGGGACAGGGATGCCCCAGGGGACAGGGATGCCCCAAGCCCCCCTAGCTCCTGTTTTGAGGCTCACATAATCTGTAACGAAGTCTTTCTCCTCCACCTTCCTCTTCTTGCTGCTGCTCAGGTACTCGGAGATGGTTCGTGCCCGCTCCCCGTTGGGCAGTGCCAGGGAGCTCTGGGGTGGGGGGACACAGCATTAGGGGCTAGGATTGCTGTGCCAGCTCCCAGGATGGGCAGCACCCATTGCAGGGCTGTGATCCCAGGATGGGCAGCACCCATTGCAGAGCTGTGTCAAGCTCCCAGGGCACGGACGGACCCAGTCCATCCCCTTGTGCCACCAAATCTTGCCAGAGGAGCAAGGAGGGTGGATGCTGCTTAGTGGGGGACAGCAGGGTTTGCCCTGGGCATCCCCACAGGGAGAGCACCCACCCACAAAGCTGTGCCAGCACTGGGGAGCCAGTTGGGGAGCAGGGCCCATCCCTCACACAGCACCAGCTCCCAAGATCACAGACAGATCCTGTGCAGCCCGAGAGAAAAGGTGCAAGAGAAGGAAAAAGCACTTACGGGGCCGGGGTCTCGCTCTGTTGCCATAGAAACGCGGAGGCGCAGCAGAAGGAGAAGAGAAAGAGGGAGATGTTGGTGCCATCACTGAGAGCCCCCCCAGGAAGGTGCCCACTCCTCCCACAGGTGCCAGGGTGCTCATGGCAGGGCTGGGTCAGTGCTACAGCAGCAGGGTGGTACTGGATCCCCCACCAGCCATGACCCCCTAAGGCCATCCCAGGAGATGCTGCTCGGTGGGGAACATCTCCCACCCAGACCCCTTGCAGTCAGGAAGCCCCTGGCTCCCTCAGCCCGGTTGGAAGCCACCTCCTACCCCAGGGAGTGCCCAAGCAGGAAGGGAACGGGGAGAAGATTCAGCCCTGGGGCCCAGCAGCACCAGTTCCCAGGGGGGTCCCACCAGATCCAACCTCCTCCCATCACCACCCCATCCACCCCAAGCTCACCCCTGGGCTCGGTGTCGTGGGCTCCTCGGTCGTCTTTGGCGAGGAGCTGGGCTTGTGCCCCCAGTGCCCCCGAGAGTGCCAGCAGCCCCGAGGCACTGCCGATGCCCGCGAGGCCGGTGGGCTGCATCCCAGAGGGGTGGGGGGTCAGTGGGATGGGGGGAGCGTGGTGTGAGAGGTGCTGGGTCTGGAGCTGGTGCTGGAGAGAAGCAGGAGGAGAGAGCAGATGGGGGACCCTACCCCTCTCCATATGGGTGGGGGGAATGACCCCTAATCCATACGGATGGGGGGACCCTATTCATAATCCACACAAATGGGGGACCCTATTCATAATCCTCATGGATGGGGGGACCCTCCTCCCTAATCCACCATACCACTTCAGTCTTGAGGGAATAAACAAGGTGTGGGGACAGTGGTGACCCCTTCACCTCCACCTGGGGCAACAGGGCATCAGGATACAGCAACATGCACCAACCATCACCCTTGCACCCTCCTTTGACACCCCCAGTACTGCTGGCAGCCCCCCAGAGCAGCCTGGCTTGCCCCCTTCTTCCCCCTTTACTCAGCCACAGGTAGGAGAAGGTGAATGGGGTGCCCAGGCCAGGCCAGCCCAGCCCAGGGAGGTGCCATCGCCTGTGGGAGCCCAGCACCCCCAGCCAAGGGGGGATGTTGGGAAGGGGTGGGCAGAGGGTTGACGTACCCCGATCGCCGCGTTCAGGTCGGTCATAGTCACCTGCTTCGCACGCTCCACGGCCTGGACAACCTGCTGCTGGTGCTGTGGGGAGAGAAGGGTGCATCAGCACCAGGGGACACCACCACTGACTCCAGAGGGGCTGCAGCAGGCTCCTTTCTTCAGGGGATGGGGCACAACCAGCCCCCCAGCCCAGCCAAAAGCGCAGGGGCTGGGTCCCTGAGCAGAGATTGTCCCCTTTGTCCCAGAGCTCTGCGAGCCTGGTCAGGGATGCTCCCTGTGCCCAAAAAGGGAGCTCTGTACACCCAGTTGGTCCCCAAGCAAGGGATGTTCCCTGTTCCCTAAGGGAGCTCTGTACACCCAGTTTGACCCCAAGCAGGGATGCTCCCTGCACCCCAAAAGAGAGATCTGCATGCCCTGTTGGGCCCCACACAGGGATGCTCCCTGCACCCCAAAAGACAGCTCTGCACACCTGGTTGGGCCCCAAGGAGGGATGATCCCTGTGCCCTAAGGGAGCTCTTCACACCCAGTTGGTCCCTGAGCCGGGATGCTCCCTGTGCCCTAAGGGAGCTCTGCATGTCCCCAAGCAGGGATGCTGCCTGTGCCCTAAAGGTGCTCTTCATGCCTGGTCTGTGCCCTAAAGGTGCTCTTCATGCTCCCTGTGCCCCGAGGGAACTCTTGCACACCCCGTTGGGCCCCGAGGGCTCACCCACCTCCTGAGACAGGAACGGGATGAGCTGAGCGCAGATCACGTTGAGCCGCTTGGCGATCTCTGTCTGCAAGCGGAAGAAAGGCAGCGCCTGTCAGGGCGAGGGGCAAAGCTGCCCCCACCC
This sequence comes from Dromococcyx pavoninus, assembly GCA_033558185.1. Classification (NCBI taxonomy): domain Eukaryota; kingdom Metazoa; phylum Chordata; class Aves; order Cuculiformes; family Neomorphidae; genus Dromococcyx; species Dromococcyx pavoninus. The sequence goes on from JAUMJL010000849.1 coordinate 31,139, forward strand.
CAAGCAGCCCCAGCACCACAGGAGACCCTTCCCCATCGCCACCCAAGCAGAACGCTGGCCCTTGGCCCCAAAAGCTGTTGTTCATCACCAAGGAGCAGAAATACCATAAGGGAGATCGGCAAAGCTCTCCTTCCTAACGCCACTCCCTCCAAAACCATGAGCCCAACATCCTCCATCCCTACCCTGAGAGCTCCAGGATGGTTCCCACCTCCTCCCTGCCAGGGTCATGGAGCCCCATGGCCCCTGCCACCAAGGGCCATCTCCAAACAAGCCCCCAGGCCTGCAGGTCAGGACCCTGGCAGCCTCCCCTCCGCCCTCGGCGCAGCCTCCTGCCAGCAGCACGACCACTAATTGCAGCTCTCCCAGCCCACAGGAAGCCCTGGAGAGGTGCTCTCCTTCCAGCTGCTGTTTTTCTGCAACACTTGAGTGCCACAGGCAATCAGGAGTGAGGAGAGCAGGAGCAGCACGGGGAGGGAGCGTGCCCTGCCATGCTCTCATCGAACACCACAGCCAGGGAGGGCCCCCACCAGCCCCACTCTGCACATCCCGTGCTACAGGAGAGCACCCACTGCCAACCCTGGCCTCAGAGACTCATCCCTGGGGAGAAACTTCAGGGGGTGCAGGGTCAGCCCCCTGCCCCAAGCACCAGTGGGTGAAAGGGGGAGAGAAGGCACAGCTGGAGGCAACAGTGGAGGTGCCCAGGCTGCTCTTCATTGCACAGAGCTGGGGACCCCACCCTAGTGAGGGGGCAGAGGTCAGCACCTTCCTCAAAACCCTCTGCTCCTGGGCAAGCAGGGGATACTCTGGATTGATGTTCCTGGTGCTCCAGTTCTGGAATCCTCAACATAAGATGGATATGGGTTGGAATGGGTCCAGAGGAGGGCTATGAAGATGATGAGAGGGATGGAGCTCCTCTGCTATGATAACAGGCTGGGAGAGTTGGGTTTGTTCAGCCTGGAGAAGGGAGGGCTCTGGGAAGGACCTCATAGCGACCCTTCCAGTACTGAAAGGGGCTCCAGGAAAGCTGGGGAGGGACTTTTTACAAGGCTTGTAGTGATAGGATGAAGGGGAATGGCTTTAAATTGGAAGGGGGAAGATTTACATTACACATTAGGAAGAAATTCTTCACAATAAGGTGAGGAGGTGCTGGGCCAGTTTGCCCAGAGAATCATAGAATCAAAACTTTCCAACTGGAAAAGACCTTTGAGATCATCAAGTCCAACTGCACCCAACGCTAAACCATGTCTCTCAAGGGGTGGCTGCCCCATCCCTGGAGGTGTTCAAGGCTGGGTTGGATGGGGCTTGGAGCCCACTGATCCAGTGGGAGGTGTCTCTGCCCATGGCAGGGGGGTGGAACTGGATGGGCTGGAGGTCCCTTCCAACACAAACCATTCCATGATTCTATGTTAAGGTGCTGTCCCAAGCTCCAAGGAGCTCCTGCTCACACTGGTGGGGAGGATGAAACCATAATGGAGCCAGCACGGGGCTGAGAGGAGGAGGTTGAACCTGGACCCTCCTGGACCCCAGGAGGAGACCAGAAACTGAAGGATCCCAACAGCCAGGGATGGAGCTGACCCTGGATCTCCCCACCAGGACCTCCAGAACGTCCCCCATGCCCAACTGGTGGAAACACAGACCCCAGGACACCCTCGAGAGCCACCATCGAGCCATTTCTGCCAGACTCACAGAGAGTAGAAACGACCCCGCCCCCGCCCTCCCTTCCCCTTCCGAGGGAGGGAAAAATAAAGAGAAAGAAAAGAAAGAAAAGGGGGGGGAGCAAAGAGATTTGGCAGCCGGCAGTTCTGGGAAGGATTTAGCTGTCTCCCGGGGCCGGCAGTGATGGATTCTCTTCCCTAATGCACTGATGGGCAGCAGCTCCTTGGGGAGAGCTGCCTCCAATTCACTCGCGCTCGTTAATGTGCAATTTACTGGCACTTTAACGCTCTCAGCATGAAAAATGATCATGCTGTTTGCAGCCCCCCCAGCCACCGGCACCGGCACCTCCCCTCTGGCTGGCGGTGAGCGCCTCCAAGGCCAAGCACATTCGGGGAGGTGGTTTTATAAAAAGCTTCAGGCCCTTTGCACGCCAAAAAAAAAACCAACCCCACCAAACAAAACCCAAAACAACAATAAAAAATTAACGTCTCCTGCTCGTTCTTTCCTTGAGCCTCCCCTGCGGCTGCCTGCAGAGCTCCAGCATCACTGCCAGCCCCCAGCCCCATCTCCCTCTCCAAGAACCCAGGGGGGAAATCATCCTGCATCCCAGCTCTTGCTGGGTGCATGGGGAGCCTTTCGGGGGTGCTGAGCGGGGATGGATCCGGCACCACACCAATGGAGCTACACTGCGAATGGGGCATGTGTTTTCTCGGGGTCCTGAGCGCTCAGGATCCCCAGCACGTACCCAGGAGCTCAGGACACCCGCCTGTAGCCCCTGAGCTCAGGACCCCAAGACCAAAACCCCTGAGCTCAGGACCCCAAGACCAAAACCCCTGAGCTCAACATCCCAAGCTCAAACCCCTGAGCTCAGGACCCCAAACCCCTGAGCTCAGAACCCCAAGCCCAAACCCCTGAGCCTGATCAGCATCCCAAGCCCAAACCCCTGAACTCAGGACCCCAGCCTGTACCCCCTGAGCTCAGGACTCCAAGCCTGTAACCCCTGTGCTCAGGACCCCAAGCCCCTGAGCTCAGGACCCCAAGCCCAAACCCCCTGAGCTCAGGACCCCAAGCCCAATTCCCTGAGCTCAGGATCCCAGCCTGTACCCCCTGAGCTCAGGATCCCGAGCCCAGAGTCTGGAGCTCAGGACCCCTGCCCAGGAGCTCAGGATCCCAAGCCCAAACCCCTGAGCTCAGGACCCCCACCCAGGAGCTCGGGACCCCGGCGCACACCAGGAGAGGCACCAGATCCGGGGGAAGGGGAGGCGGATCCGCGCCCCGCGGCGGCGATACCCCGCGGCGATGCCCCGCGGCTGCCGTGCGGGCGGTGCCCGTTCCCCGCACAATGGCCGCGGGGCTGTCAGAGCAGACTCACGGGCCCTCGTTAAAAGTGCAGACAGCTCCCTGGCGGGCGGCCAGCGGCACCTGGGACCGGCAGAAAACACGAGCCTCCACCGGCCAAAAAAAAACCGGGGGAGAACCGGCAGCCAGATGAGAGGAGCCGGCAGCCCTCCGGGAGGGGGCACCGAGCCACACGGACCCTCAGCATCATCTCTTGGAAGGGTGGCTTCACGCATCCTTCCCAGCTTGGTGGAATGGTTTGGGTTGGAAGGGACCTCAGAGCCCATCCTGGGACACCTCCCACTGGATCAGGGGGCTCAAAGCCCCATCCAACCTGGCCTTGAACACCTCCAGGGATGGGGCAGCCACGACCTCCCTGGGCAACCTGTGCTGGTTTCTCTCTAGCCACATCGTGAAGAATTTCTTCCTGATGTCTAATCTAGATCTCCCCCCTTCCAATTTAAAGCTGTTCCACTTCATCCTATCATTCCATGCCCTTGGAAAAAGTCCCTCCCCAGCTTTCTTGTAGGATCCCCTCCTCTTGTAGCAAGGGGCAGGGCACAGTGCAGGGAAACAGCGAGGAGGGCAGAAACACCAAGAGGGGCAGAAACACCCTCCTAGAGGGCACAAAGCTGGTGAGAGCGGCCCTCAGCCCACCCAGTGCCAGGGTCCAGCAACCCCACGCCAGCTCCCATGCAACAGTTGGCAAAGACAGTTCCAGGGCACGGGGTGGGAAGGAAGGAGCCCGTGGCTGCAGCACGCCTCGCCAGGCTCCTCCGCAGCCTCGTTAAAAATAGATGAGAAGAAACCTTCTGTCTCAGAGCAGCTGGTGACCCGGAGCATGGCGCAGAGAGAGCGAGGGATGGGGAGGCAGCGAGGGGGGATGCGCAGCCCCGAGCCCTCAGGGAGCCCCCCAGCCCTCTCCTCCTCACCTCAGAGTGCTCCCAGCGAGCTACCCCGGGGCTATTGCTCCTCACCCTGCCGTGATGCCACGGCATCCCTCGTGAGCTGGTCTCCTCCACCACCACCATCCCCAAAGCAGCCACTCACAGCCCTGCAAGCACAAGCCCTCCACCACTGAGCTCTCCCCACTGCAACAAACCCACAGCAATCCAGGTGGGAATGCGTTCCCTGAACCCAGTGAGCAACCGGCAGCTCACGCACGTGCCGAGGGCTGAGGAGCCACGACAGGGTGTGACACAAAGCTCCTAAAGCACTGTCCCCCCCACAAGCACAGCCTTCCCTGGGCTACAGCAGGAAGTCCCCTAGAATCATAGACCAACCTGAATTGGAAGGGATCCACAAGGATCACCAAGTCCAGCTCCTATCCCTGCACAGGCCAACCCCAACATTCACACCGTGGGACTGAGGGCTTTGTAAATACCTCCCACGCTTTCCCAAGGAAGGGATGACCCCCAAAGGGCCTGGATGTGATGCAGAGACAGGGAAATCAGGACAATGGTCCCATCCCACTCACACTCACCTGTTTGTGCATCTCGATGTTCAGCCCGTAGGACATCTCGTAGTACTGCGAGGGAGAGAAGGCAGCATCAGCACCACTGGGCAGCCCAGTGGGTCTCACAACTGGAAGGTCCTCTCCAACACTGTCATGCTTGGCCACAAACACCCACGCTGTGGCCACACCAGGAGAACACAGTCCCCAGCTCCTTGCCCGGGAGCAGAAGGCTCTCCAGGACAAAGCCACAGCCCACAGAATGGCCGTGGTCCTCTCGTGGCTCCCAGAGAGGAGACAACCTGCATGGGAATGGCTTTGCCACCACCCTGCCAGCGTGAACCCCGGCTACAAGCCCTGCTCAAACACCACAGCTCGTTTTGGGGGAAAACCAAGGCAATAGCAGCCACAGGAATCAAATCTCAGGCCTGGCCACACAAGCCCAATGCAAGGAGAAGCCAAAGCATCCCAGGGCCTCGTCTCCTTTGATGCTCCAGAGGAAACACCCCCCACCGCCTTCCTCCTTTCAGGTGGAACTCACTAACCATGACATAATGACGCTGGATTTCTGTTTTTTCTGTTGCCAGCTTTTCACATTCTAACTTCAAGCTGTAAAAATAAAGAGGAGAAAAAACAGAGGAAGGGAGGAAAAAAGAAGGAGAGACCCCCTGCTTCTCCCCAGACAAGATCTCCTGGGTTGAACAGAGCAGAAGCCCTCTCAGAGCACCTCCTGCTCTCAGATCAAATCCTGGCTCCCAGCACAAGGCAAGAAAACCACCTGAAAGAAGGTGGGAAAGGGCTGATAAAGGAGAGGGACAGCAGGGGAATCCAGGCACCAGGGAGCAATCCGCACCAAGTTTTAAACCCCTCTCCAGCATCTGCTTCCCAAATGGAGCGAGCTGCAAAGCCTGAGCTGCACTTCAAACCTTGCTGTGCCCAGCACGGTGTGGGGAAGGGGAGGTGATCCTGGCCAGCACAAACTCCAGGTCACCTCAGTGACAGCTGCAGCTCAGCCCAGATGCTGGACTGTGTAAAGTACATTCATCCCAGGGCTTTAGGGAGGAGAAAGGCAAGCTTCCCCCTCCAACTGAAACATTTCAAGCTACCAAGGTGGCCTTTGAGGTCCTGGAAGCCAGCACCATCATCCTGGGGCTTTAGGCAGGAGGATGCTGAGCTTTCCCCTCCAACGATGGCATTTCAAGGTACCAGGACGGCCCTTGGCACTGCTGACCTCCAGACAGACCAGTGCCCACAGCAGCACGGGACAGTGCTTCCCGCCAGCTGCACTGGTGCCCAGCACCAAGGGCCCACCCACCTCTCGCCAGCACCAGTTAAGCACCCAGCACCTCACTGGAACACGAGCTCCGGCACCTTCTCACCTGTGGTACTGGTTCTGCAGGAACTGGAATTCCTCTTTGATGCGGTCCAGGGTCTCTGGGTAAGTCAGCTTGAGCGACTGGGGCGTACTGGGAATGGCACTGGCAGCGACAGTGGCTCCTGAGGCAGCAGAGGGCGCCTGGAGGTGGGCCTAGGGAGAGAAGAAGACATCTCGGGGTCACCATGAGTGCTCCCACACCATCGGAAGAGGCAAAGGGCACTGGGAAAGTGGCACATGGAGGAGGTGGCAGAGAGAGCGATCCCAGAGCAAACTGGTCTCAACCAGGCACCGACCTCCACCTTTTCATCATCGGTTCAGCCACCGAGCCTGAAGAGGAGGATTAACAACCACAGAGGCACAGAAGGTAGAATCATGGAATGGTTTGGATTGGAAAGGACCTCAAAGCCCTTCCAGTTCCACCTCCCACTGGATCAGGGGGCTCCAAGCCCCATCCAGCCTGGTCTTGAACACCTCCAGGGATGGGGCAGCCATCACTGCTCTGGGCAACCTGGGCCAGGGCCTCCCCACCCTCACAATGAAGAATTTCTTCCTAAAGTCCAATATAAATCTTCCCCCTTCCAATTTAAAGCCATTCCCCCTCATCCTATCCCTGCACTCCCTGATCAAGGGCCTCTTCCCAGCTTTCCTGGAGCCCCTTTCAGTCCTGGGAGGCTGCTCTAAGGTCTCCCCTCAGCCTTCTCTTCTCCAGGCTGAACAACCCCAACTTTCTCAGCCTGTCCTCATGGCAGAGCACGTCACCACCAGCCTTCCCACCCAGCCCTGCTCCATCCTCACCCACGTGCCACTCGGCACAGCTTCCCACTTGCTCCTCACTGCTCCCACGGTCACACCTGACCGTGATCCAGCTCCCAGCCTGTCCTCAGGCCCACATCCTCACAGCTCTGGGGCTCAGCATCACTTTGGGAAGAGCCACTTCGGAGCGTGTTACAAGCCATCAGCACAACTCTCAAGATAAGGCCAAGGCTCCTGCGCTTCCGTGGGGCGAGGTGAGCGGAGAGGGCTCAGTTTGGGGTCAGAGACCCCACCACGGGCTCAGCCAGCTCGGCTCTGTCACACCCACACATGCTCACCCAGGGACCAGAGAGACGAGGCTGAGCTATGGACTCACCGGGGGCCGGTTCTGCGGGAACATTTTTGGCACCAGACAGGTCCAGGATCCTTCTTGTTGTTCCAGGCACCGCTGCGGGCTCAGGATGGGATCCTGGGGATGCTTTCCAGCTCCAGATCAGGCCCTGGGAGAAAGATCTGGGAGTCACTGCGCGGGGTGCGGCAGGGCCATGGCAGAGTAGGGCAGAGCCCCGGGACACCGGGACCAGCACCGGGATAGGGCCCAGCACTGGGAAGGGGACTGGGATCCAGATAGGGACCTGCACAAGGACCGGGTCTAGAATTGGCAACGGGACAGTGACCGGCAATCAGCACCGGGATAGTGACCAGCACCAGAACAAGGATCAGCACTTAGCACGGGTACCGGGACCAGGACCAGCACCCGCACATCCCCGGGACACCCGGCCGTGCCGCTCCGCCCCGCATCCCCGTGGTGGGCACCGGAGGCGTCCCGGTTCTCCTGCCGCCCCCCGGCTGCCCGGCTCCGCCGCGCCGCGCAGACAATGGCCCCGGCAGCACCCGCAGAGCCCCGGCCGGGGGAGGGACCGGCCCCGCCACCGCCCCGGCCCCGAGCGCGGCCAGACCCGCCCGGCGGGAGGGACCGGAGCGGCGGGGACCGAACCGGAGAGGGGGGGGACGGAGCGGAACCGGAGCGGCAGAGACTCAGCCGGAGGGAGGGAGGACTGAATCGGACCGGAGAAGGGGAGACGGAACCGGAGCCGGGGGGGGGGGACGAACCAAACCGGAGCTGCAAGGCGTCGGATGGGACTCACCGCTCTACCGGGTCCGGACCCGGCTCGGGGGGACGAGCCGAGCCGGGCCGAACCGAACTGAGCCGAACCGAGACGAATCGAATCGAGACGCGTAGGGCCAGACCGAGCCAGCCAAGCCGAGCGGTGCAGGGCTGGACCGAGCCGAGCCGAGCCGAGCTGAACAGAGCCAGCTGAGTCGAGTCGAGCGGGGCTGGACCAAGCCCAGCTGAGCCGATCCAGGCGGGCCGAGCAGGGCTGGACCGAGCCCAGCCGAGCTGAGCTGAGCCGAGCCGAGCCGAGCCCTGCCGGGCTGGACCGAGCTGAGCTGAGCCGATCCAGGCGGACCAGAACTAACCGAACCGAGCCCAGCAGGACCAAACCGAGCCGAGCCGGGGCTGGACCGAGCGGAGTCGGCCCGAGCCAGCCAAGCCCCCTCCCCACCCACCGCCCCCGCCCCGCCCGCCGCGGCCGCCGCGCTGCGGAGCGCGATCAATGAACGAGCGCCAGCGCCGGCTCCACGTGGGGCCTGGCCCGTGCGGGCGAGCGCCCCGGCGCTCAGCCAATGGGAGCCGCCCTTCCCCACGTGGGGCGCGCGGAGCTGCCTTTCTATTGGTCAGCGGGGCCGGCGGCCGTGGACGGTGTCAATCTAAGGGAGGCAGAGGAGGCGGTGCGGAGCTTTAACCCCTGCGGTGCCGGGCAGGCGCAAAGTGGGGGGAGCACCGGGGGGTGCAGCCCCTTCCCAGCCCGGCAGCGGGGACCCCCCCCATCCCCTCCAATGGAGCCGTGAGGGTTGCATTGAAGAGCCAGTGCCAGCCGCCAGGGCTTTCTTCTACCAAACATTGAAGCATAAGAAGTCATCGCCCCCTCCTTTTCCTCCCGACCCCCCCCCCTTTTTTTTTCGTTTAATGAAGAAAAGAAAAGAAACCCGAAATCCTCCTCCCGAGGCTCGCTGAGAATTCCCTGCACCATGGGATGGCGGGGAGAGGCAGCATCTCTCTCCCCAGGCACTGGCCTGGGAAGGGGTCTGGGGTCCTGCCCTCTCCCAGGCCCTGGAAGCCCCATTAAGGAGTCCCCTGCTCCCCCACCTCACCCTGCCAGCAGCCCAGCCCTAGCTCCCTGCCATCACCCACGCTGAGAGGCAGATTTCTGCAGGGATGCTGCACCAGGAAGCCCATAGCAAAGCTGCTTTCCTTGGGGAAATTCAAGCATAGGTGGATAATGGGAACCCCCTGGTACCCCTCCTCCTCACCCTGCAACACCCCATCACTAACTCCTTGCCATTACTTGCCCCACGAGGCAGCTTTCCCCAGGGATACTGCTCCAGGAGGCCTATTGCAGAGTTGCTTTCCTTGGGAAAACTGGAGGATGGAAGGATAGTGGGGAATGGGATTCCCCCGCTTCAGCCTGCCAGCACCCCAGCCACAGCTCCCTGCCATCACCCACGCTGCAAGGCAGCTTTCCACAGGGATGCTGCTCCAGGAGGCCCATTGCAGAGCTGCTTTCCTTGGGAATAATCAAGGATGAGTGGATAATGAGGAAAGGAACCCCCCCTGCTGCCAGCCCACCAGCCCCACACCAGTCCCAGCACTGCCCACTCCGCTCCCCAGAGCCCCCATTCCCAGCCTGGGAACCACACATATTTTTCTCATGGATTTGCTGGTGGTTTCCCTCCTTTCGGGGCGATGGGTTCATTGTTGGAGGTTTTTTGGGCTGCCTGCAGGTCAATCCGGGCTTACACAGAGCAGGAAATAAAACATGTGAAGAGCAGCAGCTGTGAGGGGTCAACCTCTCCTCCTATTCAAACTTAATCCATGACCAGCCCCTTTCCTCCCCACCACAGCTCCATCCTCTTGGTCCCATCACCATTCGGAAGCCACGGGCCCATGGGACAGGCCCATCCTCACACCAGAGCGCTCAGGCACAGGCTTTCCGGGATGATCAAAGGGACTCTTCTGAGCAGAAAGCAAAGCAAAGCCAGACACTTCCCCAGCCCCTTTTCCTTTCCCCAGATGGTGTTTGGCCGGGGAGACACGGGCTCGGGGCATCCAGAAGGAAAACTCCTGCCTGCAGAGTTAAAATTTGCGGTTGAATGCACCCCTAAAAATTCCCTGAGCGTGGCATTAGCACAGCCTTCCTGGACAACCGAGTTTCAGGGCTCACAGGAACAGTGCAAGGTTCTATCCTTACAACAAGAAAGGAAAAAATCCCACAGAAAGCAAATCATCCCAAAATATGGAATGGTTTGTGTTGGAGGGGACCTCATAGCCCATCCAGTTCCACCCCCCCTGCCATGGGCAGGGACACCTCCCACTGGATCAGGGGGCTTCAAGCCCCATCCAACCTGGCCTTCAACACCTCCAGGGATGGGGCAGCCACCACTGCTCTGGGCAACCTGGGCCAGGGCCTCCCCACCCTCACAGCAAAACATTTCTTCCTAAGATCTCAGCTCAAAACCATTCCCCCTCATCCTATCCCTGCAATCCCCCAGCTTTCCTGGAGCCCCTTTCAGTACTGAAAGGCTGCTATGAAGTCCCCCTGGAGCCAGGGGACACGGCAGGGATGGCATCCCTGGGGACACAGCTCAGCTCCAGGCCCTGGTAGAAAGGAACAATAATAATAACCTCAACAAACCCACTGAAATGCAGCACAACACTGCAAAGGCCACCCTGGACATGCCTGGAGGGTTCAGAAGCCTCAGAGCAACAGCTTGCACTGTCCCTGCGGGCTGTGAGCAGGGTTTTCCAGTCATGAATCATGTCCTGGTGGCTTTGCAGAGCCAGGGCCAACCCCCAGTCGCCCCAAAGGGAAGCCCAGGTTGTTTGCCTTTCAGTCCCTTGGCGTTTTCTGATGGGAAATCAGAAAAACAGTCTGATCAGACTCAGTCTCGGATCAGAATAAGGCTGAGATGAGAGATCTCCCGTCCCTCCAGCTCTGCTGAGGGAAGCCAGGGGAGAGAGACCCCTCTCCGGAGCTGGTGGGATGCTCCCACCATCCCTGCACCCACTCTCAGTCCTGAACCAGTGACAGGTGTGGTTTTGTGCCCTGTGGAGAGGGAAGGGCTGGGAAGGAAGAGTGTCAGAAGAGCAGTCTCCCAGCCCTTATTTTATTTTAAAATGTAATAACGGTGTGATGTCTATTTTCGGAGATGGAACAGATCCTTTCTGGAAGAGGGCCATAAATCTCAAAGGGAGGAGAAATAATTTGGCCAAGGTCACGTTGAGGCAGCAAGAGTGTAAAAGGGAAAAAAAACCCAAACCAAACAAACCTAAAATAATAACAAAACAAGCAGTTGGGAGTTGACCTGACACACATCTGCACCCCACACCCCCTCCCCAGCCTGGGAATCCCATCCCCTCTGCCCTCCTGCTCCCTGCCCTGTGCCTTCCCAGTATCACCCCACAGGGCTGGGATGGGAGAAAGGGGAGCAGAGGGGACCAGAGACCCCACGGAGCAGCCCCCAGCAGAACCCTGGTGCCCTTGCTCTGGAAGCACCCCTTGAAACCCCCTCAAGTCCCTCTCCCCTGGCTTGGGGAGCCCTCAGGTGTGCTGGGACACGGGACAGGTGTATCTACCTGCGTGCTGGGTGGACAAAGAGCTTGAGGTGGTGCTGGGCTGTCACAGGGGGTACTGAGCTCCCCCTGGCACGAGGGCAGGATGGTGGCAGAGCTGGGTAAATGCCATTGCAGCACTGCTGAGGAAGGAAACGATGCCTCTGGCGGATCCCCCTGCCCTCTGGCTGCGAGCACTGGTCACTCTGTCCCATCCCAGGTCCTGGGGCTCTGGCAGTGCCATCCATCACCACCACCCTGCATCGTCCATCCTGGGGAGAGGCAGAGCTGGCACGGGACAGGCACAGGCAGCCCAGTTGGGGCTTGGCAGGGTCAAATCTGCTTGCACTGTGTGATGCATCCACCGACTCAGTGGATGCAGAGCAAGGGATGCAGGAGTGGCAGGGTCAGCAGGGATGAAGCAGCTCCAAGAGGCAGCCAAATGCCTGCCAGGGACCACTTGACACATCCCTGAAGGGAGGAAAGGGAGAAACTGCTGCAGCCTAGGGAGTGTCTGGCATTGCCTGGGTCTGCAGCCATGGAGGGGCTGAGGTCTGCCAGGTCCAGGTAGGGAGCATCCTCCTCCCATGGGCTGCAACGTGAGGGGTCCGACAGGCTCAGGCAGCTGAGGTCGAGAGGGGTGGAGGCACAGGGCAGAGCGTTGGAAGGGTAAGGAGATGCTGAGACAGAGGCTGAGCATTTATCCAAGGCTTTAGAGAGGGGCATTTCTTGTCCAGAAGCCAGCCCTCGTGCAGCAGCTCCGAGCAGCGGGGTGACCCCTGCCGTGGTGGAAAGGGCCCTGGCACGCGCGTACATCCTGCTCCTGGTGGCCTTTGCTTCGGTGGGAACATCGTGGTAGGAGCTGGAAAGGAAAGGACCCCAGGAATACCCACGTCATCCACTGTAGTGAGGATCAGGCCTTCCCTTGAACCAGGGCTGGTGGGGAAAGGCCAGCCACCCCGCAGCCCGGCTGGCGCGCGGCAGCCTCGCGCTTCCAGAGAGCTCATCCCTGGCAGCGCCGCATCTCCGTGCGGTTCCTGGCAAGTGGCACAAAACAAACTGCTGCTCGTACCCTCTGGCTGCTTCTCCAGCCTCCCCTGCCAGCTCCTCCGTGCCAGAGAGGCTGCAGCGGGGCTGGGGTGCCCAGCAGTGCCTCCCCCTCCCCAAACACTCGCATCCCCTGCCAGTTCCAACCTCTGCACCAGAGCCAAGAGCAGGATGAGCCCACACAGGGCACCAGCACTGGACTGGCTCTTGCCTGGCTGCTCTGATGAGAAAGAGGCATCATTTCCCACCCTCCCATGGGAGCGCTTGCCCCTCCTCCTTCTTTTCCGCCTTTTTTTTCGCTATTTAATTTCTTCTCGAGTCCCCTCCTTCCTTTCCTCAGGGAGATCAAAGGAGCCTTGGTGGCACGGGGCTTGTTTCATAGGAATCAACGATTAAAGGATGCAGGGGAGGCGGCACTGATGGGATCAGAGGGAAAGGGGAAAGGGGAATGTGGAAAGGGGAAAAAGAAGGGGGAAGGAGAAAGAGAAACAGAATGGGAAAGGAGAAAGGGAATGGGGAAAGGGAATGAGGAAGGGGAAGGGGAAAGGGAACGGGGGAAGGGAAAAAGGGGAAGGGAATAAGGGGGAAAAGGGGAAGAGAAGGGGAAGAAAAAGAGGAAAGGAAAAGGGGAAAGGGTAAAGGAAAAAGGGACCGGGCTGTGTCCGCCCCTCTCGGCCGGGTTCCTGCTGCCCCCTGCCGGGCTTCCCCGCAGCCCGGGGACGGGACGGCTCCGGGGCTGCCGGGGGTGATGCCAGAGGTGATGCTGGGGGTTTGAGGTGCTCAGGGACCCCGATCCAGGCTTACCAACGCTCCTGGCCCCACAGCACTGCCACAGCCGGGGGGTCCTGGTCCGGACACCCCAGCTCTGCCTTCGCCTCGCCGAGGAGTGTCCCGCATGGAACTGGCAGCATCCTTCGTGCCGCTTCCTGGCAGGTTGCACTGGGGCAGGGAGCTTGAGGACAACCCCACGCAAAGGTGTGATGTGCTCCATCTGCAGGTATTGGTCCCCTTCCCATCACACCTCCAAGCAGGTGCCACCTCGGCCACCCAAACATTTGTCCCGCTTTCCAGTGCCGTCCCTGAGCAGGGGCCACCTCAGCCATTCAGGCATTGATCCCCTTCCCAGTGCACCCCAGAGCAGAGGCCACCCTGGCCACCAAGGCATCAATCCCCTTCCCAGTGCATCCCCAAGCAGGGACCACCTTGACCATCCAGGCATCAATACCTGAGCAGGGGCCACCTTGGCCAACCAGGCACTGGTCTCCTTCCAAGCACATCCTTCAGCAGGGGCCACCTCGGCTGCCCAGGCATTGGTCCTCTTCCCAGTGCATCCACAAGCAGAGGCCCCCTCAGCCACCCCACTGCAGGCTCAGCTGGTGGCAGCCTCCTCCTGCGGCTGCCGGCCAGGGAAGGGGATGTTTGAGAGATGAGTAACATCCTTCCTGGCAAGGCCTCTGCCCGCTCCTGGAAGCGTGCTGCGGGCACCGGGAAGCTCAGCCCCCTTCGCCTGCCTCCTGCCCCAATCAGCTGGGGAAAGCAGCCAAGAAGAGCAGGAAGAAACCCTGGGGATGAGGCCAGGCCAAACGAACCCAGACAGAGCCAGTTTGCACTGCAAATTGGCAGGAGAAATCCCAGGTGCCAGGGAGAGGGGTGGGAGGGTGCTGCGTGGCAAAGGCAAGAGGCAGCCAGGAGGCACAGGTTGGGGGAGGCAGCCCAGGGCCCCCTCCAGAGCGGGGCTGGAAGCCAGAGCCTGGCTCAGTGCTGCCAGAAGTAGCTTATTTTGGAAAGGAGGCGTCTTGGCTGAGCACTTGGTGCGTGGAGCTGCTGACACTGGGGAACAGGATGGCTCTTGGAGAGCAGGTCCCAGCTATACCTCGTGGGCCGACGCTGCTCGGCTTCAGCCCAGGACTGAATCTGCCCCAGCACAGCCAGGACTGGATCCTTAACTCCTGAGTCACCCATTGCACAGGGGTTTGGACACCCCACTCATAATGCCCAGGGCCACAAGTCATGCTTTGTGAAGTCTGAATGTGAGAGTAGCTGCCATCCACCAAGCAGGGTTCTCAGCATCTGGATCCACCAAGCAGGGTGCACAGGGCTCCACCAGCTCACTCAAGTCTCAAATGGGGCACACGAGCTGGTGGGAGGCATTTTCCCCCCCATTAGACCCTGCTCCCCCAGTGCAGAATCAGTCCCAGCACCGAGAGCCCAGCGAAGATCCCATTGGTGCTCAGACCAGGGGACTCGAGGCAGCAGGGTCTGGCCCGGAGCTGGGGCAGCGCTGGCAGCTCGCCCTGGCACTCAGCCGTGACAGGGTTAGCAAAGGCAGGAAGGACTGCAGACTTCACAGCAGAAACTGGACCTGTTTCGCCTTTCCCAGTGCCCTGCTGGCATCCATGAGGCTGAAGGCACTGGCATACAGGAAGCTCCCTGCCAGCACTCCTGGGCTGCATCCAGAGCAGTGGGACCAGCAGGGTGTGGGAGGGGATTCTGCCCCTCTGCTCTGCTCTGGTGAGACCCCACCTGGAGCCCTGTGTCCAGTTCTGGAATTCTAAATATAAGAAGGATATGGAACTGTTGAAGTGGGTCCAGAGGAGGCCCTGGAGATGATTCCAGGGCTGGAGCACCTCCTGTATGAGGACAGGCTGAGAGAGTTGGGGTTGTTCAGTCTGGAGAAGAGAAGGCTGTGGGGAGACCTTGGAGCAGCCTCCCAGTACTGAAAGGAGCTCCAGAAAAGCTGGGGAGGGGCTCTTGATCAGGGAGTGCACAGGCAGGACAAGGGGGAATGGTTTTGAGCTGGAAAAGGAGAGATTGAGATGAGATTTTAGGAAGAAATGTTTTGCTGTGAGGGTGAGTAGGCCCTGGCCCAGGTTGCCCAGAGAAGCTGTGGCTGCCCCATCCCTGGAGGTGTGACAGGCTGGATGTGACTTTGAGCCCCCTGATCCAGTGTGAGATGTCCCTGCCCGTGGCAGAGGGGTGAAACTGGCTGGGTTTTGAGGTCCCTTCCAACCCAAACCATTCCACGATTCCCCATCCTTGCAGAGAGGGGTGGGGGATCACACTTAGGGCAGGGCTGGTGGCACCTCACAGCCCCTCGCTGTGTCCAGACACGGCTCAAGGAGCTCCCTCTAACTTCATGCCATGAATTTGGTGAGGTCTCAGCCCCTTCTCCAGGGGGTTCTCCGTGCAGGGGCACAGCTGTGTACAAGCAGGCAGCTTTCCCTGCCTGGAGAAGGAGCAGCCAAGGAGCTCCCCACCGCGCACCAGCCTGCCCTGCCCTTCGGAGCCGCACACTGCAGCATTGTGGCCCAGCTGGTTTTTCCAGAGATGGTTCCAAGGGGCGAAATCAGATCTCAAGGGAAGGGAGCAGGCACGTTCCTGGCTGCACAAGGGAGCTGGCAGGGCAATGCCAGGAACTGGGGCAACTGCTGGGCATCACAGCCTGGCCAGAGAGAAACCAAGCGAAGCTCCCGAGCCTGGGTTGTGCCTCTCTGCCCTCAACCCCAGGAGCTGCCTTACAGACCTTTGTGTGCAAACCCTGTGTCAGAAACACCCTGCCTTGGCACTTCCCAGCTTTGTTTTCCACCATCGGATATTAAACAGCCAGCCCTGAGGGTTGGGATGGGAGAAAGGACCCTGCTGGGGGGGGGAACCAGGGAAGGGCTTGTGGGAAGAAAACTCTGAAAGGGAAAACAGAAAAGCAGCGTGTGGTGAGGGAGTTCCCTCGACACAGGGAAGGTATTTTTGGTCAGGGCTTGTCTAGACTGGAGCAGCCCACACTGCGTAAGCACATCAACACCACGCAGTGAGCCCGGGGCGTGCAGGACGCTGGCTGTTCCCAGCCAGGACAGACCAGGTGGCACTGACCGAGGGTGGATAAGAGGTTCTGGAGGCAGAGCTGACCCCAGGAGCACCCATCCTTCCCCCTAGACCCACCCCTGCGCTCCTGGACCCCATCCTCCAGCCCTTGGTACCCTGCAGATCCCATGCTGTGTGATTCCAGGGGTTCCTGTGCCACGCTGGCAGCTCTGCCCACCTCTGGCCATCCCAGTCACCCTGAGCAGAGCTGGAATGCCCCCACCTCAACTTGGACCCCGGGAATGAGCAGTGGAGCAGACACAGCCCTCACTGACCGTAGAGCCTGGTCCTGGGTGCTTCCTCCCAGTGCCCCCCATTGCTGGTCCTGCAGAGCCCAGGGTTGCTGCGTGTCCCCACCACAGCCCTTTCCATGGCAGAAGGGACACAGACCGTCCGTCCCAAGGCTCCCTTGCTGCCCTGCCTTCCCTCAGCTCCAACTGTCGGAGCAGCCAAGGGAGCTGCAGGCACAAAACGTCACTTTTTCCAAGAGCTTCTCCCTGTTTTCCCTTCCCCCTCTCTGGAGAGCGTGGGAGGCTCTTCGGGTCAGGGCGAAGGCAGCGCTGGGACGGGGCTGATTCTGGATGAGTCTCGAAACCCTGTGCTGGCCATGGCTCTCCTCCCTCCCAAAGGGGTGTCCAGCCAAATAACATCTTTCCTGAAGGCAATATTTCAGTGAGGAACACCTGGCCAGCCTCAATCCTGCCAGGGTTCCCTCCCTGAGGATGCTGCTGATCCCATGGGCTCCTCACCGTCCCATCAGCCCTGGTCATGCCCAGGTTTCCCAGCACAATCAGGAGAGGGGGCTCAGCATCCCCAACAGCCCCATCCAGCAAACCTCATGCTAGCAAAAGCCTTAAGTGTCCCTGCCCATGGCTGGATGGGGCTCAGAGCACCCTGATCCAGTGGAAGGTGTCCCTGCTCATGGCAGGGAGTTGGAACTGCATGGGTTTAAGGTCCCTTCCAACCCAAACTCTTCCACAATTCTATGATTCAGACGCCATTCCCTTGGAAAAGAAAGCCCTAAACACTTTAAACCCATCAGCTCCAAGGGTAGGAGCATCCATGGAGTAAGACACCAGGTCTGACACAGACATTCTTTAAGGGTGATCTAATTTAAAAAAAAAACACATTTTTTTATAAAAACACATCATAATGAAAATGCAGGTCATTTAAAAAGAGACCCACAGCGCTCCAGTGCCAGAGCCAGCTGCGTGTCAGCGAGGGCACCGCTCCGTGGCCCATTCCCCACCTTCCCAGGGAGGGTGGAACCTTTCACCCAAGCTCCACGTTCCTATTTAGTTTCCTTTACCACAGAAAGCTGCTCCCCTTCCCCGTTTGCAACCCGGAAAAGCATCAGCTGAAGCTGCAGGAGAGATAAAGGCTCATAGCATCCCCCTTGCCCCAAGCCAGATGTGAAGCACCCCTGGAGGAAAGCCCACGCGTGCACCCTTCGCCCACCCCAACTGCTGGCAGCAAGGATGCTTTGAAAGGCAATCAGGGAACAGAAAAGAGCTCTGGATTGCATTAATCCTTCCCCAAAAAAAGTATTGCTCACCCAGCAGCCCTCTTTCCCCTCACCCCCTGTGCCTGGGAGGATTTGTGCTCCTGTAAGGCTGGATAATTTGTCAGGGATAACACACACGGGCAGCCTCAGCCTTCCCAAGGAGTTTGCTCTTCGCTCGGCGCCGGTTGCCAGCCTGGATAAATCCACCCCCACGTGCCACCTTCCCCTCCCTTCTCGCAGAGGGTTGGGACAACAGCCTTGGAGCGTGACTCAGATGCACAAGAGAGACAGCAAGGACTTCCCTTTCCCGCGGGAAGGGCGCCGGGATCACCAGGCACCGGCAAGCACAGAGGCATCGGGAGATGGGGAGGAGGGTGGGCAAGGTCACCCCGCAGGTACCGGTGGCAGCGAGAGGCACCGGAGCCAAGGGTTACCACAGAGCCAGCGTCCCTGTCCCCGGAGGCAGGAGCGAGGGGCAGGGCTGCGGTCCAGCCCCCGCCGCTGCGGCTCACGGGGCGCCCCGGTAACTGTAGTGATTGCGGTCAGGGTCGCTCATGGTGAGCGGGAGGCTGGGCTTGCGCTCCGGGTCCTTCTCGGTGCACGGCGGCGGGGGGCGCTGCTTAAAGAAGTCGGAGACGTAGCGGACCTGGAAAAGACCATGGAATGACGGAATGCGTTGGGTTAGAAGGAACGTCAAAGCCCATCCAGTTCCAGGGACACCTCCCGCTAGATCAGGGGGCTCCAAGCCCCATCCAACCTGAACTTGAGCACCTCCAGGGATGGGGAATCCACCACTTCTATGGACAACCTGGGCCAGGGCCTCCCCACCCTCATCGTGAAAAGTTTCTTCCTAATGTCCAATCTTAATCTTCCCCCTTCCTATTTAAAGCCATTCCCCCCATCCTATCACTCCATGTCCTTGTAAAAAGCCCCTCCCCAGCCTTCCTGGAGCCCCTTTCCATACTGGAAGGCTCCTCTATGGTTTCCCCGGAGCCTCATCTTCTCCAGGCTGAACAACCCTAACTCTCTCAGCCTGCCCCCATGGCAGAGGTTCTCCAGCCCCTGGATCATCTCCATGGCCTCTTCTGGATTTGCTCCAACAGCTCCATCTCCTTCTCTGGAATCTGGGGATTCCAGAACTGGACACAGGACTCCATGTAGAGTCTCACCAGAGCGGAGCAGAGGGAGAGAATCTCCCTGCTGGCCACATGTCTTCTGATGCAGCCCAGGATCAACAGCAAAGAGGGCTTGGGGACCCCTCCAGCAGGCTGAGCTGTACCCAGCAGCAACCCAGCAGAGCATCAGGTCACAGTGGGGGACACTCACAATGAGGATGGCAATGAGAGCCCCCTGCAGCAGCCCTGCCAGGACATCACTCCAGTGGTGTTTGTAGTCAGACACTCGGGTGTAGCCCACGAAGATAGCGAAGGCGATGAGGAAGAACTGGATGGTGGGGCGCAGCAGCCGGGCCCACTTCCCCACCAGCCGGGCTTGCACGTAGAGCTGGGCAGGGAAGGGGGGGAACAATTACTCAGTGCAGGGGGGGCACCAACCAGCCCAGTGATGGGCATGCTCAGGGCACCCCTCTCCTTATGGGGACTGCACCTACAGGGACTCATCGCCTTCCCACAGCACTTACCGCCAGGAACATCATGCAGTACATCCCAAAGGAGGAGTGCCCAGAGTAGAAGGACAGTCTGGGGGGCAAAAGGGATGAGTCAGGCCATAAAAGTGAGCCCCCAGTGCCCACCTGCCCCCCGCAAGCTTCCCACCCACTCTGCGGGCTCTGTCCTGCAGCAGGAGAACATCAACACCCATCTGGAGCTGCCACCAGACTGCAGGAAACCAGCGCTGGGCAGGTGGAGGGGATGTGCCCTGGTGGCCCCACAGCTCACCTGGACTCGGTGACGTTCCTGCTCTCCCCCTGGCAGACGTTCTCCAGCTGCACGTAGATGGAGCAGTTCACTTTGGACCAGTCAGGATTGCAGACGGCCAGGAAGTTTGGCCGGAGACGGCCGATCATGTATTTGGCCAGGTCAGTCAGGGACTGGCTGATGGCCCCACCGAAGAGGAAGGTCCCCACCACCTTGTAGAGGGCGGCCAGGTAGTTGTTGAACTCTGACTTAGAGTAGAGGCGCTCCGTGTAGACCAGGTACGCCTCCCCTGTGGAGATCTGGAGGGACCAAGGGGCAAGAGGTGAGGGTCTTGGGCCACTGAGCTGCTCCCAGCACCAGGGGTATGAGATGTTCTGGCTCTGCAGCAAAGGAGACCTCGGTATCCACCTCCCACAGGAGCTCATGGGGCCTCTCCCTATCCCTGCAGGCAACCAGCCCCGTGGGATGTGGCTCTCACCACCCACAGGGAGCTCCTGATCCCCCACCAGGGCTCAACCTGAGCGTCCTGTTGCCCTTTTGGGGCTCTGGAGATGGGTTGTGCTGGGACCCAGCTCCTGGATACAACATTCCAGGATGTCCCTGCCCCAGAGGGAAGGGGATGGTGCTTCCTTACAATGGCAACAGTGCAGGGGATGGTGACCCCAGCCATGAGGCCATGGGTGATGGTGTCTGCCTTGTAGGGGTAGCGGATGGAGTCGTCGTTGCAGTAGAAGCCCCGCTTGTACGGGGAGTTCACCAGCGTCAGGATGACGAAGGGCAGAGAGGCTGCAAGGCAGAGAGAAGGTGAGGAGTGGGGAGGAGCGTTCAAGGAGGTGTTCAAGGCCAGGCTGGATGGGGCTTTGAGCCCCCTGATCCAGTGGGAGGTGTCCCTGCTCATGGCAGGGGGTTGGAACTAGATGGGCTTTGAGGTCCCTTCCAACCCAAACTCTTCCATAATTCTATGATTCAGACGCCATTCCCTTGGAAAAGGAAGCCCTGAACACTTTAACCCATCAGCTCCAAGGGCAGAAGCATCCATGGAGTAAGACACCAGGCCTGAGACAGACATTCTTTAAGGATGATCTCTGACTCCAGCCCAGAGGCTCCGTGGAGGCACCCAGCACCGCACCATCTCCCTGTCCCTCACCCCTGGGTCTCTACTCCCCTTTGGGGGACACAGTCCCAGCCAACTGCACCCAGGGCAGGAGCACTCGCACCCGCCAGCACAGATAGGGCCCTATCAGAGCTCACTGCTGCCTGCGGCGCCCCGATACCACACGAGACAGCCGCGACCGGGCACCCGCAGAGCCCCACAGCTGCTCTGCCTGTCCTCCTGCACAGGAGACTGGAGCTGATCTTCCACCCTCTCCTCACACTCCTAGAGTCTTTCAGCCTAGGAGGTCCGAGCTCATTAGAATTAACGAGCACAGGCATCTTGCAAACATTTTTTTACAGCAGGAATGGGGCCCAGATGGTCCCAGCAGGACCCTCACAGCAGATCCGGGAGACCAAGCGCCTGGGGGTGCTGGCAGGTGACCCAGCCCAAGCTCCTGCCAAGCCTCTCCTCTCCTGGCAGGGCTCTGCGGAGATGCTCCGACCGGCTGGATCAGTCCAGGTGAGGAACCTTTTCCACCCGGCGTGCCCCAACCCTGGCCATGGGCATCTTGGAGATCACTCTTGGATGGGATCATCCTTGGGATCAAAAGGTGGTTTGGAGGCGGGGGGGTGTCTCTGCTCCTGGCCATCAAGAAAATGCCTTGATGAAAGGGGAAAACCTGCAAAGCAGCCACTTGGGGGGAAGCCAGGGCAGGACTCGGGTGCAGCAGGACTTGGGGTGCAGCACCCTAGGGATGCTCCTCCCAGGAAAGGTCCTGGAGAGGATAACACCCGCCCCCCTCACCCCAAAGTCCACCTTAAGCCTGGGCTCCTCTCCCAGTTCCGCCTTTCCCAGAGGTTTCTGCCTTTCCTCTTTCCCAGGCTCCCAGGAACAGCACCTTTGTCCCAGCACCCTCCTCCTCCTCGGGGTGGGGGTCCCGCCGCCTCCTGTGCTCCCCAAATAATAATGAACCCCACACTGCTGCCCCCTCATCTCCTCATCCCCATTCCCGGGGGATGCTGCCAGGGAGAGGGGACTGAGCCCCAGTTGCTCCCAGTTTGACCCCTGGGGGTGGGGAACCGGCTGCCTGGCTCGGGGGCGGGGGAAAGGGGGGGGGGGGGGGCTGGAGTTGAGGGGAAACCGGTTTTCCAGCGGGGGAAGGGGCTGAAGGGGGGGAACCGGCTGCCCGGTTTGCGGGGGGGGGGGAATGGGACACGACCAACTGCCCGGCTTAGGGGGGCTGGAAAGGGGGGGACAGCCTGGTTTTGGAGGAAACTGGAGGGGAGGTGGGGACACACAACCCCGTCTGCCCAGCTTGTGCCCCCCGGAGCTCCAATCAGCCACCGCTTTTCCTTTCGGGATAATTTCACCCTCCCAAAACGCCTCCCCTTAAAATAAAAGACACCGGCCCAGGGTGTGTTGGAGAAAGTGACCCAAAACAAACCCAGGACACCCTCCCCTCCGCCCTGGCCTCTCCCCCGCGCTGCTCAGAGCCCAGGAAAGCAACTCCCAGCCCGGAATTCCAGGCTGGAATTACGACCTGGGCCTTATTTTTAGTCCCTCTTAATTAGGTGCTTCTCGGCGTCACTTTTAGACGCGGCTTTGCCTCAGCACCCACCCACCCTCCCACCCGGTACCGGCCCCACTGGGACCCCCACCCCCCCCCACCGGACACCGGGGCTGCAACCGGTGCTCGCCCCATCGAGCCTCCCCCCGCAGGGGGACACCGGTGGGGCAGGGGGGGCTCCTCCCGGACAGGCATCCCGCAGGTGTCCCACCCGTCGGGTAACGGGGGAACGACTGGGGGGGTAAAGGGGGGGTATAGGGGAGAACCGAGGGACGGGGGTACAGTGGGGGGACGGCTGGGCAGATGGGACCCTGGAACCCAAGAGGGGGGACCGGGGAGAGGATGTAAAGGCGGGAAACAGGGGATAACCGGGGGGACCAGGAGGGGGAACCGGGGGTAAAACCCGGGGACAACGGAGGAGGCAGGGCAGAGGTGACCCCGGAGCCAGGAGCGGGAGGGACACTAAAGGGGGGGGGACACACGACGAGGGGGGAACTGGGAGGAAACCGGGAGGATAAGGGGTCATCGGGAGGGTCCCGGAGGAGGAACGGAGGGGCAACCGGGAGGGGAATCAGAGTGCGGAGCAGGGGAGGGGAGAGGAATGGGGGAACAGGGAGGATATGGGGGGAACCGGGACGGTCCCGGAGAGGGAACCAGGAGGGACAGGGGGAAACACGGGAGGGGACCGGGAGGATATGGGAGTACCTGGAGGGACCCGGAAAGGGGACCGGGAAGGGGGAACCGTGAGGAAACGAGAGGGGAACCGAGGAGGGGACGCGGCCGGTGCCGAGCCTCACCGACAGCCAAGCAGAGCACGTCGAGCACCACGAAGACCTTCCTGCGCTCCATCCCGCTGCCGGTGCCCCCCGCCCCCCCGCGGCCCCCCGCTCACATGGCCCGGAACGGCCGGGCCCCTCCGGGAGGTAAAGTCCGGGCGGACGGGACGGGAGAGGCGGGGCGGGGCGGGACCGGGGCGGGGCGGGACCGGCGGGGGGCGGGAGGGGAGGCCCCAGCCAGCCCGGACCCCTCCCGAGCCCCCCGCTGCTCCCCCAGGCTCCGCTCCAGCATCCCTGGATGCAGCATCTCCAGCATCCCCGGCTCCGGGACCCTCGGGACGCCCGCTCTGTTTGCCCCTCCTGTTGCTGTGGGCCAGGATCCCCCTCCAGTCCGGACCCCCCCGAACACCCCCCCATACACACTTCCCCAGGCTCCCTTCCAGCATCCCCAGCTCCCTGGATCCAGCAACTCCAGCATCTCCAGCTCCAGTCCCCCCACTCTACCCGACTCTCTCATCGCTGCGGGACAGGGTTCCCCTTCAGTCCGGACCCCTCGAGCCCCCAGCCGCTGCCCCAGGCTTCACTCCAGCATCCCCGGCTCCAGTTACCCCCGTGCACCCCATTCCTCTCCCCTTGCTGCGGGCAAGGGTCCTCCTCTAGTCCATACGCCCCTCCAGACCCCTTCCAGACCCCTTCCAGTCCGGACCCCCCAAACTTCCAGTCACTTCCCCAGCCTCCAGTTCAGCATCCCCGGTCCCGGTACCCCTGGCCCTCAACTCCGCCCCTCTCATTGCTGCGGGCAAGACCTCCCTCCGGTCCGGATGCCCCCAATCCCCCAGTCGGTCCCCCAGGCTCCGCTCCAGCATCCCTGGCTCCAGCATCCTTGGCTCCAGCATCCCCGGCTCCTTTCGCCCTTCCTGTCGCTGCAGGCAAGAGGAAAGGGAGAAAGGGAAGGGAACGGGGCTGCATCTGGGAGCTGTGTGTGTCCCACCAGCCAAGGGCTTCCTTCCTAGGGAAAAAAAAGGGAGGGGAAGGGAAAAGAATCCAAGAATGGAAGAATTGTGGCCACAGAAACACGTCTGTCGTGATGCTGGTTTTTATTGGGGGTAAGGAGGGTTATCCAGGAGCCTTTGGACATAGCAGGGAGCTGAGCAGCTGTATTTAAAATACAAAAGAAGGCAAGTGTTTGTTTTCAGCTGTGTTTTCATCACGGAGTGAGCCTCAGACGTGGTGGGAGCAGGATGGGTGCAAAGGTTTGAGCAACAGATCCTCACAGCGAGTCCCTCGGAGCGGGGATGGGAGCAAAGGCTCAATCACAGGTCCCCACAAGCGAGTCCCTATCGGAGCAGGGATGGGAACAAAGGAGCAAGGATGGGAGCAAAGGCTCAATCACAGGTCCCCACAGCGAGTCCCCGATCAGAGCAAGGTCAGCCGCAGCCTGGTTGTTTGCTCCAGGCCCGACTCCTGGTCAGGAACGGAAGGAAACATAAATACAGAAACCACCCAAATGATAGCTCCTGGGTTGGTTTATTTAAGTGCAGGGTGAGTGGCCTGTGGAGAGTATCAAGGCTGGTTGTGGAAAGCCAGTGGAGCTGGAAACCCTCTCGGGCTGCCCTGGTGTTTAAGGAGAGGGGCAGGACCACTCGCTGGCTTTCCTCTGCTCCAATCCAACCTGATATGACCCAATCCAACCTGGTGCAACCTCCTTACTGCCCTGGAAGGATTTGCCCTGCATGTCCTGAATCTTGGTAGCAGGGAGGTAAAAGCCTTGATGCAGGAGAGCTGAGGGGATGCTTGAGGAAGAGAGGTTGATGAGGCACCTCTGGGATGCCCGGGCCGTGCTGTGGAGGGGGTGCTGGGTGTGATACAATCTCTCCTGCTGCTGATAAACCTCCCCTTCTTGGCACAGCTCTCAGCAATCCTTGGCCATGCTGAGCCACCCTTGTGGTGTGGAAATGCTCTTGGCTGGACCATCATGGCCAGTGTGGAAATGCTCCAGGCTGAACCATCAGGGGGCACGGATATGGCGGTGTGGGGCTCAGTGAGGACAGGATCTGGCCCCATGGGGTTGCAGGCACAGAGCTCGGTGCTGGAGCAGGGCAGAAGGGAGTGAGCTGAGACAGCAGCTCCCTGCCCGCACAGCGCGGCCTCGCAGGGCGGTCACCGCGGGCAGGACTTTGCCCCACGCGGTGCCGTGGCTGTTGGATGGTGCCAGGGCGGCGGGAGCCTCCCAGCAACAGCCCAGGCTGCCCGGGTTGGCTACCCAGAGCTCAGCCTAGCGCTCGGGGGATGGCACAGGGCTGGGAAGCAGCCCCTGCCCTCAGCTCAAGCCCCTGCTGTTTGCTCAGCCCTGGGCAGAGGGGTCTGGCAGAGCCACGCGGGGCTGCAGAGGAGCCCTGGCTGCCCTGGGGACACCTGACAGTGTTTGGGTCCTGTTTGTTAGGCTTTCATAGAATTATGGAATGGTTTGAGCTGGAAGGGACCTCCAAACCCATCCAGTACCACCCCCCTGCCATGGGCAGGGACACCTCCCACTGGATCAGGGGGCTCCAAGCCCCATCCAACCTGGCCTTGAACACCTCCAGGGATGGGGCAGCCACCACTGCTCTGGGCAACCTGGGCCAGGGCCTCCCCACCTTTATTGTGAAGAATATCTTCCTGATGTCTAATGTAAATCTTCCCCAATTTAAAGCAGTTCCCCCTTATCCTATCACTACAAGCCTTGTAAAAAACCCCTCCCCAACTTTCCTGGAGCTCCTATCAGTACTGGAAGGCTGCTGTGATGTCCCCCTGGAGCCTTCCCTTCTCCAGGCTGAATAAGCCCAACACTCTCAGCTTCACTTGAACTTTCCATAGGTCCCACAGGACGCCGGTCCCAGTCTCAGGGTGAGCACTGGGACCCCGTTCTGGGGGCTCTGCTGATGCTCCACTCTGTGGGGAGGAACCAGGACCCTTTTCCCCCACTGTCAGAGGTTTGTGGCCAGCCCCTCGCGTGGAGGCTCACCAGAGGTGGATGGAGGCCCCCCACCAGCCTAAGCGGGAGGACTGGGGGCTGCCAAGCCCCTTCCCCAGGTCGCTGCAGCCTTCCTGCACCCTGGAAGCAGAGAGGAACACCCCTTCCTTGCACCCTGCCAGGATGAGGAGCAGCCAGCAGGGTGTTGGTCCTGCTGATCTCACACCCATGGAAACACCACGCAGAGCCAAAAAAGGCGTTTCAAAGGATGTGGAGATGAGGGATAATGAACCCCCCCGAGGGCTTCCAGCACGCACAACCCTTCCTGTTGCTCCTCGGGGCCTCGAAGGAAGCAAGGAACCTGCTCCCACCCCTTGGGCTGTGCCTGCTCTCGTGCCCGGCCTCTGCCGCGGGGAATCGGGGGCTGCACAGCCGGAGCAGCAGCCGAGAGCTGAGCCCCAGCCCCACACTGGATCCCAGCAGCTGGAGAACGATGCCCAACGGCCTTGAGCTCCTCCCGTGGACACTCTGCCCACTCCCACCCACAGCAGATCCTCAGGCTGCTGTTCTGCAGAGCAGGCGTTTGTCTCACCCGAGAAACACAGAGCGGGGAGAGGTCCCAAAGAGATGGGTGGGTTGTCCCTTTCCTCCTGGCATTTGCCAGCTGTGAGAGAGGGAGATGGGAACTCCTGTCCCATGCCAAGACCTTGGGATAGAAGACAAGAGCCAGGGTGTGGAATTTAAGGGGTTTCTGACAAAACAGATGGGCTTTGTGGTGAGGAACGAGCCTTCTCGGGGAAACACACAACACAGATGCAGCAGGAATATTTCTCTGGCCTCCAGGATGTTATTTCTGGCTGCAGGCAGGGAGACACGGATGGCCCCCTGCCTCCTGCTGCCACAGAGGATGCTCTCCAAAGGATGCCAGGGTTTCAGAGGATTTGGGGCACCTCTAAGAGCAATGAACACCTCCCTGGCCCTCCACCCACAGTGGTGGACTCAGCCAAGGAAGCCAGGTCTTCTCCCAGCTTCTGAGGGCATCCCTGGTACAAGGCACAGGAAGGTGGGCAGGGCCAGAAACAGAAGTGGGACCCCAAGAACCACCCCCAGACCCCCCTAGAACTGAGGCACAGGCAGCTGGAGCAGCTCAAGCCTGCTGTGGCCATGGGAGTACCCACACCACAGACCTGGCTCTGGCAGGACAGGTGGGAGGAACAAGCTCTTCCCTGCTCCTGAGAGGAAGATGCTCTTCAGAAAGCAGAAGCAGCTCAGGAGAGGGGAGAGATTAGCTTCTGCCCCAGGATCTCAGGGCTCTTCTGACAGGAAAGCACAGCACCTGGGAGGGAAGGACAGGATCATGCTGGGCTACGGGGTCATTACCTGGCCTATCACCTCCTGGAGGACCAGTGCTCAGCCACAGGCCCTGCCCTGGATGTCCTCTCTTGAGGATGCTGCTGACAGCTTCTCGAGCACTGTTGTGCATCCCAGGCTGAGAGAGTTGGGGTTGTTCAGCTTGGAGAAGAGAAGGCTCTGGAAAGACCTTAGTGAAGCCTCCCATTACTGAAAGGGGCTCCAGGAAAGCTGGGGAGGGGCTCTTGATCAGGGAGTGCAGGGATAGGATGAGGGGAATGGTTTGAAGCTGAAAGAGGGGAGATTGAGATGAGATCTTGGGAAGAAATGCTGTCCTGTGAGGTTGGGGAGGCCCTGGCCCAGGTTTCCCAGAGCAGTGGTGGCTGCCCCATCCCTGGAGGTGTTCAAGACCAGGTTGGATGGGGCTTTGAGCCCCCTGATCCAGTGGGAGGTGTCCCTGCCCTTGGCAGAGGGGTGGTACTGGATGGGCTTTTATGTCCTTTCCAGCCCAAACCATTCCACGATTCTGTGAAATCCCCCCCTGCCCTCAGAGCACTTACCCAAAGGATCAGACAGAAAAGGCCAAGCTTCCCCCTCATGAGGCACAGAGTCTCCCAAAACATGCCAGGCTTTTGGCTGACTTTCAAATTAGGTTTTTAATTAAATAAATAACGTCGAGGGGGTCTTCAAGGCAGTATCACTTCACAGTGTAGGGCTTGGGGGGGAGCGGAAGGGGGGAAGAGTCCAGCACTGGGAGCGGCTCAAAGTGAATGTGCTTTGTAAGGAGGAAAATGAAAACTCCAACAAAAACCAACCCAAAACCTCCTTCCCAAGCGACTCCCCCTCTGTGTCCCAGCCCTTTCCACCCCCTCTCCCTTACAGTTACTTGGAAAAAGCGCCGCACTCATGTTGAAAGACCCCATGCGATTCTGTAAACAACACTGAAGAACATAAATAAGGGACATTTTTGCCTTCCCCCAGCATCTCCTCTCCTTTCACCAGGGCTTGAAACGAACCAAAGAAAAAATGGTTTCAGGAAAACTAAGAATGCTCCTGGCTAAAGGAGAGGTGCCAGGGCCTGGCCCTCCCTGGGAGGGCTGCCCATGGTCTCACCCTGCCTCCTCTTCTCCTGTCAGCCAAGGAGCTTCCTCTCTCCCCCCTTCCCCAGAAAAGGGGAATTGCAGCCTGGGCAGTTCCACTATGGAGTGGGCACTCAGATTTGCTTATTTGCTTTCTGTTTCCAGCAGCTGGGAACAGCTGGAGAGGAGATCTCTGGTTACTGCATCCGGCTGACAACGTGATGCCCGCGGCGCCTGGAGCTCCGCACCTCAGCACGAAGGACTGACACAAACCCCCTGCTAATGCACCTGAAACAAGGCTGGGGCTTGGAAGATAAGAGACAAGGTCTGATCCTGCCATCCTGGGAAGCTGCCTGGTGCCATCTCTGTGCTCCCACTGCAGCGCTGAGCAAAGCTTCCCAGGGCTGGGGAAAAGGAGGATCTGGGTTCATGGTTTTAGTCATCTTCCAAAGCCACTCAGGAGCAGAACCAACAGTGGGGTTACAGCCCCAAAATCAGCAAAGAACCTCACCCCAAACCCTTCCCAATTGCAGCAAACAGCTGAAAGAAGGAACACTGGCATCAGAGGAATGAACACTGGCAAGAGCCCTGCCCAGCACAGCCTTCCCTCCGTGGGGAAAAGGGGGAAGGAGAACACGTGGATTTAAGCCAGCAGCAAACCCCAGACCTGGAACACCGCCGGGAAGAGAAGAAGCTCCAGCCTCAGCACATCCACAGCCATCCCACTGTGGCTGCTCTCCTCGCTGTCCAGGGCCTCCCTCATCACCTCCTCCAAGTGCTGTGAATGGCAGCACAGACACCCTTCCTCTTGGAAAACAAAGGGATGTTGTGTGACACAGGGACTGCTGTGCTCTCCTGCAGGGACTGCGCTAGCACTGAGGACTCCGTGCCTCCTCCTCCTCCTCCCACAGCTGACAACTGGTTTGAACAAGCTGGGAAGTTACAGGTGTTTTCACCTGCATTTTTCCCCTCTCAGACTGCAGCAGTTGGTGAGGAACAAGTCCTGTGCCACCAGAAAGAGCAGCACTGCACCACTCTGAGGGCCAGCATAGCTTTGTGGGTCCAGAAACTCCCCTGACTCCCAGTACAAGTTCTCCACAACCCAGCACTGTGAGGGACAGTGAGGAGAACACGGTCCTGCTGCACCACGTGCTATCCCTTTCCAAATCCTGATGCTCCAAGCCCAGACCAGGCCCCATCCCACCTGCAGCTGGTGGCAGAGTGAGCAGAAAGATGCACAGAGCTGCCAGAGGTT
This sequence comes from Dromococcyx pavoninus, assembly GCA_033558185.1. Lineage (NCBI taxonomy): Eukaryota > Metazoa > Chordata > Aves > Cuculiformes > Neomorphidae > Dromococcyx > Dromococcyx pavoninus. Next base: position 60,751 of record JAUMJL010000849.1, read on the forward strand.
GCTATTGGGAGGGGAACGGGGAGAATGACTTCTATCACGACACACTGGGTGAAGGGCCAAGACTCATCTCCTTTTGGCATCACCATGCCTGTCTCTGCCCTGCAGCCCGGGTGGACCATGCTCCCTGCAGATTCCCCAAGCTCTTGGACCTCCAGATTGCACCCTCCATCCCAGTCCCTGAAGTGCCAGTGATACATCCCTGTCCTCAAAGCATCTCTGCATTCCGACTGTTCCCCACCGGGGCCAAGGGACATCTCCCTGTTCCCAAGGGCAGGGAGTCTCCAAACAGCCTGGTGGTCCCTGGGGGTGACACAGGGGGCGATGGACCCCTCCCCTCACCAGCTTTGGTGACTGTCAGAACACACTGGAGCAGAAAGGTGTTTGATTTCACTGTAGCCTTGGATCAAGGAGGATGGAAAGACGGATTCTGACCAACAGCTCCAAACCGTCCCTGCGGAACAGTGGAAGTTCCAGGGTTTCACTCAGTCAGGTCCAAGTCCTTTGCTGGGTCTGTGAGAAGTTTGTGACTGGAGACTCTTCACTGTGACAAAGGCTCTGAGCGAGCCACGGGCGCTGGGCAAGCCTGGTGAGCAGTCAGAAAACTATTTACATCTCCGATGCCGATGAGGCCAAAATCTGTGACCGATAAGGACACTTGCGCAGGGGCCACCACTGCCTCTGGGTCTCTGTCCAAATCCACAGGGCCAGCAATTAAAGGCAAACCCTCGTTAATGTCTACAGGGAGAGTGAAGTCCATGGTTATCGTCTCACCAGAGCTCTGCAACGTCTCCTGCTTCTCCGCCAGTCCTGGCCCCATTGGTGGCAAAGCGAAGAGCCCCGACGCCGAGGGGCCGAGAGCGCGGCGCGCGCAGGAAGCAGAGATGGTGCCTGAGGAAGTCTCCTCCGTGGGGTGGAAGGAACAATTTGTCTCCACGGGAGTGCTGCACTCGTAGCCCTGCCCCGATTCACTCACGCTGCCCAGGCTGCAGGCCGTGCTCTCCACGCTCAGGGGCTCTGCGCGACGCGAAGGAGACAAGACGGGGAGGAAAGAAAGGGGGGGAAGAGAGCAAGAGAAAGAGTGAATCCACACCATACAAATCCCAGAATCCAGTTCAATCCCATTTAATCACAATAGATGGAACAAATTTTTGTTATTAGAGCAACCAAGATCCCTGCCAGCAAAATGCTGACAGCAGATGGGAGGCGATCGGTGTTCCTATGGGAATTAAAGGGAATCTCACAGAAACACTCCAAGATAAGCAAGATCTTAAGTCCTGTCCCCTCGTGCTGACAGCCCCTGGGAGGTGCCTACACAAAGCCCTCATCAAGGACAGAATGAAGCAATTCCAGGCTCCCTGAGTCTTCTCACAGCCATCCACAGGCAAACCCTGAGCTCTGGGAGAGCTGCCTGTGTCCGTGCACTGGGAGCACCTCAGTGCCCAAAGTTACTGCAAATCCTTTAGGTTTATGAATGATTTTGGCCTCTCCTCCAAGCTTGAAGCAGGAACAGCTCTGTCAAAGTCACTGCTGGTGAGGCAGACAAGTTTCCTTTACTCACACTAAAACCTTCCATGGCTGAGATTGGACACAGGGAGAAAGGAACACACTGGGAAGGTGCAGGGAGACGAGCGGCAACTGGATAACGGCACAAGGGGAAAGGCACAGGAGGCTCTGTGTTCCTGAGGGAGGGAAGTGAGCTATCCCTGTGGCAGAGAGAAGGGAAGAGAGTTACCTGTGCTCTCTATTGCCATCTGATCTTGAGCAAAGTGGGAATCCAGGCAGCTCGTGGCAGAGGGAATTGGTGGGGAGCTCCGAGAACGACTGGCGTTTTCTACTTCGCCTCCATCCAAGTCATTGTCAGTGAAATCCCTGTGGGGAAAGACAGACAGCACTGCCACCACCTGCCAGGCAGAAAGATGCAGGCAGGGAAAACCGTGATCAGGATTAAAACCTATCAACAAATAAAGCACCAAGACTGCAGAGACCTCAGCAGAATGAATGCCCTTCCCTTCTATGTCTGCAGAGCCCAGTTCAGACTGCGCTGAGACAAATCGCAGTGAATTAAGATCAGACCATGATAAACCAGGGGTTTTCCAAAACAAAAAAGCTCGGCCCCTCAGCTCTCTCCAAGCCTCAGCCCCTTCCATAATGAAATAAATACTCAAATGCTCTCTCCAGGGAACAGCCAGCTCCACAGAATGACTGGTTGGTTGGGACAACATCAGTGTGCCAGCAAAGAGCAAGTGATTAGGAAATATTTGCACACCTGGGGGTATTTGAGATCTCAGGTATTTCCCTGTCTTGCAAGTCTAAAACTTCATGTAATGCTTTCAATTGATTCAACTTAAATATTTCATTTTGACTTTTTAAAAGCTGGAAGAGGGGAGATTTAGATGAGATCTTAGGGAGAAATTATGCACAATGAGGGTGGGGAGGCCCTGGCCCAGGTTGCCCAGAGCAGTGGTGGCTGCCCCATCCCTGGAGGTGTTCAAGGCCAGGTTGGATGTGGCTTTGAGCCCCCTGATCCAGTGGGAGGTGTCCCTGCCCATGGCAGGGGGTGGGACTGGATGGGCTTTGAGGTCACTTCCAACCCAAACCATTCCATGATTCTAAAACATTTCAGTTTTAATCCTTTTGAATAGTATTTTCTGTAATCAGCACACATTTCAAAGTGAAGAATTTGCCTCAAAAGGGTGGCAGCAGGGAAAGGAATTAATTCAGGTTCCCAACCACCAGAAACAGTTTATTTTTGAACTTAAGAAGCTCCCTTCCCAAATCTTCATTGAACTTCCTCATTTCCCAAGATCAGCCCTGCATCCCTGGCCCCAGCCTTACTTTTTGTGGATGCACTTGTCTGAAACAAACCAGTACATTCTGACACAAGAAAGCCCACATCCAAACAAATCATTGCCTTATCTTCCCTCCCCACAGTGTTTATCTTCTGAGAACACCCAGCACGTGCCCCTCCAAGCTCCCACCCAAGGAACATTCTAGAGCTGAAAGCGTGGCCTTTTAAGGGGAGATGCTCTGCAGCAGGAATCTTCCCTGGGAGGTCAATATTACTAATTTTAGTGTGAGAATATTCCACGCACGTGGCTCCAGGGTGGAGGACGTACTTCTTCCTTCCTAAACGAGTCTGCTGAGTGAAGTAGTCATAGCGCTCTGATTTTTTCCACATGTAATAATACTCCACACACTCTCCCACCGACCGGGTACGAACCTGAGGGAAAGAGCATCATCAGAAAGCCAAACATCAAGGTCTATCTCATGGAGCAAGGGCTATTCTCCCAAATAATCAGCACAGAAAATGGAAGTGCATTACAATAGTTTATATTATTGCTATGGACACATCTATGCTGCAGAACAGAAGCGCATACTGAGATTTCCAAGGTGGGAATTGGCCAGAGAAAAGAACTCCCCACAGTGCACAACTGTTCTTGCAGACCCCAGGGTGGGTTCACACACAGGTTACGTTTCCTACAGCACACTTAACATCAAGAGAGCAAACCTGCATCCATTTTTCACTGGCCAGCGTCAACATGCCCACAATTAATCAGCAGTAGAACTGGACTCTCTGGTTCTGCCAACTCCCAGCACAGCAGCGTTATGTCCTGGGGCACAGCTCTCCCTACGACAGCATCTTTCATTCCAGAGGACCCCAGGGGACTTTACAAAACATCCACATGCTCAACTCACTCATTCACAGAAGTACTGCAAGGGCTGAGAGTTTGGAAAGAACTTTTGAGACTCCAGAAAGGGCTAATCAGTAATTAACTGACATCACTCATGCAGGTCAGTGGTGTTTGTGACTTCTCATACCTGGAAAATAAGGCAGAGCAGGGCAGTGAACAGCCCGTCACCTGCTACCATGAGTCAACACAAAACCTGGGATTGGAACTCAGCAAGTCCTGAACTTCCTTGCATCAGCCAAGGCTCAGAACGTACCTCTGGAGCAAACACATGTGCCTCCTTCTCTTTGTCTTAGAGGGATGAGCATCCTTACCTTGTTTGCTTGGATAAGATGGAAGTTTTTCCCATGGACCCTGAAGCCATGTTCAAAATTTCTACATTCTTCCTCACTCCAGGCACAAAGCTCATCTGGAACAGAGAGAACAAGGAGTTGGAAGTGTACAGAGTCTAGAAAGAGTTCCATGTGCCTTGATTTTTGGGGTAGAAGCCAGATATGGGGGTTTCTCACCTCTGATGACCTTCACGTTGAACCGTAGCCTCCGCAGCGCCTCCTCTGCATTGAAATTGCATTTAACCAGTTCATACAAAGCCTAGGGAACAGGAGGAAATTATTGACAGCACCCACCTGTGCTACAAAACCCCCTGCTCAGGACTCACAGCTCTCTTGTAAAACTCATTTTGCCCAGGAGCCACTTTGCCACCAAGCCCAGCTTGGCCATCAGCACAGAGTATTCCACGCTTCCAGGCACTGGAGGGCAAATCCTGGGACTGACAAGATGCAGTTCCACCAGCAGCTCTGTGGATTACAGTCTGTTACAGGCTTCACACCAACATCCCTTACTGCTGGGAGAAGAGTACCAAGCTGGACAGGCCCGTGGTCCCATCTACTTCATCCTTTTCCAGTCTTCCCAAAGGAGGCAGCAACCTCCTGAACCTGAAGCTGAGCAGCACAGCCTCGCTCATCCAAAAAGCAGGAGCAGAGGCTCACAGGAGTGAGGTCTCATTCTCCTTTAGGTGGATCTCTCACTCAGGATCTCAGTAGGAAACACTGCACTCTCACACCCCCCTTAGGGTACCTGTGGGCTGCAAGAAGCCCCACATTTACCTGTTCATTGTCTTTCACCATCTCTCCTTCAGGCAGGCCACTGCTAGACAGCTCCTCCCAGCGCCGCTTCACCGCGCAGTACAGGAACTCTTCCACCTCTCTCTCGGGGAGCACATTTGGGTCCCAAAGCAGCTGGTCTTCATTCTCATAGGCTAACAGAAAAAGCACTGAAATAAGCTAATCAAACAGAAAATTCTGCTGCTTTCAAGAAATGGTTTGCACGAATGGCACGTGGGAGAGACAGGAGGAGGGGGGAAACCTTTGCTTGGTACCCCAACCTGGCGCTAGAGTCGACAACCACCTGTGCAAAGGGTGGTTTTCTGCATCTTCCCCTCCCAATCTTGGAGGCAGATGAGCTTAATACTCTTTATACCACATGTAGAGCCCTCAGCACAGGCTCAGTTTGCTTTCACCTCTTCAGAAGGGCTGGTTGACAAGGTTATTGTTACCACATTCTTTGCTTTGATTCATTAATCCCTGCAACTAAAAATCCCTGGTTTCTAAGGTGTTTTTTTTTTCCAGCACACAGTAAACAGGAGTGGGAAGCAAAGACAGCTTTGAGCTACAACCCTGGCCTAGACTCAAAACCCTCAAGAATAAGCCACTGGAAGGCTGTCCCTGCCCTCCTCCAGGAGCTGTTCCACTCACACAGAACAGCAGCAGCACACTCCACCTCTGGGTGATTCTTGTCCCTTTCAGCCTTCAAGGCTCTTTGTCCATGAGAACACGACCCAACAATGCAGAGAGATGTTTAAGTAAAATAACAACGTGGAGGAAAGCAAGAAGAAAGACTCTGCATTAAAAAATAATCAGAAACATTGACTTCTTTTTCTATTCAGATAAAAATATAAGCACCCTCTGTGCTTGACTCCTTTCTACAGGTAAAGGAACAGACTCTTCTGCCCTACAGAAGGGAATAAAGACCCCCTTTGGGAGCTGCTATCCACTGCCTTTCATTTCACACTGATGCAAATGTAAGAGGTTATGGAAAACACACACTAAATCTGTGTGGTCTTCAACACAGAAGGCTGAGAGCACTTGATAAAGTAACAGTGATAAGTTCCAAGAACTATATTGGCTAAATCTAAGAGAGAACCTGCAAAACTCATCAATTTCTCTCCTTTAATAAATTTGCTCAGAGTCTGCTACAATAAAAGGAGCAGGGAGAAAGCACATCATTTCCAAAGACGTGGCTTTCCATTTGCATTCTTCTTCAGAAGCTCCACGTGCTGCTCTTGCACTCGTTATTAGATGCAATCTGCAAATCAAAAACACCTCCATCTACTCTGCAGCCATCCTATCAAATTGGGAACTGATCAGCTCCAGGGAGCACTGAAGGAAAATAACTGTGGCTACTTAAGGAAGACATCAGAGAGAAATAAATGAAGATATTCCTTCTCTCTGGCTACAGCTGAGGCCTCCTCCACCAAACTTGTCACATAACCCAGTTTTCACTGAGCTCCTTGGTTTCTGTAGCTGTGTGACCGACCCTGTTCAAACAGGATGGTTTAAAGCCAGCTCAGGTATCAATACTGAGAGGTGCCAAGCCTGGAGGGACAGAGCAGAACCAGTGAACCAGGGCCCCACCTAATGCCCATGTGGAAAAGGACCTGGGAGTACTGGTCAACAACAGGTAAACATGAGCCAGCAGTGGCCTGGGTGGCCAAGAATGCCAACAGCATCCTGGCTTGGATCAGTCATGGTGTGGCCAGCAGTGGTAGGAAAGGGATTGTCCCCCTGGACTCATCATTGGTGAGGCCACACCTTGAATCTTGGGTTCAGTTTTGGGCCTCTCAGTACAAGAAGGACATTGAGGGGATGGAGCGCATCCAGAGAAGGGGAACGGAGCTGGGAAAGGGGCTGGAGAACAGGGGTTCTGGGAGCACCTGAGGGTCCTGGGGATGTTTAGCCTGGAGAAAAGGAGGCTGAGGGGAGACCTCATCACCTTCTGCTGCTCCTTTAAAGGAGGCTGTTACAAGGTGGGTGTTGGTCTCTTTTCCCAAGTGACAAGCGAGAGGACGACAGGAAGCAGCCCCGAGTTGTGCCAGGGGAGGTTTAGATTGGATATTGGGAAAAATGTCTTTACTGACAGAGTGGTGAAGCCCTGGCAGAGGCTGCTCAGGGCAGTGGTGGGGTCTCCATCCCTGGAGGGGTTAAAAAACTGTGCAGATGTGGCCCTTCAGGACATGGTTTAGCAGGCACCGTGGGGCTGGGCTGACGGTTGGCCTGGATGAGCTTAGAAGTCTTTCCCAACCTTAACGATCCCATGATTCTTATCCAAACAAGACACACAAAGCAGGCTGCCTTACCTTTTTCACCACGCCTGCTTAAGTGGAGGATAGGCACAGTGGCTTGGTATTGAGGTCCAACCATGATCTCCTGAAATACCAGCACAGAGAAGAGGGTAAATTGAAATGGAAAATGCTCCACGTAGGCACTGAGGTGTAATCTGTGATTTAGGGGCTACGACACCGCGGGGCCGATTTATATATTGGTAGTCCCCACTGTCACTATTACTTCTAGGGAACCCTGACTGTTTTATAGGGCAACTAAAAAGATTTACCACCAGGCAGATGATACTTTGGGAACCTGAGGCATTTACATAGTTTTAATGTTAAAGATATATGGCAAACAGCTAAGGCTGGAGATAAAGAAATGCAGCAGCTCTCCCGCAACCTTCAAAACCAGGATGGATTTGGAACTCTGCTCCTCTCTTTTGTGTGCTGGTTCCCCCCGAGGCAATTCTGCTGGGAATACTGCACAGCATTTCACCTTTATAGGGCTACAGGCTGCAGTTTTAATTTACCAAGGTATAACAACATTTTCCATATCTGAAACCAAAGGGAATTTCAGATACAGATTTCAAGCTGGTATTTAAATTCCCTCTCGTAGCCCACGCCTACCACAACTTTCCACAAAACACAAGGTGTTGAGCAAAGGAAAATAAACAAAACAACACGTCTTGGGGAAATATCAGAGTGCCCTGATGTTGTGCTTTCCTCAGATGCACTGTATTAGCTCTGCCTCCCAAAACACTCACATCATTTACCTTCTTACACTCGTTGGATGGGAGGGAATCCTCCTCTGAATCCTCAGCCATGGAGGAAGCACAGGGAGATGAACAGGGCTCTTTGTCTTCATCAGCAAGGAAGTTGTTTGCTTTGAGAGAAAGGAAAAGATCTGTAGTTATGAAATGTTTCTTTACTCTACTGCTTTACAATCCCTCTCCTTCCCTTCATTTTCTGTCCTAAAATTACTTTCAGTAATTACCCCATATTTTCATTTTCTCCTTCTCAATTAGAGAACTTGCAACCCACAGGGGTGGTGCTGACCAACCCGGGGAGCACAGACACCTTCGTTCTGTGGGGTAGCAGGAAGAATAAGATCACTTCATGCTGGGTCTCACACACTTTGGCTTCCCAAGCATTCCATATTTAGGAACTACCACAATACATTGTGAATTCTTTAACTCCTAGAGATGCCAGAGCAGGCTCTGATCTTTCAGACTGCAATTAAAGGTAGCAAAACAATTCTCACTTTCTCAGTGTTACAATTGCTAAAGACCATTCTCCTCTCCTCCCCGTGCTCATCTCTACCCTATCACATCCTGACCGCTCAGCAACACCACTGCAACCCAGGTTGATTTGTAGGGAAAGAAAGAGGAAAAACTGCTTTCAGGCAACTAAGTGACAAAATAAAGAACAACATTCATGCCCCATCCTGCACATCACAACTAAATGCAAAACAATTACTTAGAAATTAGCAACACATACAGCCAGGTGGGTTTGGGAACAGATCCGATGCATCGTGGGACGTGACGGATGGAGTCAGATCATCAGCTGAGGACTGGGTCTCCTCCTCTTCTTCCCCTGAAAGCAAATCCTTCGCTATTTGTTCCTTTTAACAACAACAAGAAAGTGAAAAATATTTTTAAATTGAAGAAAATATATGAAGGGGGGGGTGAGGCCTAGAGCAAAGCATTTCTGGCCAAGGGTGGCATCCACAGATCTCCACACCCTCCCACAGCTTCTCCAAAGACAGATTCCTCTCACACTCCCCATCACCCCTAGATTATCTACCCTAGAAGCACTTCCACAAATGTCAGTAAGCTAGAAAGAGGACAAGCAAGGGGTCCTTTCTGTAGAGCTCCACTTACAGCAAATATCTCAAACACCCTGGAAGTAAATAAAAAAGCTTTCCAAAGACTTAGGCTAGAACTTTGGCCGAGAGAGTTGGGGTTGTTCAGCCTGGAGAAGAAAAGGTTCTGGGGAGACCTCAGAGCAGCCTCCCAGGACTGAAAGGGGCTCCAGGAAAGCTGGGGAGGGGCTCTTGATCAGGGAGTGCAGAGAGAGGATGAGGGGGGACAGTTTTCAGCTGAAAAAGGGGAGATTGAGATGAGATCTTGGGGAGAAATGTTTTGCTGTGAGGGTGGGGAGGCCCTGGCCCAGGTTGCCCAGAGAAGTGGTGGCTGCCCCATCCCTGGAGGTGTTCAAGGCCAGGTTGGATGTGGCTTTGAGCCCCCTGATCCAGTGGGAGGTGTCCCTGCCTGTGGCAATGGGGTAGGAACTGGATGGGCTTTGAGGTCCTATTCAACACAAACCATTTCCAGCTCAAGCTGGAAAGATACAAACCTTCCCTGACCCATATCTACATGCAAAGACTTGTAACCCAAGTTCCATGAACAGTTTCTACAGTGGCCTTTTTAACCATTATCCTTTCTCCAGTCTCCTCTAAACTCTTCACATTCACATTCCTGCCCCCCATACTCCTTACTGGGACACCAGAATGTGGCAGATGCCTTCCCCTGGCATCAGTCAAACCCCACCTGACATCTCAAGCTCCTGGACAGCACAGTAACCAAGCACATACCCACACAGAGAGCTGCTCTTACCTTATCCAGAGTCATATCTGGGAGGTTTGGAGTAATATCATTGCTCTCACTGTCCTGCTCCGAGATGGGATCAGATGCCTCATAGCCATAAAGTGCAAGCAGCTCCTCAAATGGCATTTCACTGCTCTGAGCGAGAGGAGGACAAAGCTTCATCAGGAATGGAACAATCACCGAGTACAACACCAGCTGCAGTGAACACAGAGATAGGCAGAGGCAGTCAAGGCAGCTCTGCTCTTCTGGGGTCTCTGAACTGCCTCGAGAAAGCTGTGTAACAAAGGAGGCATCACCTGTCAGGACCCACCACAACCTGTTCCTCTCAAAAGGTATGGAGAAGCCAGGAACTTTCACCTCAAAGCAATACAGTCAAGGGCATTTTAAAAACACTTATTTTTCATACATTTCAGGCTGGTCAGGAGCCACCAGATAGCACAGCTGTATTTATACACATGAAGGGAATCAGCAAATCCCTGTATCTGCCTTGAATCGTAGAATCAGCTGATTGGAAAAGACCTCTGAGATCATCAAGTCCAACTGCACCTGTCTCCTTACTAAACCATGTCTTCAAGAAACTCTTCTACCTGTCTTCTAAACACCTCCAGGGATGGCAACTCAACCCCCTCCCTGGGCAGCTGTGCCAGTGCCTGAGAACCCTTTCAGTGAAGGAATTTTTCCTGATGTCTAATCTGAACCTCCCCTGGTGCAACTTATGGCCTTTTCCTCTCAAAATGTGCCTGACCTGAAGAAACAGAGACTGTCACCAGGAACAGGCTTGGTGTTCCACGGGACCACCTGCAGGAGGACCAGGTCACCTCATCTCTGTCTTCCTCCCTTGTAAAATAAGAGGCTCACACCCAGCAGCTGAAGGCTCTGCAGCTTGGCAAGTGAAGACCACACATCAAGGAGGCTGCTGGGCAGAGGAAGGCTCCAAAATTCACTGCTCTCACCAGTTGTCATCAATTCCTTCCTGTCCAAACTCAGACCTGAGACCCATTGATGGGTGGACCTAAACCCAGCACCCTGTCAGCTGAGCAAACGAGGCAGAGTTTCTCACAAAGATCTCTGGTACCAGTTCTGTCAAATCAAACAAGAAAATCCAGCAGCTAATATCCCTCCCCCTCCCTTGCTGCCGTTACCTGAGAGGCACTGAAACTCTTCTCCAGCTCTTCTATAGATTTCTCCTTCTCCTGAGTATCATCCTCTTCCCTTTCCTCCCGTATGCCGTAGTTCTGTGACAGGATCTCTGCTAAGTTCAGTCGGTGATCAGCTGAGCCCATTGACACAACTGCAGGGAGGAGAAGTTGTTGGATATTAACATCTGGAATAGCTTGTCCAGAGTTGTTGTTGATGCCCCATCCCTGGAGGTGTTCAAGGCCAGGTTGGATGGGGCTTGGAGCCTCCTGATTCAGGGGGAGGTGTCCCTGCCCATGGCAGGGGGTGGGACTGGATGTGCTTTAAGGTCCTTTCGACCCAAATCATTCCATGATTCTATGATTCTACCACCCTAGACCAAATCTTCAGATGCAACACAGCCTGGGATGATCCCTCCTTGTGTGTGTGCAGCCATCACAACCCAGAGGGAGAAATGGGGTAGGGAAGAGCGAGAGGGGCTGGAGAACACGAGTCAAAGCACTAAATTGCGTAGTTCTGTGCACATTCAAGTCCCAGGACTGACTGAAAGCTGAATCTGAAGGTTTTCCAAGTGTTTGTGTACTCTCCTGACTGGATTTTCTAGTGCCAGAACATAGTCAGCCTTCCTTTGGTCCAAGGCACTGAGGATAATTACCCCTTACTGCAAGAATGGGCAAATGGACACTTGTAGGAGCTTGGGTATCTTTAAGACTTTCCTCCTCCATCAAACGGCATGGGAATCAATCGAGAAGTTTGGAGGAAGTTGGAAGGATAAGGAAATGGTCAGGCTGATCATGGGAGCCTCATTTCTTCTGGAAATCAAACAGAAGGATAATTAAACCAGGGTTACCTGCTGTACTCGGAAGGCCAGGCTCTCCAGGACATAGACCGCGGGCTGGGTACGGCACCACCCTCGGGCTCTGCCGGCCAACCGAGGCCTTCAAGAGAAGAGAAAAAACACAGCTGAGACATCTCTTTTTGAAAATGCAACCAATCTCCTGCCACTCAACCCCACCAGCAAAGGCAATTTACTTTATTTCAAAGCAAAAGTTACCAAAACCCACAGTGGGCAGCATCAGAAACAACGCTGAGCACAAACTGCTCCAACCAAGTGCCTTTAACCGCTCTTCCAGGCCCCCCCTCTTGTGGATTCATCACCTTCCCCTCAGTCTCCAGGTGCACAAGGTGGTGTTTCCATTCTCTTTTCTACCTTCAGCACTCCACCACACCAGTTTAAGGCCTCAGATCCTTATGGCTTACATTTTCACACAGAATGGTTTTGACCCCAGGCTGTTACCCTTCACACACACATCCTGCTCGTCGGAACACAGCGTTGCTATGAATTGCTCCTTGGAGAGGTCATCAGAAGCAGCTGGCCACAATTCCCTGATGCCTCACCACATCCAGAAGGCTCAGAGGGGTGAGCAAAGAAATCTGGAGCTGAGCAGGCAATGATGGAGCTTGGCAGGACCGTGAGCAGCACAGGCAAGGTAAGAAAGGGCTAAACAGGGAGACACGGAGAGCAGGCACCGGTTTTCTGGCATCCAGTGCTCAGGCAGAAGGATGTGCTGAGGCTTGGAAAACAATCCAGGATGGCTGTTGCACAGGGAAGTGCTGCCCATCAAGTTCAGCCTAAATAGGGAGCAAGCAGGTAATTAAGCAGTGCCTTTGGGTGATTAAGAGCACCCAACTGTGGAAGAAAATCAGTCCTGCAGCCGCCAGTGGCATCTCTTTGTGATCCTCAGCCAAGAACAATGTCAGCTGTGCACCACTGCTCCTCGCTTAATCAGCGGAGCCAGGACATCCACAGGGCTTCAGGATGAGGTCCTCACGCTGCACTTAGGGAAACACCAAATTCCATCCTCTCATAGCAAAGCATGGCCTGAACAGCCACCCCAGGCTCTGGGTTCTGCGTTAGTGCCCTCAGGGATTAACACACCTACTCCAAACTCCACCACAGCCAGAGGGGCAGCCGTTTCCTTGGGACCATCACCGCTACGATAACAGCAGGCCTGGAAAACACCAGCAGATGTTGCCACGTGAGAGGACCAGGAGGGAGGGAATGGATCTGTGAAGCAGCTGTGGAATTCTTGCTCCTTGCTCCACCAGGACTGATGAGAAGAGGATGCCCCTGGTCCAACTGGAGCACGCACTGCACGCTTTGACTCATCATCCCCTGACAATGAGCTGCAAGAAAACCCCAGTGGAGACCACTCTGCCTTGCTGCAGGCAGAGCCCTGTGACCATGCACTATGAAAAGGGAGGAGTTCATGGGATAATGAAAGGAGGAGGAGATGGAAAGGATTCGGACAGCCTCCACTTTGAGGATGGGCATACCAGGAAACAACCTCATAACTCGGGAAAGCATCAACGTCGCTTTGTTGGGCTTTGCTGGAACGCGACCAAGCACAACCCCTCCTGGATAAATCCTTCCAAGCAAAAATCCACACTCCATGAGGCAGATGGGGGCAAAGTCGGCGCTTCCTCTAGTTTTAAGTGCTCCACAGAACTCTCTTTCCCAAGACAACGATCCAGGTATCAACTGCATCACCTATGCAAGGGATCAATAAGGAGCCGCACGCAAAGGACTTTGAAAACGAAGACAAGCTGTTGACAGTGGATGGGCCAGCTTGGAAAGATGTCAGGAATACTTTGGGAATGATGAAATCTTACATTAACCACCGGGTGCTGAAGTGAAAAGCAATGGCCAGTACGACAGGACAGCGATTTGGTAATGAATCACGAGTTTATTTCCTTGAAGCCATAAGGCAGCATCCGAGCAAGCGGGAACTGCTGCGAACTGCAGCCACCCTGAAACAAGCAGCACTGCTGGGTTTGGGCTGAGAAAAGGAGAAACAAGTGAAGGACAAAGCAAACTGCCCATTCCATGCCCAAATTAAAATGTGTGTGAATCCAAATGATCCCTCGGGTTATTTACAAATCCAGAAGATCATGGAAACAAGAGCCAAAGTCAAAGGAACAGGGGAGAAAGGCAGGTCTGGCTTAAACTGAATGATGGCAGAGAGAATCCTCCTGATGATGTGGAGTTATTTCATTTGGAGGTGAGGCAGCTGCAGTTTAACACTTCAAACCCAAATATCACAGAGGAGGCAGAAAACACAACAGGTTTGCTTGCATCAGAAAGCCAGAGCAACGCCCAGGTACTACCAGGCACCTCCAGATCCAGAGCAGATCTTGGCCGAGGTGTGGATGCTCCCAGTGCAGGTGAAATGGTCACCATGGAAGGTCACAGTGGTGAGCTCCTTTTATTCTGACTGCAGCACAGTGCTGGAAAATACCTCCTGTATCCATAGGCCATTGAATTTGGGGGGGGGAAAGGAGATTAAATCCCTTTAATTTCACTTGAAGCTTCCCAGCTGCTGCCTTCCTTCCATCAGTCTCTGCTTCTTGGGCACAAGACCCACTCCTCTCAAGTCATGCAGACGTCCACCAATCCCTCACTCTCATGTTTGCATTTCTGTTTGACTCCAGGGCTCCCTCCTTAATTCTGGACTCCAGTTTGGGAGCACAGGGACAAAGCCACAGCGTGGAAACACAGAGGAAAAGCCTGAGCTTTTTGCCCTGACAAAGCTGTCTCTTGTACAAGGCAAAATATAAGAGAACTGCCACGGAAAAACCTTCCAGGCTGACACTGCTCTTGCAAGAAAGTGGGAAAAGAGTTTTCCCATTCCAGTGTTACAACTTCAATAACTAATGGGGTTTCCTGAGCTGTGTAACCACATTTCAGACTCAGCGAGGGAGGTGTTCCTTGCTTCTTTGCCTTGTCCACATACTTGATGTGGGTCTGTTTCTACAAACTCCAGCTGTAGCCAGAGGGAAGCTGTATGGATGGACATGGATTCATCCTGTAAACTACGCACCTGGAAGAGCAGGGAATGAACAGAGGACCAGACACAAAGGGAATCTCCTGCGCTGCTCAGGAAAACCAGTGCCCACCTCACGTGCCGTTGCGATGGCTCCAGAGACGCTCTGCAGTCCAAACCTCATCTGTGAGACTGGGAAGCTCATGGAACTCCTCAGGAGGGAGAGACCTGTGTGAGCAACGTCAATGCGGTGCAGTAATGCTTCAGCACAGATGAATGCAGCACCTTGGTGCTCCACCAAAGGCAGCAGCCAAGACCAGACCACTCCAGATGGGACAGCAGTGGCTGGACAGCCCCATCCTTGCAGAACACTGAAATACCCCGAGCACGAAGCCCTGCCATTCACCAGAAGCTGTCTCAGCTAGCGATGTTCCTCGATGCCTTCCCAGCATCCTTTTCCCACGACGTGGTCACCCCGAGGATCTCATGACGGAAATGCAGTGTGGATGTGCCACGACCACCGCTGTTACACCAGGATGTTTCAAGGATGTGTCAAAACCCAACAGGGGATGGCAACACTCACCAGAAGCGTGGTGATGTGACAGTGGGCTGGTTCTGCCACAACGTGCCAGGAACGCAGTGTCACACAGGGACAGAAGGTAGGAGCATCCCAACCCAGCACCAGACACAATTCCCCTTTCCCACCTGGCAACTTCCTGATCCCAATGGAAACGTTACCGCCACCTTTCCCAGCTCCCTGCCATTCCCACATTCCCTCCCTGCTCTCCCGCTACCCAGACCCCACTGCTCAACTCCAGCTGCTGCGAGCCACTTCCACCAGCCCTGTACTCCTCTGACCACGGCTCCCCACCCCGCTGCTGCCAGGTCTTTCACCCTTCCAGCCCTGCCAGCCCGGTGGGATAAGGGTCCCCTCACCAGCCCTGGCTGCTCTGAGGGGAAGGGCTCCTCCCCTGGCCCCCTCTGGGGGATAAGCCCCTCGCTCGGCCCTCGTTGCCCCGTGGGGTGAAAGCCCCTCGCCGGGCCCTCTCGGCCTTGACAGCCTCGCGGGGGAAAGAGCCCCTCACCGGGCCCCCGTTGCCCCAGGGGGGGGGAAGAGCCCCATACCGGGACCCATTGCCCCGCGGGGGAAGGGCCACTCACTGGGCCCCGGCTGCACTTTAGCCTCGGCTCGGCTCGGCTCGGCTCGGCCCGGTCTGGCTCGGCCCTGCAGCCGCAGACCCGTTCTGCCGGATCCCAGGTCCCCCGGTGCTGCCCCCGGCCGGGGAAGGCGCGGGGCGCACGGTGCGGCCCGGTGTTCACTCACCTCCGCCATGGCCGAGCGCGAGCGGCGGGCGGGGAGTCGGCGCCGGCCCCGGATGCAGCGGCGGACGCTGATTGGCCGAGACGCGGCGAGGGCGGGGCACGGCGGCGTTAGGGGGCGCGAGCCCCGGATGCAGTACAGAGCACTGATTGGCTGCGGCGCGGCAGGGGCGTGGTCAGAGGT